>OX638416.1:3488714-4088714 GCA_951813805.1 Limnephilus auricula
GATTTATTTTATCTATCTATTGTGTCTTTACATTGTAGGTATTATTGTTCACATTTCAATATTAACCTCACTAGGACAAGCCTTTTTTGAAGATAATAAGTTTATAAAAATAGAACAAAAAATATTTAGGTACCTATTGATAAAACAACAAAGGACAAAGATGAACCAATTGATGGCAATTTTAACATCGATAATCTAAAAATTTTCAAATAATGCACCAGATGTCTTAATATGTGTTCTGGAAGGATATCAAATATAAGTGTAGACTGTCACAAATAATTTCTTTGACCAAGAGATATATATTAAGATTTATAAGAAGATTAAAATGGAATTAATAAATTGAAGTTATTTTGAGAGACTGGAGAATTTAGGACTCTTTAAATTACTGGAGAATTTGTATGAAATTACGTGTACAAATAACTCACAAATAATAATTTGATTGCTTTCAACAATAATATAATTTCCAATAAAATATATAAATTTGTTTTAGACCACTTTAATTTTAATTACACTCTACCGGTTTCGGAAGAACCCTTCCTTCGTCAGGAGAATATTAAAACTAACCTATGATACAAAATATTGATAGATATATACCAAACATTTAGGTGCTGGAGTGGGAGGTCAAAGGGGGAGGGGGGTAGTTGCGGGAAATCCAGCAATAACAGAGCGGTTTATTGGAAAAATATCTAGAATGGGACTAAACGATAAATTAATTTGGTTATTCATATTTATTCACCAGATTTACAGGAACGGGTTTAGTTTTTCCCATAGGAAAAACTAAACCCTTTCATACACTTTTCCATATAAATGATCATCTAGTAAATCCACGTTATGCAAGAGTATATAAGTATAATTAATACAAAACAATACAAGAACAACACGTTAATCTACCAAACTATTAAATGGGAATATAATTCACCGTCTCCAGATATTTTCATATCAGAGGGTTCGGCTCTGTGGAATTCCTAATTTGACCGATAAATCCTACTGATCCCTCAATATAAATATTTAAAAAATCTTTCGTAATTCTACATGTATTTAAAATGACTGATTTTTGCATTTTTATATACAAATTCTTTGACAAATCTAATATGCCTAAATTTTTAATAAGAGAGCTAGGTATAATGCCAGTAGCCGAAATAACAAAAGGTAATATTTTTATAGTCTGAGAATGCCAAATTCTTTTAATTTCATTTCCTAAATCTGTATACTTTCTTATTTTTTCAGAAACAGATTTTTGAATATTACAGGAATTTGGAATAGCTACATCAATAATATAAGTTATTTTTTTAATTTTGTCATGTAAAACTATATCAGGTCTATTATGACCAATTGGTCTGTCTGTTAGTATAGTTTTATCATAGTAAATTTTAAAGAAATTATTTTCTAAAAATGAATTTGGTTCGTATTCATAATATGGTACTATATTATGACAGTCAATCAAGTTATGTTTAATTACCAAACTTTGGTGAATTATTTTTAAAACCTGATTGTGCCTAAATGTATACTCAGACGGCGCTAATATAGAACATCCTGATATAATGTGTTCTATAGTTTCCGGAAAAGCCATACATTTTCTACATAAATCATCTATTTGATTTGGATCTTTGATTATATGCTTCCTATAATTTTTGGTATTAATTACTCTATCTTGAATAGCAAGCATAAAACCTTCTATTTCTGCGCTCAACTCTCCAATATTCAACCATTTGTTTGACGAAAGTTTGTCAACATACGTTTGGTTGAGATAATTGAAGTGTTTTGCGTGAATAATTTTATTTGACCAGGAATCTAATAATTCCTGGTTGGTATTTATAAAAATGTTGGCATTCTCGTCGTATAAATTTAAAGGTGAAATATTTCTGTCTGCCTTGCAAATTATTAGCGTTATTATTTAGGGATTTTTTAATTTCAAGTGCTTCCAGGTTATCTAACTTTTTGCTTTTATTATTACGGTGAAGAATTTTAACCCCTGTGTCCTTATTAAATGTATGATTGGTGGAAATAAGATGATTGGCAAACTCCGAAAAATTATTATTATTTAAACATCTTAAATGTTCCGTGATTCTAATATTTACATTTCTGGTTGTCTTTCCTATGTAGAATGATGGACAACCCCTCCCCCTTTGACCTCCCACTCCAGCACCTAAATGTTTGGTATATATCTATCAATATTTTGTATCATAGGTTAGTTTTAATATTCTCCTGACGAAGGAAGGGTTCTTACCGATAGAGTGTAATTAAAATTAAAGTGGTCTAAAACAAATTTATATATTTTATTGTAAATTATGGCGAGCCACAAAGTTAATGCTTATTACGAACAAATAATATAATTTTTTAATTGTTTTTAGGTGGATGACAACACGGATGGAGATTGCTACGAAGTATCCCCCTCCCAGCGTAATGACAACCAACAACAACAACAACAGCAACAGCAACACACGGTGGTGCAACAACACCAGCAACAACAACACACCGTTGTGCAACAACAACAACAACAGCAGCAACAACAACAACACACCGTTGTGCAACAACAACAACAGCAACAACAACACACTGTGGTGCAACAGCAACAGCTGCATGCTCACCAGCAACAAAGGCAGGAATATGAGATTGTACATATTGTCGACGAGCAAGAGTAAGTGCTATATTTATATATTTTATTTTAGGGAAATAAACAGTTAACAATGTGGTTACTTTATACATATATAATTCACCTAAGGGGGACATACATTAATTACGTGAGATGTTTTAAAAAAAAATTTGACCCCTCCCTCCCTTGGTGAGATTAACCTTTTGAAAGCCAGCATAGAAATTTTTTTTTTCAATGCGACGTAAATTTGACAGTTCACCTTTTGTACGAATTCAATTTTTATAACATTTCTTTTGTGATATGTTACAAAAATTACATCAAAATAATGTAGATAAAACGAACTTCCTAATAATCTCTCAAATCTATGGTTTCCACAATGGATTTATATAAAAAACAATGAAAAAATATGAACTTCAAATATGACAGCATTCATATTATCAAGCGGCAGCCATTTGTCCACCATCTTTGATGCCCGGCGCGTCATTGGCAATTGATATGAATTATTCGGAGTGGCTAAACGCTATCCAGTGTTTCGGAACGAGAATGGCCCAAGCGATTCTGACCTTGTTCTTCATACAATTTCTTTATACATAAGGGTCAAAATCGCTTCAAAAATCCGGACCCGCCGGGGGGACTGCGCCCAATTATTTTAAGTTATAATTAAGTAAGATTTAGTGGGACCCCCCCCGGCACGTGAGATTTTTTTCTTACTCGAAATAAATGTTTTTTATAATAGCCATTTTTTAGCGGGAAAAATGGGACACTTCAAAAGATTTTTTTTTTATTATCTCTATAAAAATATATACGGTAAATATTTACAAAACCGGGACACGCTTAATATGCACAAAAGCCTCACAACATACCCCAATTGGTAATGCCATAGTCTCACTGGCTCCAGATAGGAGCAGTTGGGACTCTTGTGCGGCATTCACCCCCCAGATTCCTACCCATTCCTCATACCCTATTCCTTAAAAAAACCCTCCACATAGCACCCCCAAAGATGTGTGTAGAGATAATGTAAAAAAAAGGTTTTGTTTTTAAAATTGTAAATTTTTTGTTAATTTAAATCTTACGTTTACACAGTTTTGTAATCCAATTTTTATGTATTTGTACCGCAAATAATTTAAATATGATCCTCTTTCTCGTGATACAATTTTTATCAATTTTCTATTCATTACAGGTCTGGAGAGGATGTTCTCAGCGACGCAACGGCGCGATGGTTGAACAGCAAATACGACTTTGTCGTCAGAAAACTGCAGTTGGACCACGGTACGTTAACTTGTTGTTTTTCTATTATTTATAGCTGACACTTCACACACTCATAAAACCAGAGCCAATCAAACTAAATATATATACCAAAGTGTAATAATCCTACCTTTGGGCAAAGAAACCTTTTTGCACTAAAGGTATATAACAGGGGTCACCGGCGGTGGACGGCGGTACTAAATTTCGAATTTACGCCAAAATATATCGTGTTTCCACGAATTTACTTCAAATGTCTGAGTTTAAAGGGTCAGCAGCGGCGGTAATCGGCAGTGAAAATTTGATTTACACGGAAATATATTGTATTTTTATGAATTTTCTGCCTGTAGGTATCGAATTAGCGGCCGGCTACGACAGGATTTGAGCGCCAAAATATTTTTTCGCGATAATTATATGGTATTTTTACGAATTTACTTCTAACGTTTGAATTGGAAGGGCCGGCCGGAAGAATCGGTTGCCAAATTTCGATTTAGACTATGAAATATAACTTATGAATACGAATATACTTCTAATATATCAATATGAAAGGCTGGCTGCGAAGGATGTCGGCCGACAAATTTCGATTTACGCGGAAATGTATCGTATTTTTACGAATTTATTACGAATATCTGAATTTGAAGGGCTGGAAATCGGCAGCGAAAATTTTATTTACACCTAAAAATTACGTATTGGTATGTATTTTTACGAATATAAGGCCGACCGTGGCGGTAAATGGCTGCGAAAACTCGATTTTCACGGGAATAAGTCGTATTATTACGAATTTACTCTGAAGAAACTACCCGAATTTGAATATTCGGAGGAAGAACTCGATTTTCAACGACTTTTTATGATTATTTTATTTCAATTTACGTTTATTCGAAATATGATTTTTGATGTCCCATGGATTTTGAATTAACTAGCTTCTACTGTATTTATTTGTTTATAAGATTTACACGGTATATTAAATATAAGTTGTAAGGTATTTTAAATAAATTACATTTGTACCTATTACGTAAATCTGTAAAATGTCAATAGGTAATTTCGCCTGGGTTTTAAAACTAAATTATGATGAAACTAATGAAAAGAATCAAACATTGGTTGACTAATAAAACATAAATGAAAGAGTATGGGTGGAGAAAATTTTACATTTTCAAATCAAAAATTATTTGCTCACTTAAGTTTAATAAAATGACAAGAAATTTAATAATTTTGTTTTGTATGTTCGCAATGAATCGTGAAAAATGTTTAATTGTAATAATTTTTTATAAAGGGTATAGGTGGTAATTACGCGACTGATTGGTGAGTTATTTACTGCATTGGTGTTGCGGGCTTCTATATGAAGAACAGAAGTGTGCCTGGTACGCCGCATTGGAGCATTTAAACTAATGACGGATAGTAATTCGGGACTATCAATATTATTATTAAGCAGGTTATACAGAAACAATAGATCCGACAATGTGCATCTTTTTTGTATTAGTGTTAACATATTATTTGTAGTTTTGTTGTATTTTAAAAGTAAATGTTTCGAAAATTTATTTTGTATATTTTCTAATAAATCTATGTATACCTTATATTGAGGATTCCATATTGTGGACGCGTACTCCAGTGGACTGTAGTAATCATAATGATGAGTTCTAGAAAATATAGTTTAAAAGACAATGAAAGGCTGGATATTTAGAAGTTAAATAAAAAAAACATTAAATCGACTTTAAATGTGAAGCACGAGTTTCCAAACGCCGTTTATAAAATGATACCAAGTGCAATTACGCATTTTGAATGTTAAGAAGGGACTGATACTGCCATCTAGCGATGTAAAAATAAAGACATTTTGACAGAAAATGGATTGTTCCAAGGCTATAACATGCAATTAAGTTAACTCACTCTGGTATTATTGAATGATCTGATTGGGTTTCATATAATTTAGTGGCAGGGTGGGAAGGGGGTCGGGTACGCGGGGAGGAGAGGGGGAGAAGTTCGCAGGAGGGGGGATAAAAGAAGGGGGGAATGCTGGCAAGGTGAAAGGGAAATTCAGGAAGATACGATTTCTTTATTTAATTGGCATTGCAACGCTTGCCGGGAACTCGCTAGTATGTTATAATAATAGAGAAATTTTATTTAAACAGTTATCATTATGATTCACAGATGCGGGTGTGAAGTTACTGCACTCGACCAGCGGAGTACTGAAGTGTGTGTATCTGACTACGCCCAGTATGCAGCAGGCCTTCAACTCCGTGCCTCAGTTCCTCTGCATAGAGAGCGGTGAGTTTTTGCAACCAACCTTATATTATATTTGGATTTGCGCAAATTGCTCTTTTTTTGTAATGATTTGTATCAATGATCTGTAATATGTATATTTTTTATACATAAAATGTCATTAAATGGCCCAACACTGACTTTAACTTCGGTTTATGGAGTCTAATTACAAAATAGGTTACAATTTTTTTTTTTTTTTTTTGAGAATTTTTAAAATTATACATTATATATACATACATCCACATATTTTTACATATATAAAATAAAGAGCAGAGGAAAAACGAAAGAAAAAAGATTATAAAAATGGAAAAAACATTAAAAACGAAAATTAGAAATACGGACGTTAGTACAAAAAAATTCTTTCACATAACCATTTTTTTAGCATACATTTTCTTCTGAAAGTCAATTCACAGTTTTTTATTGAATTGGGTAACATGTTGTAAATTATTGGTACGAGGTATTCTAGAGTTCTTTGACCGTATTTATTTAGGTATCTGGGAATAACAAGTCCATCGTTTATATTTCGGGTATTGAGAGCATAGACACATGAATATTAGTAGACCTGCACTAAATGATAAAAGCGTATTATTTCCCCCTCCCCATACCGCTTCCAATTGGAGCCGGCTAGGCTCGCGTATAGCCTCGCCTGAATCTAGAAAATGTGACATCATCATTCTTGTGCGAGCAAGCATCAAGCTCTCATAGATACATTCTACGAAATAACACAGCAAAAATGGTGGCTTGTGCTATTAAAACGTGCAAAAACAGAAGTGAAAAAGAGAATACACCCAATTGTCATATTACATTCCATATGTAAGCATTATTTTTCTTTATTTTAAGCTTATTCAGATCATATAATATGATCAGTTTTAGTGATATATACTATCACATCGAGATACATGGCAACGAGAAACACGTGTGTAGGCGTTTCTCAAGTGTGCTCGTCGCTGTTTACTGGGGTAAGTAAATTATGAAACATTTGTAAAAGTGTCTTAACTAAATACGGCAACAAAATATTCAACTCTCAAAACATTTGTACCTCACTTTGCCGCCGTATTTGGACTTTGCAAAGTTGTTCATAACATGGCGAGCAATTCGCGCTTTCATGTAAAAAGGTCTATTTTACTTTTAAAGCATATTTTACTTTTAAGAACTAAATGGTGGTATTATAATGTGAGATGCCTATATACTGTCAGATTGATTTATTGACGAATCACATATCATCACAGCCATCTTGCCCTCTTCGTCCCGCTATAGTTGGTTTGTACCCGTCTCCTATATGTTCTCGTCTACTAATATTCAATAATAACGGGTACGTTGTTTTCGTCGATCAACATGTGTTAATATAATTGTGTATTCCAGGTATCGAGTTCCGCAGCGCCGTGTCGGGCAGCTCCGACTCGGTGAGACAGGTGCTGACACTGCTGCTGACGGAAGACGGCAACGGCAGATCGGTGCTCGTCAGCGCGGGTGAGCTATTTCACTAACTCCATCGACCAATTCCCTTTCATATCAGTCTGGGTTCTCTTCATTGTCAAAATTTTTATCTTATGTAGAGATAAATTTAAAGAGACGCTCGTCTGTGTAGTGGTGTACTGGACGGATCAAAACATAATTTATTTATGATTTTGTTAGTGAGCTTAAGAATGAAACAAAAAGCATAAAAAGAACATTGTCAAATTGAATTGTGAGTCTAGATTTAAAGGGAATTGATATATGTCGCTATGCACCTAGATCTTTAGGCATTTACAGGGAAAGAGGGGACTGCGGGTGGGTGTTCAGAAATAGTGATAAATACCTTTTTGAAACTTTTGATAATATCGGTGTGCGGTAATACATTCAAATGCACATCTTTGTCATTGTTAGCATTTTGGTTCATCAAAACTCTTTACTGTATTGATAATTTTTAACTCTTTAGTGTCACTTTTGTGCATTAATGCCTCTTTTTGCAACTTTTGTGCCTTCATGCCCCTTTTTAAAGCTTTTGTGCATTCATTCCCCTTTTTACCACTTTTGTGCATTTTTTTCCCATTTTTGCAACTTTTGTGCATTCATACCCCTTTTTGCAATTTTGTGCATTCGTGTCCTTTTTTGTCACTTTTGTGCATTAATGCCCCCTTTTTGCAACTTTTGTGCATTAATGTCCCTTTTTCCAACTTTTGTGCATTCATACCCCTTTTTATCACTTTGGTGCATTCAATCCTCTTTTCAACTTTTGTGCATCACACCCCTTTCTACCACTTTTGTGCCTTCATTCCCCTGTTTGCAACTTTTGTGCATCATGCCCCTTTTTGCAACTTTTGTACATTCACGCCCCTTTTTAACACTTTTGTGCCTTCATTCCCCTGTTGAGTTTTGGGCATTTAAAACCCTTTCTGCAACTTTTGTGCATTCATGCCCCTAATTGGCCATTTTTTTCAATCATGTCTTATTGAGAAGTCATACACACATTGCCTACCCCCTCTGTAATAATCACCTTGAATTCAACTCTAATCTGCCCCATATCAACCCCTGCCCCTTTTTGCAACCTTGCTTACAATCTCCCACCAGTTTCCGTGAGACACATTGACTGGCTGAATACCCTTTTCCCACATGAACCTCCATCAAAGAAGAAAAGAAGAATGATGCAACAAACATGATGTAATAATGTGTTGTTGTTTGTTGCAGGGATCTCCACCCTGGGAGACAATGTGCGATGGCTCCTGGAGACCTTCAAGTCCTGCAACCCGGCGTGGAGACAGATACGCTGCGTGGTGGCGGACCCTGAACAACATAGCGAGGTGAGATACAACCGTCTGACGAGAGAGTCTCCTCTTGGGGCCGAGAATTGGCTATGCGAACGTCATCAGTATTAACCCTTACCACTCTATTAATTTTTGATATTTTTTGTCAGCCGACTCTAATTTAAATAATGGCAAAATATTAATACAAAAAAATCCTTAAAAATTCATTCATAATGATTTATTCTTCAATTAAAAAACAGTTTACAGAAAACATTATGGACTACTTATGTTTTTGCATAGTATGGTACTTTTTAAAACATTCTCCAGGATGGAGACCAGGTTTTCTGGAACAGGTCTCACAAAACCACACTGTTTCGCATCTTCCCTCTGGAATCTTTATCATTGTTATTTTCTGTGCTGTTAACACTGTCATCATCAGGATCTTCAAAATCACAAGCAACAGGCTCGTACTCACTGTCACTTTCATAAGAGACATCTTCCGAAAACACTTGGTATTCAGATGCCATATCACGCGAAGTTTCCGCCATTTAAGGTTATGTGAATTTGCAAAGGTTATTTTTATAGTAAAATAAAAACGGAAAACAGTCATAATCTCATTAAAATGTGAATTTCAATGTTTTTTATCGAATAATCACAAGAAACAACGTCACGTGTCAAGTTTTGCGCGCGAAAATAGACCGCACGCGAACGTCTTGTCTTGAGTTGTAGCGTACAAATAGTGATGTCGGCTGGCACCTGACAAATGAGTGGTAAGATTTAATGGTGCATTTATGGTTGCAGGCTATCAAGTGGTGCTTTCCGGCGGCACACACGTGCAGCAACGTGTTCCAGGTGTCACGTTGGGCGGCACGTCTCGTCTCCCCCACTCCCACCATCCCCTCGCTCAAGGTCCACGTTGAGGCCATGCTCAAGGGGCAAGACCAGGAGATTGGCAGGGTGAGTTTTTTTTTTTTAAACATTACAAAATGATCGCTCTAACCCCTCAGGCCTCGGGCAAATTTTGTCAGAGGGTCAAAATATTTCTGCCGTCCAATAAAATACAAATAAATGGAGTGTTTATAAGAAAAAAAATCTGGAAACGAGAGAGGAAAAAAAAATACTTTCAGTGCCTGTGCCATCTTTGAGGTTGCTGTGTTGAAGGTCTTTTTGGTGAAAGTAAGGAGAGTAAGTTCTGGAAAGGAAAAGAATATGTGGGGTGGGTAGAAATCTGGGTGTCACTGTGTTAAGGAGTGACGGACATATGAATCCATTCCTCCAATCCATCACTGCGTTGCAAGGCGATGGGTCGAGAGAGTATGGCTGTACGGTCAAAAGACCTCCCTCAATCAGACTCTCCCTATCTGGCCCGCCACGCAGTAGGTAAGCAAAAGCATCCACCGCCAAGATTTTACACAAACCTCTCCCCGTGAACCCGGGCACCCCTGCTATATCACCAAACGTAGAGAACCACTCGGGGTGACCTATGGCATTGTGTTGGTTATCCATTAAATGGTTCCCGGGCCGGCGGCACCCATACCCGCTTACCAAATTGAATTATTGTTATATTTCTGTCCCCATGGTTTTGCCTGTTATGATTTCAACATTATGTTTTATATCTCTTTGGTTGTTCGTTTAAACATGGTGATGACGTGATGATGATGTATGGTTATTTTCAGCTCCGCAGAATGCTGGGCAGCGTGGCCAACCGACTTCCTCGACTCCTGGAAGGAGACAACTTCACCAATGTGCTGCACAAGGTAACAAAATTCTCTTCATTTCCCTTCACTTTCAATACTGAACAACTACCGCCAGGCACGTTACCACGACTTGCTCTGTGTTCCACACGGCAGAACGGAAGTTCTGGCCCAGCATAGCATGACAAGAGGGATGGTGCTGCTAAATGCTGCAATAAATTCATTGTTTTATGAACGATATCTAAATGATAGCTAACGCTTGAGAGCAGCAGTGGTGCTACCTAAATTTGGGTAGCTATCGCTTGAGAGCAGCAATGGTGCTACCTAAATTTGGGTAGCTATCGCTTGAGAGCAGCAGTGGTGCTACCTAAATTTGGGAAGCTATCACTTGAGAGCAGCAGTGGTGCTACCTAAATTTGGGAAGCTATCACTTGAGAGCAGCAGTGGTGCTACCTAAATTAGGGTAGCTATCGCTTGAGAGCAGCAGTGGTGCTACCTAAATTTGGGTTGCTATCGCTTCAGAGCAGCAGTGGTGCTACCTAAATTTGGGTAGCCATCGCTTGAGAGCAGCAGTGGTGCTACCTAAATTTGGCAAGCTGTCGCTTGAGAGTAGCAGTGGTGCTACCTAAATTTGGGTAGCTATCACTTGAGAGCAGCAGTGGTGCTACCTGAATTTGGGACGCTATCGCTTGAGAGCAGCAGTGGTGCTACCTAAATTTAGGTAGCTATCGCTTGAGAGCAGCAGTGGTGCTACCTAAATTTGGGTAGCTATCACTTGAGAGCAGCAGTGGTGCTACCTAAATTTGGCAAGCTATCGCTTGAGAGCAGCAGTGGCGCTACCTAAATTTGGGTAGCTATCGCTTGAGTCGCTAAACAATAATGTATGCTATGAATGTGTTCCCAGGGTGTGGAGAAGGTGGTGGAACACTTTGAGCCGCTGTCGGCCTCTACGGGTCTGCAGCCCGAGGACTTTGTGGCCTTCTTCTTCCAGGTGGTACGCACCGTCGAGGATAGCCGGCGACTGTACGCGCTCTCCAGACTGCAGGTAACGCAAACTACACTAAAACTTTTTATAATACCTTAGTTTAATTAAACAACTACAGCCTTACTCATAAAAAAACACTTCACTTCCGTTAAACGGTGTTTTAGTTACACATTGTTCAAAGACTGTGCGATAAAGAAGTCCATCCGCTCACGGGCAACTGAAAAAAAACCGTTTTGCAACTCAAGTCTCTAACTCAAGACTTGCGAATTTCAATGGCGGTCCGTACACAAGTAACTTCTCAAAGACCAGTTGTCAACAGCGATGCAACTAGACACTCGCAACGCGTCGTGCTAGTCACCGCGGTCGGCGCGTTTCAGTTGCCAGGTTGCCACGGTTGCGCTTCACGAGCTGTCAGTTTTCGAGTGATTTGCAAAATGTAAAACCAGGAAAATATCGATTTTGTTCAGAATGTTAATTATAATTAATTACTACTATAATTGGTACCCATGAATAGGATGAAGATGTTATGGTTCGGAAGAATAAAGAAAAATAAGTTATTAAAACAATAAAAATCCGAAAACTTCAATATCTAGGACACGTGATGAGACATCCGGAGAAGTACGAGATCTTGCATCTCATAATGCAGGGAAAGATTGGCGGAAGACGGGGCTCTGGAAGAAGGAGGACATCATGGCTGAAAAATCTGAGACAGTGATTTGGCCAGTCTACTGTAGAGCCAACGTCCGTTGAACAGACAGGGCACGAGAAGAATAAGAAGATCGATGTTTGGTTTTAGAGGTTATTGTCCGTAATCTCTTCGCGAATCTTGTTTTTATTTCATAAAATGGTGAATTTATTATTACATTGCAAAGTTTAACAGCTTGGACACATAAGCTTGTTTTCACGATAATTTAACGTAGGTAGACATAAGAATGACGTACGTCCCGTACCTGAGTTATTAAGGCTGGTAAGGTGTAAAGTGGCTAGGATCTAGGGATATAGTCGTTGCTCCCAAACTTATAAGCTTCTAGGATTTGTCATAAGATTTTGCTAACTGTTTTTCAATCCCAATGCAATGATGGCTATGTATTATAAGGTTTCAAAATGAATTTACCTCAACTGTATGGACCCCATACCAACAAAACTACATTGAGAAATTCGAGGGATTAATTCATAGGGTTAACATAGATTCCTCTGTTGATAAGAAGATCAGCAATAAGAATAATTTGTGAAGATAATATTAGCAAAAGTCAATTGAAAATCCGAAACAGAAAAATCAGAAAAAGATACGGATACATCTGGGACTCAAACCCAGGACCTCTGGCAATCCGGGCCAACGCGCTATCCACTGTGCCAACGTATCCCTATCTAAAATATTATAATTTGAGGTTTAACTCATTATGTTAAAAAGTTAAAAATAAGAATAATTTGTGTTCCAGGACACCATCAACTCGAAGCAGTCTCCAACGGATACCATCACCCAGTACGCCTATTTCCTCATTCACCAGCAGACAGTGCTGGCGCAGAGGGCGCTCAATCAGCAGAACCAGTCTGGGTATGTACGCTGCATATTCTTTCTATTGCTGTTAATTCACATCATTAAAATATAATAGTTTAACATCAGGTGAGAAATTGCAACAAGAAGTTGTCTCTCACCCGGCATATCGCCCAAAGTCCCGAAACCTCTTTCGAAAAAATGAAAGGAGAGAGGCTCCTCGAGACTACCTCTCACTCCAAAAGAAATTTGAGTGGCAATCGGTCGACGTCTGAAATTACCATCTCGTAAACAACCCCACTGAGAGACGGCCTGGATCCCTACTGCCTGGACGGGACATTGGCACCATAGGTGAATTGGGGGTCTCTTCATATTTCCTGTATCTATTGGTGTTTTCCACTTCCAACAGCTGCATGTGTCTCGTCTCCTGTCAGTGGTCCTACCTGTTCCCTGAGCGAGTGCACCACCCTTATTGGTGAAACAAGGTGAAGGTATTTTTGATGGCTTCTTCTGAGATGGTTTTCTGCTGGTGGTCCTAGTATTTACTTTGTAAGTTGTTGGTGTATTAGTCCAGTTCCAGGAGTGAAATGTTAAAAAGTGTTCTTGCTTTCAGTGACAAGGATGGAGCCAATTCCATCAGCAAGTACGGAACCTCCACACAGGAGTGCTCTTGCCTCTTCAGTCGGGTGTTCCGTCTTCCCTGCCGCCACATACTCATGCTGACCACCGAACTCAAGGTCAGTTCAACACAACACATAGTTAATAATAACAGAAGGAACACAGTCTTAAAAAAAATTGAAAGTTTATCATATCCAAAATTTCACATGCACAATCGTTTTCACTTTCATTTGATGAGACCACAGTCTTACATGTCAGGTTTGGTAAATTTTAATCCCCAACAATAACAATTCTATTGATGGATTAATGAGTTGATGGATTGATGGGTCGATGTATTGATGGATTGAAAGGATAATGGATGATGGATTGATGTATTGATAGGTTAATGGATGATGGATTGATGGGTTGATAGATTGATGGGTTGATAGATTGATTTACTATGGATAGACTTATGGATTGATGGATTTATGGATTGATGAGTTGGTGGACTGATGAGTTGGTGGATTAATGGATTGATGTATTGATGGACTGATGTATTGATAAACTGATGGGTTGATGGATTGATAGGTTAATGGATGATGGATTGATGGGTTGATAGATTGATTTACTATGGATAGACTTATGGATTGATGGATTTATGGATTGATGAGTTGGTGGACTGATGAGTTGGTGGATTAATGGATTGATGTATTGATTGACTGATGTATTGATAAACTGATTGGTTGATTGATTGATAGGTTAATGGATGATGGATTGATGGGTTGATTTACTATGGATAGACTTATGGATTGATGGATTTATGGATTGATGAGTTGGTGGATTGATGAGTTGGTGGATTAATGGATTGATGTATTGATGGACTGATGTATTGATGGATCAGTGGATTGATCGACTGATGTATTGATAAACTGATGGGTTGACGGATTGATAGGTTAATGGAAATGGATTGATGGATTAATGTATTGATGGATCAATGGATTGATGAGTTGGTGGACTGATGAGTTGGTGGATTAATGGATTGATGTATTGATGGACTGATGTATTGATGGATCAGTTTTGATCGACTGATGTATTGATAAACTGATGGGTTGATGGATTGATAGGTTAATGGATGATGGATTGATGGATTGATGTATTGATGGACTAATGTATTGATGGATCAATGGATTGATGGACTGATGTATTGATATACTGATGGATTGATAGGTTAATGGATTATGGAAAGATGTATTGATGGATTGATGGATTGATAGGTTAATGGATGATGTATTGATGAATTGATAGGTTAATGGATGATGGATTGATGTATTGTAGGTTTAATATATTGAGTGACTGATGGACTGATGGATTGATGAGTTAGTAGTTTGATGGATTGATGTATTGATGGATCAATAGATTGATTAACTAATGTATTGATGGACCGATGGAAAGATGGATTGATAGGTTAATGGATGATGTATTGATGGATTGATGGACTGATGGATTAGTGGATTGATGAGTTAGAGGATTTATGTATTAATGGACTGATGTATTGATGGATCAATGGATTGATGGATTGATGGACTGATGTATTGATAGGTTAATGGATGATGGAAAGATGTATTGATGGATTGATGGACTTCTGGATTGATAGATTGATAGGTTAATGGATTATGGATTGATTCAATGATAGGTTAATAAATGATGGATTGATGTATTGATGGGTTGATAGATTGATGGTCTGATGGATTGATGAGTTAGTGGTTTGATAAATTGATGTTTTGATGGACTGATATATAGATGGATCAATGGATTGATCGACTGATGTATTGATGGACTAATGGAAAGATGGATTGATTGGTTAATGGATGATGGATTGATGTATTGATGTATTGATGAATTTATGGACTGATGGATTGATAGGTTAATGGACGATGGATTGATGAATTGATGTATTGATGGACTGTACGTATTGATGATAATTTGCAGGTGAAGACGCATATCCCTTTTGAGCCCCGCTGGACCGTTCACCACTGCCTGTTTGGCTGCGAGCTGGAGAACAGATCCTCGTCTCCGGGAAACCAGGCCAACAGTGGTGAGTCCACCTTCCATATAACTGACTTGTCCACATTACCGGCTTCTGCCAAATTTATGTTTCATTTCAACGGCTAAAAATGATATAAGGTCAACTTGGCTCGGTCGTCAGAGCATTACCCCGATAAGAAAGAGATACTGGCTTCAGCATTCATTTTTTGTTTCAAAGTCGTTAATTTTGTCTTCAATGATTACAATTTGATGTTTTACTCTTTTAGTAAGTATTTCCAAAATTAAAAATATTAAAATTCATAAAATCATTCACAAATCAAAAATTTTGCAATCTATTGTTAACTCTATTCGTACATTACAGTATTTAGTAATATTGAATAAATAAATATAAATAATAAATACATGTAGGATTACGAAAGATTTTTTTAAATATTTACATTGAGGGGTTAGTAGGATTTATCGGTCCAGTTAGGAGTTAGGTGGCCAGAGAATTAGAGAATTGTAGGTTATGAATTCTATATTTTACCTAGGACGTAAAAATTGCTAATAAATATATGCATTAATATTTATAATAACTTCCATATTAACCTCTCCACTGCCGTTCGCCCACCGGTGGCCGCGGGTCGAAATTTAAAAAAAAATTTTTTTTGAAGCGATTTTGTTCCTTATGTATAAAGAAGTTGTATGAAGAACAAGGTCAGAATCGTTTGCGCCGTTCTCGGTCTTGACATAGCAAAAATCCGCATAGCGCCAACCCATCTGAATAATTTATAATAAATATCTATGGTCAACTTGGCGTCACTTTTACAAACGGTTTTCAACTGTCATTTCATTTTCAAACAAGTATTTATGTCATTACTTCTTCGAAAACACCTTTGAATTGGTTTTTTTCATGTAGGGTGTCTATTCAGGTTTGTAGCGAAATAAAAAAAAAATTATCATTTTCGTATGAATATATTTTATTTACATTTTTTTGTCGAATGGGAAATATTTTCACATTTTTTTGTTAAAAATAGCTATTCCGGGAAAACTTGTAACGATATTATCATGAAATATATATGAATAATAAGGTACATTATCTGGCAAACAGAAAACAATCACAAAAAAAAACAATTCCTTTGTTTTTATACGATATTTGAGCAAAAGCCGGGAAGATAATTTCGCGCGATTTTTTCCAAAAACACCTGGCATTCAAGAGGTTAATAAAAATGTGTCTACCCCCTGACATTGTTCAAGGGCTCCCTGAATGATTCCCGGGACCCGTAGGAGTCCATACGGATCACTTTACTTTGGGAACCACTGGCCTACATTGATAGGTAAAGCCAAGACAACATTTTGGTTCTTTACTATCGAAACCAGGTAATTTTTTGTGGACCCCACAAACAACTTGTGGACCCCCATTTTTGTATCACGCCAACCGAGACCCCCATCGAGTCTCCCGTGGACCCCTGGGGGTCCACCTGGGGGCCTAGTCTATATCTCTCACAGCGCCCGTAACGCGGGTTTAGCTACGTCACGAATCCGTATTAACCCTCCTCTGACCGTGCTAAAAACTTTCTCGCGCTCCGATGCTGTACACTCAGTAAATATTAGTGTAATGTATTTATTTAATCCAATACATAGATGTATTGTGGAGGAATATCTAAAATGTTAACTCTATGTTTAGTATATTTACAAAGATATTTCAGTAAATACAAACCGTGACCGCTTAGTTGACAGCACCGTCAAGAAAGGTTAAACGGCAAACGTGCTTGTTTGTGAAACCGAAAGATCGAGACTAGGCCCCCAGGGCCACTTTGGGAAACACTGATCTAATAAACCCTATTTTAATTTGGATTTTTCCATGACTTGCGGTTGATTTTTCTAAAGATCTCAAAAACCACCTTGTAGCTCGGACATTTCGCATATCTCGGCATTTGTAACTCAATTTGGTCATTTTTGGAGAGTGGCTTTTTTTTTCTGCGTCTTGGACCAACTGTATGTGAAATCCCGTGATAATTAACAAATTAAAATATGTAATCTGTTGTGGTATTTTTTTAGATGGAGGCCAGGAGGGCATAAAGCAGCAGTACGTGGTCGGATCCAACGGAGGGCAGAACACGGTAAGTCTATTTCACCCGCCACAAATGTATCACTTCTGATACAGATCCGTGAAACATCACAGTATAATCGGATTTATCCACAAATCAGTTCCAATTTCGAAAATTGTCACTTCAGGCTAATTTGTTTGCTTTTTGAAACAACTCATATCTCCCTTACTATCATAGTGAGAAATATGATCTAAACGGTGTTAGAAAGAGATAACATCACGCTTTATATTCAAATGTATAACAAGGGAATTAAAATATACACCTTTATCCACTTGAGCGCTTTTTGCCACATTATGGCACTATTTCCAAAACCTCGGATTGCTTTGTTGCTAAAATGTGGCAAATTTAAAACAAATTTTTTTTTATTAAAACGATTATATAATATATTGTACATTCAAAATATAACAAAATAAATATTCTCTAGATTCTTTAACCGCTTAGACACATAAGCTTGTTTTCACGATAATTTAACGTAGGTAGACATAGGAATGGCTTATGGCCCGTACCTGAGTTATTAAAATGTTTTAAGGTTAACGATTTAATTATATTTTTTTTATAAATCCTACAAATATTTGATAATAGACAAAAGATAGGGGAATTCATTGGCTACATAGAACTATAATCAGTTTGTATGTCTCCATATTCAAATTCGAGGTATGATTTTTTTAATGTGGGCGGAAAAATTTCCTTCAGCAATCTGAGAAAAAATATTTTAATTGCTCAGTCGCTCCAGTGGTTATAAAACCAGTAAATTTATTTCGAAAAAACGGAAGGTGAATTATTTTTAAAACTTTTAAATTAAATTTTTTAAACATTCGAAATTTTTAAATTTTATAAAGTTTCATGTTTATTTCTAATAATAAAATTGGAAAGCGTATTTTTATCGCTTTTATGATTTTATTTATTCATTATTAATTTTCATTCCAAAAACAGATTTTAGTTTTCGAATATATTTAGAAATATTGCATTCATGTTATACAATATTTTTTTGCATGTTCATTAATGACACGCTATTTGACAGGTGGTCTATTGCACCTCTGGGGGATCCACAGAGCAGCATCAATACATTCCCGTGGAGCCAAACGGACTTCCCGCGTAGCCCATACTGTCCTGTCTCATCAACACCGAGGGTTGAGGATCCGCACCCTCGACGGAACCAGTACAGCCGGAACACTGATCCTCAATTCTGGTCATCGTCATCATCCGAGTTGATCTATTTGCTCCCCACCCAGAACTGAACCAAACACCGATCTTTGAGATGGGTCGAGAGACTCCTCCTTCCTCCGGCATCTCCTGATCCGTCCCACCATGCAGTTGTCAAGACCTGGACAGCGGTGGATGAGCCTGCCCACCAGCTGCGTGGCAGTTCGGATCGGGAGAGAGTGGTTTGGGGAGATCTTTTGATCTCTCGAAACATAGTCTTGCCTCGCAGTAGGAGGGATGGATCCAAGCGTCCGTCGCTCCTGGAGGCACTGACCCCCAGATTCCTACCCGCCCCTCACACCTTTTTCCTGACATATATATATATTACATACTAATGTAAAAAAAAAATATTATTATTTTTTTTTTACTATCACTCAAATAATTTGATGCTAGTATTGAATTCTAAGTTCGTGTATCAGTCGATTTTATTATTTAGCTAATATTAACTCATCGGTACTGAAAAACATTTAATATATATAACTCCAGTAATATACATAAACATTCACGTAAAGTCCGTAAACGGTATCGACCGCTATTATAAACAAAGGCTGGCGTGACGCAACTCGGCGAGAATTGGCGCAAGTGACGCAGACGCGGAAAGCGGCACTGCCGTACGCTGGGTGGATGCATTCGGGTCCGAGTTATCTGGGAGTAGTTGATTTGATAAAGGAGTAGTGTGTTCTGCTTTCCGCCAATGACACGAATTTAAGAACTCATTATGGCTGAGAATGCATAGTTCTTCTAGAGTGAATTTGAGATATTTCCATAAAATCTTAATTTTATTATAATATACAATGAAATGCTGTTGTAACTTTGTGTACACAACTTTTTGTCACTCTTTTAAGTTACGAAAAAAAAAACTTTTTCATACTTCATTTTAATTTATTTTATTAATACTTTAATTGTAAAGCATAATATATTCTGTCTGTCTGTCTCTCTTTGTGCAAAAGCTCGCAAACGGTGAGCTCTAGCATTGTGAATTTCACGCTGCTTTTCTGTTTTAAATTTCAAAGTTAATGCAAGTATTTTTAGCTTGCCATGTCGTTTCCATCATAAGCTGTGGAACTTTGAAATATACTTACGTCTTAATATCAAAGAATTTTTAAAAAATGAGTATTTATTATAATTTTGCATAGAAATTAACCTAGTGAAATTAGGTCTCAGCAAAAATTCACTGTAAATTCTGGTGTGATGCAATTTGCACAGTTTTTTATGTCTGAATTTGTTATGTTAGTAATGATTTAAAAATGCATAAAATAGTACAAATATTGGTTAAAATTTGTAACCATTTTCTGTACGAAATCATAAGTTTTTGGTCAATTTTTAAAGATGTTTCAAAGTTCCATAGCTCATCATTTCGAGCTGAAAATAATTGCACTGGCCTTTAAATTCAGGACAGAAACAGCAACACAAATTTCACAATGCCAGAGCTCACCATGTATGTTCATTGAAGATTATGCAGGTCTTACCACATGCATATAATAAAACAAATATCCAAGGGGATTTTTGGGTAGGTCATAAAATAAACAAAAACACTCTTGTTTAGTCATATAATTCATAATATTAAAAATAATAGTGTCGATACACAGTGTCTGGTAACCGGCGCAATAATGTTAGTTCATTTCCATCAATATGTATCATCGTTGTAGCTCTAGGTAGTTTTGTACCTTCTGTTTTCATTGACTAGGACATATTTACTAGGGGCTTTTGTCAGCGGAAATTATCTGTGCATTCATACATTTTTATTATTACATTCAATTAGGAATCTCACCGAAATTAATTTGTTAAGGACATTCTTACCAATTCCACAAGATTCTGAATAAGTTCATCTGGATTTAAGAAATGTTACAAGATTCTTACGAATTCCATAAGATTCTTAATAAGTTCATCTGGATTTAAGAAATGTTACAAGATTCTTACGAATTCCATAAGATTCTTAATAAGTTCATCTAAATTTTAGAAATGTTACATGATTCTTACGAATTCCATAAGATTCTTAATAAATTCATCCGGATTTCAGAAATGTTATGAGATTCTTACCAATTCCACAAGATTCTTGATAAATTCATTTGGATTTTAGGATGTTATAAGATTCTTACGAATTTCCACAGAATCTTACCATTTTCATCACATTCTTATAATTTTACAACGTTCTTATGGACTTCTGTAGATTCTTACAATGTCACGAGATTCTTAGAACCTTCATTACATTTTTACAATGTCACGAGATTCTTAGAACCTTCATTACATTTTTACAATGTCACGAGATTCTTAGAACCTTCATTACATTTTTACAATGTCACGAGATTCTTAGAACCTTCATTACATTTTTACAATGTCACGAGATTCTTAGAACCTTCATTACATTTTTACAATGTCACGAGATTCTTAGAACCTTCATTACATTTTTACAATGTCACGAGATTCTTAGAACCTTCATTACATTTTTACAATGTCACGAGATTCTTAAAACCTTCATTACATTTTTACAATGTCACGAGATTCTTAGAACCTTCATTACATTTTTAAAATGTCACGAGATTCTTAGAACCTTCATTACATTTTTACAATGTCACGAGATTCTTAGAACCTTCCTTACATTTTTTAAATGTTAAGAGATTCTTAGAACCTTCATTACATTTTTACAAGGTCATGAGATTCTTAGAACCTTCATTACATTTTTACAATGTCATTGAGATTCTTAGAACCTTCATTACATTTTTACAATGTCACGAGATTCGTAGAACCTTCATTACATTTTTACAATGTCACGAGATTCTTAAAACCTTCATTACATTTTTACAATGTCACGAGATTCTTAGAACCTTCATTACATTTTTACAATGTCACGAGATTCTTAGAACCTTCATTATATTTTTACAATGTCACGAGATTCTTAGAACCTTCATTACATTTTTACAATGTCACGAGATTCTTAGAACCTTCATTACATTTTTACAATGTCACGAGATTCTTAGAACCTTCATTACATTTTTACAATGTCACGAGATTCTTAGAACCTTCATTACATTTTTACAATGTCACGAGATTCTTAGAACCTTCAATACATTTTTACAATGTCACGAGATTCTTAGAACCTTCATTACATTTTTACAATGTCACGAGATTCTTAGAACCTTCATTACATTTTACAAGGTCATGAGATTCTTACCATTTTCACAAGATTTCTAATGATTTCATTATATTCCTACCAAATTCACAACTTTGTTAGAGCAGATAATGAATAATTTTATCTTTACCTTTAAACTATATTCGTGGATTCCTATAATATTCTTTTTAACTTGGTGAGTATTGTAATTTTTTTTTGTGCACAGGTGATTTTCTTTCCGTATACATATATTAAAAAAAAACATAAGCAAAATGTAAATAATCTGTTATACCCCTGTTAATTTAAACTATAAACATAATCGTAGCTAAAGTAATTAATAAATAATGTAATTCATGTGAGAGAACGGGTTGCCGCATTAAAAAAGACTTTATATCATGCTACTTAATTTAGGTTTGCTCTTTTTCAATGCGGCGACACCGTTCTTGTAATCCCAAATACCGCGCGAATTTGCCAATCAAGAACTTTGAACAATATCGAGAAAGGGGCGCTTGGTTTGAAATTCCGCGGGGGTATTTCGCTAGCCTGTAAGTAGTGACAGCTCTGTTCATTTGAAATTTTGTTTAACTAGATACGAACAGTCGGGTCATTCTAATATTCCATGTAAGGCGATGGAATTTATTAAAGTCCCCAAAACTCAAACGACATCTAGCGCTAGTGGCGGTCGCCTGTTTTTATTTAACCGCTTGGGCACATAAGCTTGTTTTCACGACAATTTAACGTAGGTAGACATAGGATGTCAGGAGTTCCACTAAAGAACACCAAGGAGTTTGTCTACCTCGGGAGCAAAATAACATGGGACGGTCGGTCTAAGAGCGAGGTCGACAGCCGTATACACCAGGCTAGGCTTGCATTCAATAAAAGGTCGAAAATAATAGAATCGAATAATATAGACCTAAAACTGAGAATACTCCTCATCAAGACCTATGTATGGAGTATCTTGACGTACGGCTGCGAAACATGGTGCCTATCCGAAAGAGATAAACGGAGACTAGAGGCTTTTGAGATGTGGTCCTATAGAAGACTATTAGGAATTTCCTGGAGAGACCACATTACAAATGAGGAGGTTCTCCAAAGAATCGAAGGAGGAAGGCACCTGCTCAAGACCTTGTCCGAAAGACGTGCAAGATGGATCGGCCATATAATACGACAAGAAGGCCTCTTGCATGCCATAATGGAGGGTATGACCGAGGGGACAAACTCCAGGGGACGCCCACGCCGAGAGTACCTGGAGGACCTGCTGGTGGACATGCGCTGCTCTTCATATGCAGAATTCAAAAGAGCCGCACAAGATAGGGAAGAATGGAAGAAGAAACTAAAGGAAATTGCTGCAAACCAATCCCAGGATTGAAACCAGAGAGAGAGAGACATAGGAATGACGTATGCCCCGCACCTGAGTTATCAAACAAAAAAAAAATCATTGCCAAAAAGAGTGTTTTTTTTTTTTTTACAATTGCAGGCCCTAAAATATCAAAATGTTTTGTCATCAAAGTCAAAAAAATTCAATTTGCTACATTATACAATAAAAATAAATTCAAAAAAATGTTTGTAAATAGAAGATTTTACACTCTCAACCACTTGTTTTCACGACAATTTAACGTAGGTAGACATAGGAATGACGTATGCCCCGTACCTGAGTTATTAAAATCATTTTTACTTTCTTAAAAATATTAACTTCTGTAATATTTCTGGGCAATCAAATTTTCGAAGCAAAAATAAATGATTCTGCATTGCATCCAATGACTTTTACAAACTATAGACACGTTCTAGAGATCTCAAAAGCGGCAAGCGAAAGATACTGTAATTGCAGTACTTTCGAATATAGTATTTGATCAATTAATTATATTGATTGTTTGAGGCGCCATCGAAAGTGAGATAGCAAAAGTAACAATGCGTATGTGTAAGAAGGACAACTTACTGGCAGTAGATTCTTTTAGGGCCGGTATATCAGTTGGTCTAAAGCTCGGCTTTGACGGAACCCCGGCCCAGCATGGCTTAGCACACAATCCTTATATCAGTCGTAATCCTAGAGTTGACTAATTTTAAACGTTTAGTCTATGATAATTTTAGTCATTTCTATGCCGAACCAATCTATTTATGTAAGTATCTATGGACTCTATGGTTATTATCAAACAACCAAACGTCAAACGATGTCTAAATCGTCATCACTCGAATTCCATGTTGATAGGTAAACTTATTCCTCCAATGTAATTTATTGCGTCCGTACGTAGCAGATCGAAACCGAAGCAATATGACATATGACAGATGTGTTTTTGCCAATAGCGCCACAGTGTCAACTATTCTGCGGCTTACCACGGCTTAAGCAGGCGATTTCGGCAGTTTAAGTTGAGTGAGGAATGTGCTCCTTAGCAAAGACTGATATACCGGCTCTTAGTCACACCAATCACAATGTACATAGCATTCGGCGCAATTTTTAAGTATGTAAACGCTGCCCGGTCCTTTATATGAGGGGCAAAAAAGCCGCTCTCCAAAAGTACTGTTTTTAGTAAATCTTAACAGAATACTAGGCATTTTTCGCGTGATTTTTTAGTATAATCCAATGTGAATTATTATAATAATAAATGTTATAATAATGTGTTCATTGGTTCTGTTGAATTTATTTTGAATTCAGGCTTGTGATTGGCTTTTGTGGAAAGTGATGATTTTGCATCTAAACCATAGACATACGAATATTACTAGACAAGAACATATAGGAGAGGGGACAAACCAACTATAGCGGGACGAAGAGGGGTGAGTTGACTGTGATGATAGGTGATTCGTCAATAAATCAATCTGACAGTATATAGGCATCTCGCATTATAATATGTGACGTTAAAAAACAAACGTGGCTATCTCCATCATAAACGCAACAGAGTAAATCGAGTTTTTCTTTTGCGGGGTTAAATTAACCATTGAGGTAGTATTATGCTACTTTATAATTATGCCTTACTTTAAAAAATACGATTTTAGGACTTCTTAATAATCTCAAATCCATAATAAACGAGAAATTATAGATTTTAGTTTGGAGATCACCATGTTTGTTTTGTATCGTCCGGAGATGGCCAGGTTTGAAATAAAAACCACTGGAGATATCCGTATTTGTTTTGTACTCTAACATTTAGGTATGTTCATAAGAAAACAGGGTTGTGCTAAGAAACACATTCATAGTATTAAAAAAACTCCTCATTTATTCAAATAATCAAAATAATTTCTTAGAGTTTAATTGACACTACACATTTATGTATATTGGTAACAATTTACTCAACAAAACAAGATTTCCCTATTTTATTATTGTTAAGATCGGGCTAAAGTATACCCTCTTCTGATATTTTCCACGGCAATTTTCCATAATTTTTTATTACGATTTTATTTATTTAATTTGCCTAATTACCGACGACCATCCGCGGTCGAGTGGTAAGACACTTGACTCCCAATCGGAAGGTTGAGGGTTCGAACCCGGCGTGCGCAAATAAATTTCATTTGATTAATTTGTGTTATTTCACAATTAAATAATAAAAATAATATATACTATATTTGCGGCACGTTCCAGAGTGGAAGATACTCTCAGTATCGCCCTGATGTAAGACCACCATTCAGAATTGAAGCGTTGCTTAATAATGGCTTTAGCCGTATTTAGTGACTAGATCTGAATAGCCAGGTACTTTCCCACCTTCCTCTTCCCCATTTCCTTCCCTTCCCCACTTACCTTCAGCCTCACAACATACTCCAATTGGGGATGCCTTAGTCTCACTGGCTCCAGAAGGGAGCAGTTGGGACTCTTGTAAGGTTTCTCTATAAAAAAAATTTAAGTCTGTCTGGTTATTAAATACATTATTAATTCTCCTCCTCAACTGCAAAATGGGTAAATTAAATTAAAGAATGTACAATAAAATTATGTTCATTTATAACAAAAGAAACTTATTTTAAATAAACGGTATAAATATACCAAAAACAATAATTGCATGTCACAGTTCAATACAGGCATACAGTAATTATAAATTATAAAGTGTACGTGGTGCAGCATTGAATCAAAACAACATAATAAAAAATATGCACAACCCTGAGATTTTGAGATGCTAACTGTCGAAATTCGGTTACATTTCAATGTTTACTTTAAGTTTTTCAGTCTTGTTTGTACGTTTAATGGCATAATTTGATCTGGTAATCTTTCGGGCTTTATCTGGAGTCATTATTTCCATCATATTTGTATTGTTTTCCATTTTAAAACTGTTATTTCACTTAAAAACACAAAGAGCACACCTCCAACTCACAGCAAGCTTTTCGAGAATGGGACGCCATCTTGAAAAATGCCGCGATGTAATTGGTTCAAACGGATTTGGCCATGTTTGATTTAAAAACAGGATGGAGATGACCGAGTTTGAAAAAAAACAACAACTTTAAAATCAATTTTTAAAGTAGAAAAACGTGAAATAACCATGTATGAACTGAATATTATAAAATAAAAAAACATAAGCTATGATACCAATCAAAAACCTGAAAAAAAACAATTTTTGGAGATGGCCACGTTTGATTTTTATCGTCACATATCAGGTTTGTGATTGGCTTTTGTGGAGAGTGGTGATTTTACATCTGAACCCTATTTTCATTTCGATTTTCCATGATTTGCGGTTGATTTTATCTAAGGATCTCAAAAACCATGTTGTAGGTACGGACATTGCGCATAGATTGGCATTTGTGATATAATTTTGTCATTTTTGGAGAGTGGCATTTTTGCTTTTATACCCGACATATACTTCATTCGTACACACATATTTTTAGTATGTCTTTCTTTGTCATGCCCAACCGATATTTGAATTAGGAATTTACTGGAAATGTAAGTGTGATTGTTTTTTGCCACATTTTGTGTTAATTTTCTTAGGAAATATCATGTCTATAATGTCATCGCCTTAACAAAAATATATTTCACGGTGAACAGAGCTGGTTTCTTAATTACTATATATATTTATTAAGTAAATACGAATAAACTACTATAAAATGCGCTCCAGTTTTAAAAGAGCTGCTGTTTTTTTCTTTCTTTCTCTATGGACAAGGAATAACATTAATAAAACATATAATAATTGTTTGTTTTATAAATCTTTTTTCAAAATGAGAAATAGAATTAGTTTGGTGGTTAAGATAATTTCCTTTAACAATTTGGGAATAGTCTAAATTATTACTGATGTAATTTCTAAAAATTAAAAAAAAAATCGAGTCTTCATATAAACATTTCGAAATTATGTCGTAACTTGTACTAAATTTATATATTAAAATATATGTATAAAAATGAATTTACACTTTAACATGAAAAGTAATATCGTATTGAATTTACACTTAAACATGAAAAGTAATACCGTATTGAATTTACAGTTAAACATGAAAAGTAATACCGTATTGAATTTACACATTAACATTAAAAGTAATGCCGCATTGAATTTACACTTTAATATGGAAAGTAATACCATATTGAATTTACACTTTAACATGAAAAGTAATACCGCATTGAATTTACACTTAAACATGAAAAATAATACCGTATTGAATTTACACATTGTAATACCGCATTGAATTTACACCTTAACATGAAAAGTACTACGGTAGTGAATTTACATTTTAATATGAAAAGTAATACCGTATTGAATTTACACTTTAGTATGAAAAGTAATACCGCATTGAATTTACACTTTAATATGAAAAGTGTTACCGTACTGAACTTACATTTTAACATGAAAAGTAATGCAGTATTGAATTTACACTTTAACATGAAAAGTAATACCGTATTGAATTTACACTTTAATATGAAAAGTAATACCGTATTGAATTTACATTTTTATATGAAAAGTAATGCAGTATTGAATTTACACTTTAATATGAAAAGTAATACCGTATTGAATTTACATTTTTACATGAAAAGTAATGCAGTATTGAATTTACACTTTAATATGAAAAGTAATACCGTATTGAATTTACACCTTAATATGAAAAGTAATACCGTATTGAATTACATCTTAACATGAAAAGTAATGCAGTATTGAATTTACACTTTAATATGAAAAGTAATACCATATTGAATTTACACATTGACATGAAAAGTAATACCATATTGAATTTACACTTTAACACGATAAGTAGTACCGTATTTTACCATTTTTTTTTTTACTAACTTTTCACTGATTAAATTGTTAATAATAAAGTCTGCGACAGCCCATACATAAAATATTTCTAACTGCCTCAATTTTGTGTTTTAAAAATGATCTTTACAAAGATAGTCATTTCGTTGCCGTGAAGTTGCTGGAAAACAAATTAGCTCCACCCAGCCCAACGAAAGGTACAAACCAATGCTTCTTGCAATCTTTTGACTGTGAGATAGTGCACTTTCTTTTTGATAAATGTTTTCGTAAACCAATATTTTTGGTTCCGGTGTCATTGTTGATCCACACGGCTTGTCTTGATATACTCGGTCGAAGTGTAGACGTGTTATTTTGATAATTTTAGGTTAAAAGATTGAATGCGGTTTTGCTTTTCATGTGAAGAAAGTGCCAAATTGCATGCAGATCAGCGGGTTTGTTCCTCTAGCAAATGGAGCATATTATAGAGATATGCAATTGTAATGGTGTGTTCAATTCAAACTAAAAATGTGTATGTTATAGCTGTTAATATAATATATTATAATGTGTACATATATTATTATTTTACCTGCCTAATGGCAACATCGAAACTTGTGTTTTATTCATCACCCGACCCTTAACCTTTTGTAGGCCGCAGTCCCCCCGGCGGGTCCGGATGTTTGAAACGATTTTGCCCCTTATGTATAAAGAAATTGTATGAAGAACAAAGTGAGAATCGCTTGGGCCATCCGCGTTCTTATTACTGGATAGCATTTAGCCACTCCGAATAATTCATATTAATTGCTAATGACATGCCGGGCACCAAAGATGACGGACAAAATGGCTGCCACTTGATAATATGAACGCTGTAGTATTCAAAGTCTATATTTATTCATTGTTTTTGATATAAGTCCATTGTGGAAAGCATAGATTTGAGTGATTATTAGGAAGTTCATTTTATTGACATTAATTTGATGAAATTTTTGTATTATATCACAAAAGAAATGTTATGAAAATTGAATTCGTAAGAAAGGTGAGAACTGTCAAATATTTTACGTCGTATTGATAAAATAGATTTTTTCAATACAACATAAAAAATTTGACATTTATCACCTTTCTTCAATTTTTGTAACATTTCTTTTGTGATATATTACAAAAATTACATCAAAATAATGTAGATAAAAAGATCTTCCTAATAATCACTCAAATCTACGCTTTCCACAATGGATTTATATCAAAAACAATGAAAAAATATAGACTTCGAATACGACTCCGTTCATATTATCAAGCGGCAGCCATTTTGTCCGCCATCTTTAATGCCCGGCGCGTCATTGGGAAATAATTTGAATTATTCGGAGTGGCTAGACGCTATCCAGTATGTCAATTATCAAGCGGCAGCCATTTTGTCCGCCATCTTTGATGCCCGGCGCGTCATTGGGAATTAATTTGAATTATTCGGAGAGGCTAGACGCTATCCAGTATTTCAATTATCAAGCGGCAGCCATTTTGTCCGCCATCTTTGATGCCCGGCGCGTCATTGGGAAATAATTTGAATTATTCGGAGTGGCTAGACGCTATCCAGTATGTCAATTATCAAGCGGCAGCCATTTTGTCCGCCATCTTTGATGCCCGGCGCGTCATTGGGAAATAATTTGAATTATTCGGAGTGGCTAGACGCTATCCAGTATGTCAATTATCAAGCGGCAGCCATTTTGTCCGCCATCTTTGATGCCCGGCGCGTCATTGGGAAATAATTTGAATTATTCGGAGTGGCTAGACGCTATCCAGTATGTCAATTATCAAGCGGCAGCCATTTTGTCCGCCATCTTTGATGCCCGGCGCGTCATTGGGAAATAATTTGAATTATTCGGAGTGGCTAGACGCTATCCAGTATGTCAATTATCAAACAGCAGCCATTTTGTCCGCCATCTTTGATGCCCGGCGCGTCATTGGGAAATAATTTGAATTATTCGGAGTGGCTAGACGCTATCCAGTATGTCAATTATCAAGCGGCAGCCATTTTGTCCGCCATCTTTGATGCCCGGCGCGTCATTGGGAATTAATTTGAATTATTCGGAGTGGCTAGACGCTATCCAGTATTTTAATTATCAAACAGCAGCCATTTTGTCCGCCATCTTTGATGCCCGGCGCGTCATTGGGAAATAATTTGAATTATTCGGAGTGGCTAGACGCCATCCAGTATTTCGTTACGTCAAGAACGAGTTGAAGTGAGACTACTTTGACTAAAAACTTACATTTTTAGGCGGCGAAACATGATTTGGTTGTTGACTTTTTCGTTTATAATTATTTATAGACGAAGGGATAAAATTTTCCTGCGATTCAGCCATTTGAATTCTAAACAATACTATTTTTATTGTCACACTACTGCCACTTTTTACTTCAATGTCTAGAATTCACAAGAATCAGAAAGAAAAAAAGGTTTAATAATATTCATTGTAAAAAATAATACAAATCAAAAGGTTCAACTAAATTCTTTAGTTAAATCATACAATAATCAACAAAACATAACAAAAACCTGTTGAACTTACCTTATACATTAGTAAACAAAAATAAATGGGTGATGTCTGACGTTTGAGTTTGTTTCGACGTTTTGTTATTCGTTGCTAGGCTTCGGACTCAATGTTGCCATATCCACGACGTTTATGTGATGAAATCGATATTCTAAAAATTTTAGGCATCATGTAGCACGCTGTATTGACGCATGCTGCAAACAGTATTTTAATCGAAGGAACACTTCACAATTTGGGAGCCGGGCATGGGTACCGCCACCCTGCGAACCATTTATTGGATAACCAACACCTCTGACGTAGGTCATCTAAGTGACTCGCTACGTTTGCAGGTCTTCCCGGATTCATGGGGTGAGGTTTGTCTAGGTCTTGGTGGCATGCGTCTGCTCACTTGCTGCGTGGCGGATCGAGAGTGACTGATTGAGGGAGTTCTTTTGACCTCTCCAGTTGGTCTTCTACGACCCATCGCATTACACTCCAGTGGAAGGAATGGATTAATACATCCGTCACTCCTGGACATACTGACCCCCAGATTCCTACCCACCCCTCACACCATCTTTCCCAGAACTTCCTCTCCTTTAAAAGATCCTCCACACAGCATCCCTGAAGACGATGAGGACCCTGAGGGAAATTATTTTCTTCACGGCCTCCTGTGTGGAGATGTAGCGACCAACCTACATCTACCTCGCACTGCATTCGCTACGTACCTATGCACCTATCACCGCGCCAGCAATAATAATTGATATCTTGCCACCTGCTGGAAAGGTCTAGAACTGCAATCACTAATACGCAGCACCGCATCGAAATTTTGCGAAAGATCTTGTGCGTGCATGTTTTTCCTACCGTTCCAGTAGTTACTGAACCAGCGGCTATATAAATCGCATCTGCAGCCAGCTAGTCAGTCATTCAGTCAACGCAACGCAGTCACTCGGGTAACCTGCATACCGTCAACACAACCTAGTAGGTACCCACTGCTGTCCCGAGCAATTGGAATATTTGTACTAGGTGTGTAAAATTGTAAATAAACAACACGGCAATTATCATTGAGTGTTTTACTATTCCAACGAATACGCGAGGTATCCCAACATCGATACCTCCTCTTCAAATGGAGGCCAACACATTTCCTCCAAAGAGCTATTTGTAAAGAAAAAAATCACAAATTTACAAAAGCTACATTTAGACGACACGTTTCAACATATCGAACAATGTCGCCATTTTGTATCAATAGTCGGGTTTTCTCTTTGTTGTTTAATCTTCAATGTCAATGTTTACTCCACATTTGTGTATGTACTTAAACATATCAACAAATTATAGTACTATACAGTCAATGAATTCACCTGTATTTAAATAACTATCCTAAATTTGTAGGATTTATAAAAAAATGATTAAAAAATTCTAAAAAGATATTATAACATGATAAATGAAAAGACTGGGCACTTTTAATCACTTTGTGTATTCCAACAAACAAACTCTCTCAGAATATAACAATGTGTGTCAGCGACGTGTCATGTGTCCAGCGTGCGTAGAGAAGAGAGAAGAGATGGGGTAGCAACAGGTAGGCCACCTGCTACCCTTCCCGGCCGGTCCAATGTGGCCAACCGCAGGATATTCTCCCTCTATCAGTGCTGCCAACCGATGTAGCGCGCTCGGGGTCAGTTGTTGCTTTTACACTCGACCATCCTGACTCTCCATTGTGACCTCACAAAAATAAAAATAAAAACATATTAGTTATAAGCATTATATCAAATAAGTGACCATGCCTGTCTGCACAGTATCTTCAAAATAACATTTTAATTTATCACAAAGACAAATTTAAAATGTACGGATAGTCTCTACCGGACATCTCATACACCTCTGGGATGTACCCACAAACGAATAGCTTCTGCCGAGCATATTCAACCACATGGATAGTTTCTACTGAACTATCCCAGATAGCTTCTACTGAGCATATCCATTATTCGGATCGTTTCTACTGAACGAATCCCGGATAGCTTCTACTGAGCATACTCAATTATTCGGATTGTTTCTACTGAACGAATCCCGGATAGCTTCTACTGAGCGTACCCAATTATTCGGATCGTTTCTACTGAACGAATCCCGGATAGCTTCTACTGAGCATACCCAATTATTCGGATTGTTTCTACTGAACAAATCCCGGATAGCTTCTACTGAGCGTACCCAATTATTCGGATCGTTTCTACTGAACGAATCCCGGATAGCTTCTACTGAGCGTACCCAATTATTCGGATCGTTTCTACTGAACGAATCCTGGATAGCTTCTACTGAGCGTACCCAATTTATTCGGATCGTTTCTACTGAACGAATCCTGGATAGCTTCTACTGAGCATACCCAATTACTTGGATCGTTTCTACTGAACGAATCCAACACAACACTAGAATGCACAAACACAGATAATTTCATAGGCTGAAACCAGTATGTAATCCACCAAACTGCAATACATAGTCAAATGACTACCCTAGTGACACACAAGTCACTATGCACAGTGATGCAACAAGATTAATCAACAATCAATCATGCAACGTGCCGATATGGTGAGACTCAGCTCTCCAACAAATCCAATAGATCATCTCGACCTACCTCACTATCCTGGCTGTCAGACTCGTCAGAGTCTCCAGGTGCTCCTTTGTAGGGCCTCAACGCATCAGCGGCAACCATGGCGGTGAACTTCTTGTAGCCACGCATACCCTTGACACTGCTAATCTCATAGCGGTCAATAAGCGGAAATACTTTAGTTACCTTGTACGGTCCACTATAGAGGGGGTCAGTTTTGTGATTGATCCCTGCTCCTCCTCGAACCACACCTTCTTTCCACAAGACAAGGTCTCCTTTTCCATACTTGCGTGCTACCTTTCGCCTTTTGTCGTACTGCGCCTTCATTCTTTCAGCAGCCACTGCCATATTACGCTGAGCCGCCTCACGACACTCGGCTACCTGCGCCTCCGTGGAGAGATGCTCAACACTGGCATCCTCTCGCGTGTCAGCAAGAACACTGTTCTTATGACCAAACATTAACTGAAATGGGGTAAATTTAGTACTGGCATTGATGGTATTATTAACACCCCAGATAATCTCAGGTAGTCCTACATCCCATAAGTTAGGATCTGCATCCATAGCACGCATCGCCTCCAGCAATGTCCTGTTGGTCCTCTCAACCTGCCCATTTGCTCGGGGAGTAGCAACTGCGGTCAAGATGTGTTTGAACTGCTTTTCTACAGAAAATTGCTTAAACCTTCTGCTATTAAAAGCCAAACCTCTATCGGAGATAACTCTAGTAGGTACTCCAAATGTACTAAACATTTCATTCAACTTTCTAATTGTCTCCACCGAATTTAGTGTTCTTGACGGAAAAGCAAACACAAACTTGGAGAAAGCATCTGTAGCCACAAGTAAATAACTATTACCTGTCTTGCTTTTAGAAAATGGTCCAAGGTGATCTATATGCAGAGTGTGCATCGATCTGTCGGGCTTCGGAATAGCATTGAGCTTACCTTCCTTTTTCCCGTATTGGCCCTTAGCAAATGCACAATTTATGCATGCAGCCACATACTTCCTGATGAAACGGGTCATCTTGGGGAACCAAACTTCACTCTTGATCAGCTTCTCACACCGTTCGAAACCTGGATGACCAATGTCATCATGATATTTCCTTACCAACATCCATTTAGCATTATTTGGGACCATCACACGTTCACCCGCCAACGTTTTGCGGTACAATCTATCATTTCTGATGCAGAAATCGTTTGTCAAGTCCTTATTAGCCTTGCCACTCTTAAGCTGTTCTACAATCGATATAATCTTTTGGTCCTGAAGCTGCAATGAAAGTAACCAATCATCTGTTTCAACCATTGAAACATTCACCTCAAGAGGTGACGGGTTGCGACTCAGAGCATCTACATGCTTCATACGGTCACCAGGACGATATACTACATTCATATCGTATTCCTGTATGGTGAGCCACCATCTAGCTATCCTAGGAATCATATCCTTCTTAACCAGTGTTGCCCTTACAGCAGTACAATCTGTCACAACGGTAAAATGTATGCCAAACAAATAGATACGGAACCTTTTTACAGATTCAACTACAGCTAAAGTCTCTAACTCATAGCTGTGATAGAATTCTTCCTCCTTTGAAGTCACACGACTGAAATAAGCTACTGGTTTTATTTCACCGTCGCTCTGCTTCTGCATCAGAATTCCACCTAACCCAAGCTTACTGGCATCAGTATGCAATTCTGTCTCTAGTTCTCTATCATATATGGCTAGAACAGGGCGACTAACTAACTTCTCCTTTAGGGTTTCAAATGCATGTATCTGGGAATCTTCCCATTTCCACTCGACACCCTTCTTTGTCAACTCAGTCAACGGGCGACCTATGGTAGCAAAACCTTTAATGAATTTTCTGAAATAGCTGGCCAATCCCATAAATTGCCTAATTTCATGAATATTAGTAGGTTGCCTAAAGTTCTGAACTGCATCGATTTTGATATTGCCTGGTGCAATGCCTTTATCGGACACCTCATGTCCCAAATAAGTGATTTTAGTTTGCAGGAAAGAACATTTACTCAAGTTGACTCGAAGATCAGCTTCTGCTAACAAACTCAATACCGTTTTAAGTCTGATTATCCCTTCGGGAACTGATCTGGATGGTATCAGGATGTCATCCATGAACACCAGAATATCATCACCTGGTATTCTCGCTAAAGCTTTCTTAATAATGCGCATAAACACAGAGGGTGCATTAGCTAATCCATAGCTCATTCGCAAATACTCAAACTGTCCATCTGGCGTCACAAATGCAGTTTTTCTGATGGAATCCTCCGCCATCGGTACCTGGTGGTAGCCTTGAGCTAAATCTAAACTGGTAAAATAGATTTTTCCTGCCAGTTTACATACTTGGTCATCAATATGCGGCAAAGGAAACCGGTCTTTAATCGAAATTGCATTAAGGGCCCTATAATCAACGCACATTCTAAAATCTCCGTCCTTTTTTCTAACAAGAATCACAGGACTAGCATAATCAGAATCCGACTCTCGGATTATACCACTGGCCAAAAGATCATCAATCTTTTCTTGTACTACCTTACGTTCTGCAAAGGCCAACCTGTATGGCTTGTAATGAATCGGTTGTTCGGTAGTAGTCTTAATAGACATCTCTCCCAAAGTGGTGCAACCTAGATCATTGGTGGAATTAGCAAAACAGTATTCGTACTCACGAAGCACCTGCAGTAGGTCCCGCTTCTCCGCTTCGCTTATGTCTCCCACCTGCAGATCTGATGTCTCCATTAAACAAACAAGGTTGTCACTTACTTCTCCTCGGCTACGAGCCTGACCTGCTGGAGCTTCAGTGCTCCGTACAGCCCGAGTAATGAGCTCGCCCTTCTTCCACCTCAAGGCTTCCTGCCCAAGGTTGTGCACCTTCATCCCTCCTTCGGCACCCAAAAATGTAGCTGGCAGCATGAAGGTGGTGGCTCCCAGTTCGAAACAGCGCGGAGCCGTGGAGTAGCTCTCCCCAACCTCTGCTCCTGCAATGCTCACCTTAACCACCTCTGTGGTTGATGGTGGTATTGTGACGTCTCCGGCACATACAACCTGGAATGACTTGTCATCAATTATTGCAAGTTCAATAGTTTGTACAGGGTTAATTTCTACATCACTTCTAAAAATCGCCTGTCCATCATTTACAATCAGGGAAATTCCGATCTGTGAAATAAAAGGCTGTCCAATTAAAATATCAATGCTGCCCATAATACAGTCGGTCACAAGTGCCGAGGTGACCAGACTCAAACCGTCCACCTCGAGAATAAATTCTACCACACCTTGTGCCATTACCGACCCACCTGTAAATCCTTTTAAAATGGTTCCAGAATGTTCCATTTTCAAATTTAACTGCCTGGAGGCTTCTCCAGATATTATGTTGGATTGGCTTCCCGTGTCTATATAGGCACGGAAAATCAACCCGTTTACCTTTACCTCCTTGTTAAACACATCAGTCCTGCCTGCCAGCTTAAGGAGGCTAACTGACTTCTCCTGAGGTTTTGGCCTCTTGTAACACCTGGCAGGAAGGTGTCCACTCTTGCCACAGTGCGGGCAATCCTCAGTCTTCTTCATGCAGTTGGCTGCATAATGGCCTTGTTTTCCACACCGGAAACAAGCCTTATCTGCCTTGGCGCCATCCCGGTGGTCGCGCCTACGCCCCTGCTTTCCCCAGCGATGCGACTGCAATGCCGATGGGGTACGCACAGCGGCCCTGTCACTCCTGTTTGATGAACTGCCTTCGGGGGACTGGTAATTTTCCTGGGATGCCAGGAATCCCACATACAGCTCCTCGGGGGTAGCACACCTGAAGCTCCTGGCGTGCGGCTGAAGCTCCACGGGTAGACCCCGTATTATTAGCGAGATGGCAGCCTCGTCGTCCAAACGGCACCTCTTCACCATCATCCGCTTCTCGTGGTAGTAATGCGTCATGGTTTCGGCACTCTGTTTTTTCCGCTGCATCAGCTCCTCCATCATGTCCGCATACTCCGTATGCCGCGGAAATGCTCGCTCCAGCGACAACTTCCACTCCGGCCAAGACATCTCGTAATTGTCGAGGTGGTCGTACCATTTACGGGCTGATCCACGTAGCCGCGTCTGCATATAGCACGCCTTTGCGTACTCGTCCCATCCATGGACTCTTCCCAGGACCTCGATCTTCTGCAGCCACGACACTGCCGTGACCGTCTTATCCTCCGGATCGAAAAATGGAATTATTTCCGCTTTCACGGTGGGGCCACCGCTTCGCGCCGACGAAGTGCATTGTCCCTCCTGACGGCTGGACCCAGAACTCCCTTCCCTAGCCCTAAAGTATTTGGCTAGCATGCCCTCAAGTTTATTTTCCAGTAATCTCTCGAAAACAACGCGCGAAGGCTCCATCGAATCTTCCGAATTGCTCGGGCTTCGGCTGCGGCTGTTGCTCCGAGACATTTTATAAGTTCGCGCCAAACGCTAACAAAACAAACACAAAAACAAAATGGCGGCGGTAGCGTCACTATGTAAGTCCCGCGCACGAATATGATTTTTCCAAATGAAAATCGCCTTCTCTCTCGTATCTACACAATCACAAGACAATAAAGCGTCAATTTCGCACGTGGATGTTATCTCTGAATAAAACGTCTCTATCGTAACTTTATTCAAGAAAACAAAACACAAACAATAACAAAGCGTCTATTTCGCGCGTAAATCGTACACCAAAACAAACAAACAAACAAACGTCACTGTCGCAATCACTTTGGATATATCCCACTTCTGAATTTATAACATGATAAATGAAAAGACTGGGCACTTTTAATCACTTTGTGTATTCCAACAAACAAACTCTCTCAGAATATAACAATGTGTGTCAGCGACGTGTCATGTGTCCAGCGTGCGTAGAGAAGAGAGAAGAGATGGGGTAGCAACAGGTAGGCCACCTGCTACCCTTCCCGGCCGGTCCAATGTGGCCAACCGCAGGATATTCTCCCTCTATCAGTGCTGCCAACCGATGTAGCGCGCTCGGGGTCAGTTGTTGCTTTTACAATATATTTTCTGGATTTTCTCGTTAAAATTTGCCATACAAACTTTAATTTTGCGTCCGTATTAAATATTTTCTATGGAGTTTCGTAAATAGTCTAATTAATAATCCCATACAGAAATATCTATAATAAAATTGAATTTTGATAAGTTCTCAAGAGTTGAAATGATTCTTAAGAAAAAAATATCGTAAGAACTTTTTTTCGTGAAAGCAAAAATTTGATTGTAATGAAATATGATTTTTAATGCTTTACACTACATAGATATATTCATTATCTTTATTCTACATTAAGAATTAACTCGATTAATACTTTATTTATTGAAAAATATACATTTGCAAACATCGCCATCCCGATCAATCCATTGCCACGTAAAAAATGAAAATCCACTGTTTTAAAGATAAATCACTTAATTTTTCATTACGTCGACATGAAAACATGATAAAAACATTGACAACTCAACCATTATTACAGTGGTATACAAATATATTAGAAAAAGCGACAAAAAACACGTAAATTCGACATTTTAAAATAACAAGATTTTGAAAGTTGGCAGATTGAAAAAAACCTTTGCCATCAACTCAATTGAAGTGAGTAGTACACCAAAAGTAAAGGAAAGAACAGTGACATCTTTTGATCATTAATAGAAGTAGACTTTCAGTTCTCAAATAACGTTATCTGCAGGACGCGGGAACATTTGAAAAAAATGTTTTACGAATGATAGGAAAATGTGGTCCGTTTTTGGACCGATATCAATCCCAGTGATCATTTTCACTCCAATGGATAATCACAAGTTAACATATCTAAATGTGATTATATAGTGGTTTACACAAAGTAATTTGTCTCATTTAATTAGAATGATGCCGTAAAGCAATTTTGCGAAGATTGGAGAAGTTAAAATCAATAACTAACTATTTTGGCCATCTGTGGCATATAGCAAAAGGCTGGAATATAAAATGTATAAAAGGTTCAGCACTTAGCTGTGCCCCGAAACTGGTTCTAGAAACTAATTATCCGACGGTAACACAGATATTATCTAGACAGCTGGTCATGTCCATTTGGCGGTTGTGTGTTGTTTTTAATTTATCCTTCATTGTGTTAGTTTTTACCATTTTCATAAAAGCAATATAGGGCTTTAACTATTTCTTTTCTCCCCGAACAAGTCAACGAACTAAGGAGTGTCTTAGACCCCAGGGACCGAACCGTTGTCGATCACATTCAGTATAACATCTTCCCCGATTGGGTCATGTTATGAGGCTGAAGATAAGTAGGGAAGGGAAGGAGACGAGGAAGAGGAAGGTGGGGAATCTAGTCACTAAACTGCTAAAGCCATTTCAAGCAACGTTTCAATTCTGAATGGTGGTCCTTAGACCAGGGCGATACTAAGAGTATCTTCCACTCTGAAACGTGCCGCAAATATAATATATATTATTTTAAATAATTAATTGTTATATAACACAAATCAATTAAATAAAATTTATTTGCGCACGCCGGGTTCGAGCCCGCGGCCTTCGGAATGGGAGTCTAACCCCCTACCGCTGGACTATGCCGGCGCTATAACATTAAAGAATAATGCAAGTCATGTTAAAGGGAACCAAGTAAAATAAATGTCGAATACTTATTTGAAACGGAGTATTTTTTATTGAACTCATAAATTAAATACTTAGTTTTGCTTTTTGAATTAAAAAATTGTGACAAAGAGAGGGAGAGTATTTCTTGATGGACCAACATAATATATGTTGTAAAATAAATACAGGTTAACAACATCATCATTCATTAAAATATAAAGGATAATTAGTTCTCTGATATTTCAAAGCTGAAAACACTGAAGAGTAGTGACGGGTGGAGTTAACTACACGACACAGTAACCTTTTCAAAAAAGCCATTTAGTTCTACAATACATAGGAAATATTTTTATAGCAGCTATACTGTGTTAAAACTCTTCATTGTTTGAAATAGTATCGGTCTAGAAATCAACAAAACTAGATATTTTCAAATTGACATTTTAAATCGTATAAATATCGTCGTTTAATTATGAAAAACCTCAGTTTGAAAATGGCCTTGTAAGCCGAAACAGCTGTCACAATAATAAAAACTATAACACTTGCAGAACTTACTAATAAACATTATTAAATTCACATTAAATTTAAAAAAAAAAACTAGATAAGCCGTAGTATTAAAACGAGAATATACTTTCCCTGTGCAAAAGTGTATAATTGCGGTTCTAAGAATGACCTTTGTTAAAGGGCTGAATTCAATCACAACAAATCAATGGTTATTGTTGCTGTGTATTATTAAAGATCTTTTCCGTAAGCATGAATATGTGCAGTCAGAACATGTAAAAGGTTTTTCTTCACTGTGAATCAGCATGTGAGACTTCAAGGAATCCTTCCGTGAACATAAATAATTGCATTCAGTACATGAAAAAGGTTTTTCTCCACTGTGAGTCAGCAAATGTCTTTTTAAAAATCTCCTTGCAGAAAATGAATAGTTGCAGGTGGAACAAGGAAAGGGTTTTTCTCTACAATGAGTAAGCATGTGTGGCTTCAAATTTACCTTTCGATAACATACATAGTTGCAATCGGAACATGAAAAAGGTTTTTCTCCCCCGTGAGTCAGCATGTGTGGCTTCAAATCTCCCTTTCGAGAACATACATAGTTGCATTCGGAACATGAAAAAGGTTTTTCTCCACTGTGAGTCATCGCGTGTGACTTCAAATCTCCTTTTCGAGAACATACATAGTTGCATTCGGAACATGAAAATGGTTTTACATTACGGTGTGTTCTTACTAAATGGCTGTTAAGATTTCCCCTTGTATAACATGTATAGTTGCAGTTGGAACATGAAAATAGTGTTTTTAGAGTGTGAGTCAATATGTGTCTCTTTAATTGTCCCCGTCGAGAACATAAATAACTGCAGTCAGTACAAGAAAAAGGTTTTTTACCATTGTGAGTCAGCAAATGATTTACTAGACCCCTCTTCGTTGATGACGAATATTTACAGTCTGAACATGAAAAAGGCTTTTCTCGGGGATGTGTCTGTAGATCTGAAAAAAGATGGCGGATTAGACTAAATAATTATATTTTTGTTATTTGTTTTTGGGTTTTGCCTGATGATGGACACTGTAACGTTGTCCGAAAAGTTGGCTGAAGAAGGAGGTAGCGCAACGCGGCATAACACCCCAAAAACAAATAACAAAAATGCTTTTGGCCGTGAAAATCTAAAATCATATCTAAACAATTATCTTTATTTTATTTATTGAACATTGAAAAGGATGATTAACAGATATTATTTGTAATAATGAAATAATATGTAACCGGTTTTACCTGATTTCTGGGTAATCTTTTTAGAGGGCTCTAAACATTCCCTTTTAACATCCGGGAGATCAACGTCAATTTCCGTATAGGGAATAACCCCTCCATATTTTTCTCGGAATCCTGGTTCTGCCTTGATGGTAAAATTCTCCACATTAACCCTACCTGAAAAAAAAACAAAACAACAGTATATTGTTATTGGTGTGTATATCACCGAGAATCACACCGAAAAGTACGGTCTTCTTTTTTCGAAAGTGGACAAGGATGAGTGTTGAACTAAAAAGGATTTAACATTGTGTATTGACCATATTTATTTATTTATTTCCACATATATGGCACAACATGCGCCATTAAAATAATTGACATAACATATAAATAGTACAACAACATGAAGAATAACAGTATAAATGTAAGTTAAATATAAGAAAAAAATGGTAAAAAGTAAATAGAGGTAATAAGTAGTAGGTAAAATATATTGTATTGCCAACTCTGGGATTTTTTGGGTCACTACCGTTGCCGAACCTGCGATCGAATCACCGAACCTGATGCTACGTCCAGACTGCGGCCAACTTCCAACTTCAAACGTTTGGTCGATTGTGTGGAGGGGTAGTTCGTGCGTTGGAAGATCGAGTTGGAAGGTTGAAGTTCGAGTTGGCCCGGGATCGCCTCCGAGGCGATCGCGACGGCCAACTCACACGAACCAGCCTGCCGCAGCCACACATCGGGATTGGTTTATTTATGCACACATCATTCTGCGAACCGCTGGCGATCAAGACACGTGTTCCGCGTACCATTAAAATGAAAATATTATTATGGGAGAGTGGTATAACAATTGTTTGAAAAAAATGCCGTGTATATACTTCTACGTAATAATTGTAGGCAACTGATAAGATAAGCGCCGAATCAGCTGTTCGACATCCGCCATGTTGAAATTCGGAGTTTGGAGTTGGAAGGTTGGCCGCAGCAACCACACGATCGGCCAATCTTCCAACTCCGAACTTAGTTCGGAGTAAGGTTGGCTGCGGTGTGGAAGTACCATGGCTACGTCCAGACTGCGGCCAACTTCCAACTTCAAACGTTTGGTCGATTGTGTGGAGGGGTAGTTCGTGCGTTGGAAGATCGAGTTGGAAGGTTGGAGTTCGAGTTGGCCCGGGATCGCTTCCGAGGCGATCGCGACGGCCAACTCAAACGAACTAGCCTGCCGCAGCCACACATCATTCTGCGAACCGCTGGCGATCAAGAAACGTGTTCCGCGTACTAAAATGCGTATTAAAATGAAAATATTATTACGGGAGAGTGGTATAACAATTGTTTGAAAACATGTCGTCTATATACTTCTACGTAATAATTGTAGGCAACTGATAAGATAAGCGCCGAATCAGCTGTTCGACATCCGCCATGTTGAAATTCGGAGTTTGGAGTTGGAAGGTTGGCCGCAGCCACCACACGATCGGCCAATCTTCCAACTCCGAACTAAGTTCGGAGTTGGAAGGTTGGCTGCGGTGTGGAAGTACCATGAGAGTTCAAATAAAGGCCGGTCTCTTGCGACCAATTTCACAAACAATACCTCAAACATTACCATACACATGGGCAGAGCCACAACGTTTTTTTGTTTTCCATGGGCCACGGAAAGTAAAAACATTGTGGCCCCGACTTAACTGTCCACAAAGTGTGTGAACATTTTCGTCGGAGGAGACGCCGCTTAAGAGCAATATTCTTTCATTGTTTAACAGCACAGGGCAATGGGCATTCTTTATCTCTGGAGATGAGTAATCAGAAAACCTCGGGCTTTTGTCTTGGAGACAAGATGACAACACAACTTTTGCACTGAGATTAACATTATTTATTGGAAAACCAGACGAGGTGCTTACTGCCTGCAGCGCTGACCGTCAATTGATTTATTTTTAATGTCACTTACAGACAGTTCAGCAACTATCTTTTGACATGTGTTACAAAATAGTAAAACTGCCCTTGTCCAATTTTTTATTTGTAATCTTCCACATGATATATTGGTGTACGTTTTACGGAGAACATGACATAAATAAATAAACGCCCTTCCCCTTTTGACAGTGGCCAAACCCAATATTTTCATTGACGTATAATATACGAAACAAATGTTATTTCTAAATAAATATAAATAAAACGTAGTGGAGAAGGTTCCAGGGAGAAAGCATCAGATTCTGAATATCTAAAACCAAGATTCAACATTTTCTTATATGTGCAATGCAACTTACTGGCTGTCGGAGTACTCTCCGAATACTGCAAACATTCCTTCTTCACATCAGGGAGGTAGATATCTATATCCGTATAAGGCATTTCACCTCCATCCTCTTCCTGGGAGCCTGGTTCCACCTTGATGGAAACTTTCTCTGGGTTGGGAAGATCCATGGCCTTCTATGAAAGCGTTCCGGTTTAATATAAAAAGGGTAATTGGTCCCAGCTTAAAATAAATTAAACCTGTACCTGTAAAAATACATGATACTATTTACAAGAGGTAGTTTATTTTTAATGTGAATACCTCTTGAGTTCGATCTGCTCCCGTCTGGAGCCCGTGAAACTATGGCATCCACAATTCATCCCCAACTCCGCTCATGCTGTGAGGTTGTTGGTAGTTAGAAGGGAAAGGAAGTGGGGAAGAGGACGGTGGGGAAGTACCTAGCTATTCAAGTCTGGTCACCAAACACGGCAAAAGCCATTTCAAGCATCGTTTCAATTCCGAATGGTGATCTTTCACCAGGGCGGTACTAATAATAACTGGAACGTGTCGCAAAATACACTACATTATATATATATATTTCATCTTTGGATTGATAGTTGAGAGCTTGTTCCTCGACCACGGAGGCCGACAGATAATAATAAAATAATCTTGAAGCAACCACCTACGTACAGTCGGAACCCATAGAGGTAATGTTATTTGTCCTCGTGCATCAAAGATTAGAAAAAGTTGTAATGAAATAAAACAATCACTTTGTTTATAACCACGATTTTTTTAAAATTCAGACCGGCTTCACTTAACACAAACATAATCAGGGTATAAAATTACACTGATCCAAAAAATACATTGTATGAGCTTATATGTACATATGCACACAAAGAGACAAAACACAACCTAAAATAAAGTAACAAAGAGAAGGTATGAAATTATAATCGTCAATATTAGAGAGAAATCGACGGATGCGTGCATATTGGGTTATCATATTATGTCTACAAAATGCCACATGAATATGTCATGGGATAATGGGGTTTTTATTTTATGGGAATTATATTTCTTAGAAGATCGCGTTTACCGTCGTAATTCGTTAAATGGCCGTCCTTGAAAACGACATTTCGAGATTTTTAAAGTTAAAAAATAACAATTAAAATGCACTATTTTTCAATTCCGGTAACTTAAGTACTTACTACTGACCATTATCTAACAATTACATTAAAACAAAATGATGTGCATATTAAGCGTGTCCCTATTTTGTAAATATTAACCACGACAATGAGCGAGAATGGAATTAAGTAAATGGAATTGTAACGTCTTTTGCTCAGCATAAAGAAAAATAATTAATAAACTGACCCGGAGCTTGGTTTTTATTGAGACAGCAGCCAGTTTGTGTGTTGACCTGGTTGGTCTTGGGTAATTCAATATATTATATCGCAAATATTGTCAAATGTTATTATATAACTTCTCATAGCATTGAAGTTATGAATTGTTATTATGAATAGACAATAATGTAATCATAGACTGTGAACTAACAATTGTTAATATTTCATTTAAATAAGTACTGAACACAAAGTCCTAAAAAATATCAGTGTTTCTTTAAATTTTATTTTTGGAGCCCTTACGAACAGAACATCGATATTAAATAGACAGTTAAATAATTAATAAACTCGATATAAAAGCTCGGTCATATGGGTGATTTTATGGCAGCTATATTGCCGCGGCGGGTTATCGCCGCTAGTTGTGCGATTAAAAGACAGTCACAGGGAGCTACTAGAAACTTGAACTGCTTGTTCTTCATGAAATAGAACGTTAACTTGAGAAAGCTTCTAGTGACTAGCTATATAAGATGTCAAGGGGGTATTTCTTCTTTTACTGTTATTTCAATATTAATAAATAAACAATAGTTAAAAAAAACTCGGCTAACTTATCCTATACTTAGCCAATATTCAAAGGTTAAGTACCGAATGGTAAACTCCGATTGTTGGGGATAAGAAAAGATACCCGCAAAGCGGAAGGAACTGAGAATAATCAGGAATGCCGACTTACCTGGGTTTTTCTCCCTTCGCTTGTCTAATTACGCTGGTTCTCACATTCACCATTTAACTCGCAAGCTCACGATGGACACTTATATATTTCGACATGGTCGAACAGAGACTCATTATTCAACACTGACGGTATGTGTGGACACTAAGAGTATTGATATTAGAGAGACGGCATGTGAAGTGTGCCCGCGCGCTCCAAGTGTGCCTTTTCGAGAATTCTACCCACACGGCTGACATTGGCTGTCACCATGTAAAATGGTTGCTGTCGGAACGTATTAAACGGCCAAAAACCAGCAGCCAATGTAAGCCGTTTGGGTAAAATTCTCAAAAGGCACACTTGGAGCGCGCGGACACACTTCACATGCCGTCTCTCCAATATCCATACTCTTAGTGTGGACAGGACGATATGTAATTTTCAAAGAGTATTTTCAAGAGAGTTCCATGGTAATTTTCAACACATGATTGTATTTAGTCGGCAGAAAGTGGGTACGAAAAAAAAAGTAATTTATGGGTAGGAATTAAAATTTGAGGGAAAGATATAAAGAGGAATTATAGGAGGAATTAGGCGCCAACACAGACCTTTAAAAAAATCGTGTTTAATGAATCGAAAATGTAATCAATGAGTAGGATGGTGAAATACCCCTTAAGTGTTATGCGCGTCTTCCACTGCGAACTTCGTACGAACTTAGCTCGACTAGCGTCAACTGCATTCTGGTCACCTCGTTCTTGGTGGAAGCACTAGAATGCAGTCGACGTTTGCTAGTCGAGCTAAGTTCGTACGAAGTTCGCTTCGCTCGCAGTGGAAGGCGCGCTTTAGTAACGGCGACTAGGTCTCATGACTGCCAAATTCACGCTTTTCTGGGGGATTTGAATTGAACATGTTCTAATCAAGGCGCCCACCCCACTTTGTTTATTAGCTGGTAGTTTTTTCCAGTCAGGTCTATTGTTCGGTTTTCGGAACAAATCATATCGGTCTCATAGAAATCGTTGTGTCATCCTTACTATCATGGTTAGAAATATGATCTAAAGGGTGTCAGAAAGAAAAAAAAAACACTCTTTATATTCAAATCTATAAGTTAAACGCAAAATATTTTAAATGTAGGTACACCTTTATGAATCAAAAGTTTTACCGCTATTTGAAAAGAAATTATGAAACTTTGGGATTTTTTTATTAATTATTTTTACATAAAAGGACAAAAAAGTGAGTTGATAATATCGTTTAATATACATTTGCATATTAAAACAAAAACGTGTTTTTATTTCTTTTCGTTTTCAATAATTTTAGTTAGAAAAAATGCAAGGTGAGCCATTAAAAAACTTTTTTAAGTTTGCATGCCAATTTTTTATATCTAAATAATTATATGTTTACTTTGAATTATATCATTTGAAAGCCTATTTTATGACCTTTTGAAAACAGTTTTATTTTTTGGATACATTCAGAAATATTCCATTTATTTGGATTTTACTCAAAATTAAAATAATATTTTAACCCCTAACCTTTGACAATATATTTGTCAATGCGCCCCTATTGAGGCGAGCCCATAAATGAACCAAGTCTCGGCAAGCTGACGCACGCAAACGTTGGTCACCACACGCCACCACACGCGTGCACAAGCTTGCGAGTTCGACATTGTGTTCGGAGCGCCCAAGCCAAAGCGTATCGGACGTCAAAACTATTGATTTTACAAAAAAAGTTGTTCATGCATAAATTGTAGGAAATTTTATCTAGTTTATTTTATGTATATGTGTTTTTATCGTAGGATAAGTCGGGAAGGAGATATTGTCAAAAAACTGCTATTAGGTGCCATTTTTCCAAAATGGCGGTGCAAGCGGCAAAGATACGAGGTGGTAAAGTTTAAGGGGTCCAACAGACACAGCTATAAAAGCTCAAGCGTTATTTGGCTTGGCCTACTATAGCAAATCGCTCGTCATACATTCCCATTGGGAATGTACTGCAACCTATATGCCGAAATACGCCAAACCAAATAACGCTAGAGCTTTTATAGCTGTGCTGTGTCTGTCGGTCCCATAAATTTCGAAAGAGCACATCGATATCTATAATATTACCAATTTTAAAACTCCCGGAAAACTTTCCAGGTAAAACTACCAAAATGACAGGACTACTTGGGGAATTGTTATTTTGTTCACACCAATTTGAGGAATATCAAAATGTATTTTATGCTGTGGCAATCCTAACTATTATTTGGCTTGGCGACCATGTTAGCGGCGTTTGACGTTTACTTTCCCGCCACAAGCCATCGTTTCTTCCAGTTTCCAAACATTAATTCTATATTATAACTGTGGTTTATTTATCCTTGAGCTAATACACGAGAACCCCTTGCACTAGCTTATGATAGTTACTGGTAAGTCGATTGTTGATATTTACTACACAATTCACCGATCACGCTGTTCATTTTGTTGGTTGTCTTCAGCCGTTGTTCGAAATCAAAGAGCGACCGTTGTTCTTCAATTTTGACTAAGGCATGCTCAAATGCACAACTTCCATGCCAATCGATTGTAATAATGGATCCGATATACGGTAATACCAGTTTATATATAAATATAGAGCGTCAGATAACTGTCATCCGACGATTCTCCCAACACTTGACTCAACTTCAACAGTCGCATTTATATCCTTTTATAGCCTTGTTTCGCATGTTATGTTGTTATGCATACGACCAATGACGTTATATTTTTATCATAGACGTGCGATTATCCCACAAACTCAAAATAGTAAGTGGCAAGTAAGAAACACTCTTATGTTTTCAGTAAATACTTTAATTAAAAGTTATTCGTGTTATGATACAGATAGACATTCAAAGAATGTGCGTGTATGAACCACATAGATATAGGTCCGGGCAGTGTTTTCATATTGCACCGAATACTACATTCTACAACACTGGTGTGACTGAGATGCCAAGATATACTTACTCGCGTGACGAACACGAGATGCTTATAGTGTCATAGGCTGTCCTTCTTGTACTTTATTGTTTGCTATCTCACTTTCTCTAATGGCGCTAAATAACTCTGTGAAAGAATTGAAAAACAGTAGAATCCGGATATAACGACAAAGTATCGTTCTTTTAAATAATTTTAGCTTGTTTTTATACGATACATATTAATGTTGTTGTAATCATTGTAATGAAATATATAATAGTATAGATAGATAAATTTCTTTTTCGATAAATAAAACATTTAACCTTTCCCTTACTGTGCTGAAAAAATCCGCGCGCTCCGGTGCAGTGTAATCACTACAAAAGCAGAAATGGTCAATTTAAAAGCTGAAAAAAATAAATCTTTATAGCAAATCGCTATATTTCATTATAGTAACAGTAAAAAATGATAATAATTGATATTTAATTGCTGAAAACATGAAAAATACATTGGTAGCTCAAAGAAATGATGCTCATACAACATGCGAAGAGACCATCCCGAATGAATGCCGAGCGGCGACTGGCGGCGGGTCCGCGTCGTCCGCGGGGGAAACAGAAGGAACAAACACGACTGACGACTGACCAGTAACCACACGATTCTCTTTCTCGCGCTTACTTATATCGAAGTAGGTGAGAGTGAGACGTGCATAGTGTCGCACTAGCCGCACGCTTCACACATTTGTACGTATTACCTGCAGCGCTGATCGTATTGCCAGACGTTTGATTGTATTGGTGAATTTATTTTCGATTCTCACAAAATACCTCTGAAAGGTACGGATTATTATTTTTTTAAATTTTTTATTTAATGGTTAAACGTATAACGGAGGATTACCTAAAATCTGAACCCGAGTTTTCCATATTTACGGAGATATTAAAGGTGCAAGAAGCAATGTGTAGTAGATACACATCGCAGGCAAGGGAGGGTTAATATAATTTACGCCGAACTCCTTCGCGAGGATTACATTTAATTCACCGGCTTCTAAACGGTGTAATATAGCACTTTTTTCTTCAATTGAAAAACACTTTCGCTTCACGGAACTCATTGTATCACGCGGTTGTCACAACAGATGATGTAATTTACGCATTCTAATAAGGATAGGTGTAATAAGGTTGTCGTCGCTAAAAACGGTAGGTTGTTATAAGCGAAGTCGATATATCCGAATTCTAATGCATTCAAATTAGATTTCTGTTAACCCGTTTAATCACAGGAGACCATATTTGTCCCAGCTCACATAGGTCTCATAGAAATCGTTGTATCTCCCTTACTATCATAGTTAGAAGTATGATCTAAACGGTATTGGAAAGATAATACAACACGCTATTTATTCAAATCTAAAAAATAACCACAAAAAATTTAAAATGTACACCTTTATGAAACCAAAGTTTCCGATCGCAATTTGAAAAATAATTATGAAACTTTGTGAATTTTTTTTACATGAAACGACAAAAAGGTGAGGTGACAGTAATGTTTATAATTCATTTGTCTAATGAAATATGTATGTGTTTTTATTTTTTTTTCATTATCAGTAATTTTAGTTAAAAAATGCAAAGTGAAGCAAGTTTTTATCCAAAAAATTTTATATTTAAAAAATTACATTTTTATTTCTAATAATAAAATTTGATAGCCTATTTTATGACCTTTCGAGTTTTGGGATACGTTAACAAGAATTTTATTTATTTGGATTTTTTTGCTTAGCCGGAATATATATTTTTAGCCTCTGACAAAATACGCAAAATTTTTTAAGGTAACAATGTTCTGTTTCAGGTTTTTTTTTGGGCTTGAATCAATTGCAATAACTCTACCACAGCTGTACCATTGATCTAGTAAATCCAGACAGTGGTTCCATTAAGATGGAACCAGAATCCAAGGAAGTGGGTGGAGTTAAAATGCCGCACACAGATATAGAAATTATCTACCTTCCGGAAGTGAAGCAGGAATATTTGCAGTATACTGAGGGTACTCCGACATCCAGTAAGTTGCATTGTATATTATGTGAAAAATTTAGGAAGATAATTAAGATGTTCGGAATCCATGTCCATTTTGAAATGTTTGGCAGACAGGACATATTATGCTTGTTCTCAATGTCCTCTCTTGTCATATATTATGCTACTTTGGTATTTACTTTATCCGCTTGGGCACATGAGCTTGTTTTCATGACAATTTAACGTAGGTAGACATAGGAATGACGTACGCCCCGGACCTGAGTTATTAACCTTTTGAATGCCAGCATAGAAAAAATTTTTTTTTTCATTACGACGTAAGAAATTTGACATTTCATACGAATCCAATATTTATAACATTTCTTTTGTGATATATTACAAAAATTTTGTCGGCTATCTTTCTTGCCCGCCGCGTCATCGACAATTTATTAATATTATTCCGAGAGGCTAGATGCTGCGCAATATTTTGTTACGTCGAGAACGAGAATGGCCCAAGCGATTCTGACCTTGTTCTTGATACAATTTCTTTACACATAAGAAATTTTGATTACCTTCAAAGTATTCTCCATTGACCACAACGCATTTCTCCAAATGCTTCTACCATTTACGTTTTTTAGATTTTCACGGCCAAAAGCATTTTCGTTGTTTGTTTTTGGGGTGTTATGCCGTGTTGTGCTACCTCCTTCTTTAGCCGACGTTTCGGACAGCGTTGCAGTGTCCATCATCAGGGCAGATCCGGCAGATCCGTCTGATCTTCTACCGTTGTTCAAAACAGTTTTTAAATTCACTTATCGGAATGTCCTTTAGACCTTCCAGCAATTTTTGTTTAACCACTTCCAAAGTGGGAAAACGCTTTACTTTCATGTCCCTTTTGAGTGTGGGGAACAAAAAGAAGTCACAGGAAGCTAGATCCGGTGAGTAGGGGTGGGGGTGGACAATTGGTGTCGGTGTCATGCCGTTTTTGGTCAAAAACTGCTTTGCTAAGAGGGCGGGCGCTCCTTTGCTCGACTGTGAGAAGGCGAGGGACAAATTTGGCTGCAACCCTTCTCATGTACAAATCTTCAGTTAAAATCGTCTGAATTGAACTACATGACATTCCAAACATCTAACAGAGTTGACCAATGGTTCGACGACGGTCTTCGCGACGAGGGCATTGATTTTGTCGACGTTTTCGTCATTTTTTGACATTGAGGAGCGTCCTGAACGTGGTTGATCTTCAATTGACATTTCTCCATTTTTAAAATGTGAAAACCACTCGTATACTCTGGTTTTACTTAGGGCAGCATCTCCATAAGTTTTAAGCATTACAATAGTTTCCACAGCCGATTTCTCCAACAGGAAACAAAATTTTACAGCCTCGATAATCTGCTATTTTCGTTGAAATGGAAAAAGTTGTTTTACTAAAAAAATTCTCAGAGGCGAACCGATGAACTCACAGCGACACAACGTCGCACACTGTCTCAGAAGGAGTGACCCTAACGGACACTTGGTCGAACAATGGGTTCCCCCACTCTTCCTCTCCACCACAGCACCTGTCTCTTTACTTTTGGGTCCCCCCTCGTATGTATTGTGGTTTTGTTTTACCAGGTAACATTTATATAGGGATTGATCCCATCAAGGCAGAACCAGGACTCCAAGAAGACAATGGATCAGAAATTCCTTATACTGAAATTGACATAGATCTCCCGGATGTTGAAAATGAATGCTTAGAGTACTCTGAAAGAATAACCCAGGAAACAGGTAAAACCCACTAATATAATCATTCTCAGAAGAGCATATTTGTCCCAGCTCGCGTAAGTTTCATATAAATAGCTGTTTCTCCTTTACTCTCAAGGTGAGAAATATGATCTTAACGGTGTTAGAAAGAGAAATCTCCAAGCATTAAGCGGGCGACAAACGCGAAGTTCACATCAAAAAGATACTGCGTTATAAGTATCTTTTCTACCGACACACTACGTTATAAAATATTCCTTCCTACGGCAGGAGAAGGGGTCAGTTGAAATCGGAAGCGGTCGAGAGAATATCATTTCTTTGTACTGGATATGTTAACTTGACAGCTCCGTGCATGCTCCGTGTATTAAAAATGACCCCCTCTCCTGTTTACGGTAGAGAGGGGGTCGCATAACTTTTCTGATACCGCCACTGTAGCGAATACGAAAAATAATTCCGATTAGCGAAGATTCAAACCGCGATCACAGCGCATCATCTTTTTACGTCTGGCGGGTCTCATGGGATTGTATGGCGAGCGCTATTGTGTTATAAATAACTTTTTGATGTGAGCTGCGAGTTTGTCGCTACCTTTATATTCAAATCTAGAATTTGACCATTGAAAAAATTTTGTTGAGAGAAATTTATGAAATTTCAAGAATTTTTTATTAATTACTAGCTGATACCCGGCATGCGTAGCAATGCCACTTAAATAAATACATTTTTTCTCCCTTTGTGACATTTCCCACTCGTCCCCGTTCCCCTTCCACCTCCTCTTCCTCGTCCCCTCTCCTGTGAAGCCCCCCTCCTTAATTCCCCATCCGACCCTCCCGCAAACCCCTCCCCGCAACCTTTTTTCCCTGCCGCTTAACTCAATAAAATACACCCATTTTCCAACAACTCGCGTGACCTATGTCATTTTTTTAATGCAAATTTCATAATGCCAGAGCTCACCAATATATAGAAATTTTCACAGGCATGTTAACAACAATAAAAAAAAATTAATAGCAATCGGATGAAATTTTAATTGCAATCGTATGAATAGTATAAGAAATAATTTCATAACGCCAGAGCTCACTATATTATATAACCATCCCGGGTATACCAACATCATATTTTTATAACGGTATAGCCGCGCATAACATACAAACACACAAACAAACAAACATAAATTTTTTTATTAAACGACAAAAAAGTTAGGTGATAATAATTTATGTATAAATATGTGTCTTTTTTTGTTTTTTTCATTATCATTAATTTTAGATAGAAAAAAAATGTAAGGTGTGCCATTTTTTAAACTTTTTTATGTTTATATTAAAAAATTTAATATTTTTTTTATCTAATAATAACATTTAAAAACGTATTTCCTCAACTTTATATAAACAGTTTTTAGTTTTCAGATATGAAATATTCCATTTTTTTTGGATTTTATTGAAAAGCAGAAATATTTTTTACTTTCTGACAAAATTCGCCTGGTTTTTTTGAATGAATAAAAGTATCAATTGTGCTCTATTGTGACTTATTTTTGGGGTATTATGTCATATTGCTCTACCTCCTTCTTTAGCCACCGTTTTTAAAACTGTAATGCTGTCCGAAACGTTCGCTAAAAGAGCAACAGGGCATAGTACCCCAAAAATAAATCATGATAATTCTTGTCTCTCTCTCTGGTTTCAATCCTGGGATTGGTTTGCAGCAATTTCCTCTATTTTTCTCTTCCATTCATCTTGTGCGGCTCTTTTGAAGTCTGCATATGATGAGCAGCGCATGTCCACCAGCAGGTCCTCCAGGTACTCTCGGCGTGGGCGTCTCCTAGAGTTAGTCCCCTCGGTCATACCCTCCATTATGGCATGCAAGAGGCCTTCTTGTCGTATTATATGGCCGATCCATCTTGCACGCCTTTCGGACTAGGTCCTAAGCAGGTGCCTTCCTCCTTCGATTCTTTGGAGAACCTCCTCATTTTAATGTGGTCTCCAGGAAATTCCGAAATTCCTCCTTCCTAAATTCCTAAATTCTTGTAGCCGTGAAAATCTCAAATCAATTTGCACTCAAAAATCATTTTTGAGATTTTATAATTTTACTGTACTTCTGTAATTTTTTCAGACTTGAACGTAACGACGCATCCTCGGGGAAAACGATTGTGTGGAACCTATTCCCGCTCGAACAAGCGGGCCCGATTCCAAGACACTCCGGGCCCTGTACAGTAAGTTTCCATGGCGGACCTCATTGTTTTTATTAACTTGTTGAAGGCCAGCATACAAAAAATATATTTTTTCAATACGACGTAAAATATTTGACAGTTCTCACCTTTCTTACGAATTCAATTTTTATAACATTTCTTTTGTGATATATTACAAAAATTACATCAAAATATTTCAGGGATTATTGCCTTGACCTTCACGTACTTTGGCAGTTCATCTAACCCCACCACCTCCAGGTCGCAGCCCTGCCATTTCCGTAAGTTCGGTGCCATCTTCCTCAGCCATTCCTCTGACTCCTTGTTGGAGCAGGTCATTCTCAGGACGCCCTTCTGAATGAAGCACTCGTCGAATCCAGGTCTGAACTGTCCTTTTGGGATGTTCATAATTAGATGACGACCGTCCGTGGTTGAGTGGTAAGACACTTGACTCCCATTCGGAAGGCCGCGGGTTCGAACCCGGCGTGCGCAAACAAATTTTATTTGATTAATATGTGTTTTTCACAATTAATTAATAAAAATAATATATGTTATATTTGCGGCACGTTCCAGAGTGGAAGATACTCTCAGTATCGCCCTGGTGTAAGACCACCATTCAGAATTGAAACGTTGCTTAATAATGGCTTTGGCCGTGTTTAGTGACTAGATCTGAATAGCCAGGTACTTTCCCACCTTCCTCTACCCTATCTCCTTCCCTTCCCCACTTACCTTCAGCCTCACAACATTCTCCACAATTGGGAATGCCATAGTCTCACTGGCTCCAGAAGGGAGCAGTTGGGACTCTTGTGAGGTTTCTCTATAAAAAAAAAAGATCGCCGGCACCTTCACTCACAAGGGCCTCCTGCTCCCTTGTAATCTCCTCCTCCCAGTTCCTATGGACAATAGCCACCCTAATTTTATTATCGGCGGCTTCCGCATAGGTGGCAGGGATGGGAGTTCCTCGGGGCTTTTTCCGGGAATTTTCCGGTGTTAGCCCAGAGGTTTTGGGTTCCGGTGAGGACCTACTCCTCTTCCCGGCCTTTAGTTCCCTGGGCATTCCTGGTCGCTCCCGGTTACCCTGTAGGGTTCCCGTTTGCTTCTGGTCTGTCCCTGGTTTTTGGGTCCCGGCACGACTGTCTTTCGAGGTCCCTGGCTGTCCCCAGCTGACTTTAGAAGTCCCTGGTTGCTCCTGGAATCTCTTTAGTCGCCAGTTAACTCCAGAAGTTCCCGGCTTTGCCTGACCGGTTCCTTGTGCCAGAGGACCCCGGTCAGAACCCTGCCTCTCCTTGTTAAGTTTCCTCCTCGCAGCCCCACTGAGTCTTTTATTGATACGGATTTTCCCCACGTCATCCGTGAGGGAATTCACCTCATCTTTCTCCATAGTGGCTGTTGGACGGTCCTCCTTTACGTCCCCCCCTCTCCCCCCGGTTCCTCAAGGGTCCCGGTTGGAGGTGTGGGTTTTTGCAGGAGTTTGCAGGTCCCGTGAGGGTCCCTTCTTTTCCGCATCTGGATCCCCTTAAGGATCCAATTGCGTTGAGTTCTTTTGAGGTGCCTCTTTTCTTGGGTTTCCCAAGGGTCCCACAAGGGAAGAGTCCACTCTCTCCACTCTCTCTCCACTCTCCACTCTCCGTTCCACTTCCTCTCGGTTCCTTGAAGGCCCCAAGAGGGAAGAGCCCACCGAGGTGGCCTCGTCTCTCCCTTCCTCTCCCCTCAGGTTCCCCAAGGGCCCCTCATCGTTTATGGTTGTTTTATTTTTTTGTTCATTCGTATTTGATCCCACGAGTATCTAGGGAAATAGATGGTCCACCCCAGCAGAGCCCCGAATGCTGGGGTAAGGTCTAAATACTCCGAGATTCGACCCTGTGTCTCGGAGGCACCGTTCGTGACACTGTTCCCCAGTGTCATTCAGCCCTAAGCACGGTAGCTAACACCTTAGCTTGGGATGACTATTGCAGGTCGTGTTTCCACTCCCTGAGCGATGGGTTCGCCACACTCCCTACGCTAGATCCCCTTACTGAAGGCGAGGGTTTTTCTGTAGAGGTTTTCCTTCCCTTAGCTTAGCTAGTGAACAGACTGAAGTCCGCCTACTCGAGTCTCGAACTTTGGCACGACCAACTCTCACCGGCTTCAAAACCCAACTGCTGGAAGCGTTTAAATTCAGAACTAACAGCGCGGTGTGGCAAGCTAAAATCTCTCCACAACGAAATAATCTTATAGGCAGGTACTTCTGAGAAATTTAACCGTTACACAGCAATATAAATATTATTTTGCTGGAATGAAATTCAACTTATTTTGTTTTAGTTGTATTCAGTTCTAACCCAAAATTCTCACAAGTCTTCACTACTTGATTCAGCAGAAGTTGACCACAATAACGTTTTGAAATTCGTACATCTTTACGGCACATTTTGTATTAAACTTTCCGTGGAGGACGCTTTAGAAGAAGAGGGATGGTTGACCAGATGTTTATTATTTCCATAAATACAGAAGTGCTGTGCAAGCGGAAGATGGTGCCAGACCTCCAGAAGCAGGAGCTCGGTCTGAAGAGACTGGAGAACTTGCTTTGCAGCGAGTGCGGGAAGAGCGCATCAGGGCCCAGTCAGCGGTCAGGGGCCTGTCTGCTTCCCACCAGATGGAATTCCTCCAGAGGAAGTGGGACAAGCAGGTGGCGCGCTCCTCGCTCCCGACCGCACCCCAGAGGAAGACATCAACAAGGTCATTCAACTATTGCTTTTCCTGAGAGTATTCTGCAGCAGTGCCAGTTGGATTAATGCTCTAGATATCTGTGCATAAAGCAATGTTTCCTTTATGCAATAATACTTAGTGGAAACCTCTACCTAAGTGCAGGTTGCCTGCAAGACGATTCTGACTTGTATGGAAATAGCTATTTCACCGTGTAGTTTTTAAACTGCATGCAGGCTGCTTACCTTGTGTAAACACGCAAAGCAAGGCAAGGTTTTACTTGGCGGAAACTCACTGAGGTGTCTGCGTTTGTGGTCCATTTTGTGGTTTTAAAAGTCTATTTGGCGCCATGACAGTGGCTGCCATCCTGCGAGTAAGTCGATTTGCAGTTTCCATTGTCAGTGCAAGCATTTTCATGTAAGTTACTTGCCTAATAGAACACTAGATATGCATGTCGAGTAGAATCGGCGCTGGTGTGTATTTATTTATTATAGTGGGTTTTTGCAGATTGTTCACGCTTGAAAGAGAACAATCCATTAATGTGATGTATATGTTTTCAGAATTCCATCGTCGGAGAGGCTAGCGGGCCCCTTTTCACAACCACCACCCGTATCGGTCCAACAAACAGCACCCATTCCGGTGGAACCGAAAGGTGAACACTCCTCTCAGGAGCCCCACTACCATAAAGCCCTGTCGGAAGACATAGCACTCTTTAAGGAAGAGTTGGGCATTGAGAACCGTGAGTTTATTTATTTAAAATGTTGTAGAAGAGAAGGTCCGTAATAGAAATACAGGTATATTAAATTAATGTGTTTTCCATTGTTTCAGAACTCGACATGGACGGAGCGATCGATTTGGACGACGAAGCAAACAACGTAATCGATGAAGCGAGCGACGTCGACCACGGAGCGAGCGACATGGAATTTGATGAGGATACACTATTCATGCCATCAGAACTTTCTTCTCGTAGAATTGATGTCACATCACCCACACTTGAAACACTATACTCCGATTTGGACACAGACTTACAGACACTTAAAGACCAGGAAGATATGGAGGCAATGCGTGCGATTCTGCCACCTGATTGTTTCTCTTTCGATTGGTCCAGCGATGTTTCGCTTTTTCATGGGATAAGGGATACCTTCACAGGTATGCCAGGACCAACATTCAATACCAATGAAATGGGCAAACCTGTGGACGCCTTCCTTAAAATCTTCGACGCGGAATTAGTTGAACTGATCGCAAGAGAAACAAACAGGTATGCGGGTCAGTGCATTGCGAAAAGAAACTTTAAGCTATTGGCGCGCAATCAATGGTCTCCCACAAATAAAGAGGAAATTTACGTATTTTTGGCACTTTTAATGCATCAAAGTATCAATCCACTAACAGTTGAAAAAGACTTCTTCTATTCTAATAAAATCTCCTCCATGCCTCTCTTCAGCCGATTCATGGACTACAATCGTTTTCTTTTCTTGAAGAAATTCCTCCACTTCACCGACAACGAAAGTCTTTCTTCCGATGTACCATTACCTGTGCGAAGGATACAAAAGATTCAGCCCGTCTTGGACCACCTCTCACAAAAGTTTGAGAGTTTATATCTGCCCGACCAGGAGATCTTTCTGGATGAGTCCTTACTCGGTTATAAAGGCCTCATCCAGATGAACAAAACCAAAGCGGCGGATTCAGGTATAAAGTCTTGTGAGCTTTGTGAGTCCAAGACCGGCTATCTTTGGAAATTCCAAATTTATACTGGGAAGACCAACTATCAGGCTGAATCTACCGAGACAAATCCAGATCAGGAAGGAATGACTACAGACAATCTTAACAGACGGACAAACATTTCTGGTGCTCTCCAAAACTGCCCTGTTGGAGCCACTGCCAAAATAGTATACAACCTCGCCAGCCCTCTCTTTAACAAGGGGCATACGCTAATAATGGACAATATTTATAATAGTCCGTTATTGGCGCGATGCCTCAAAAGAAACGGGATGGACTGCATGGGCACACTGCGGTTAAACCAAGAATTTGTGCCGAGTGCTTTAAGGTCCGATCCCAAAAAAGAATTGAGGGATGGGGAGGTGGTATTCTCCAACTGTGGAGACCTCAATATTATGGTTTGGCTGGGCAAAAACCTGGTCAGCATGTTGTCCACCTATCACAGGCCAGAAATAGGTGATCCTGAGAAATACGGAACCAGGACATACAAACCTGACATGGTACTGGACCACAACAAGATGAAGGGAGGTGTTGATCAAAAAGATCAGCTTTCGGCAGCCTTCCCCATCGAACGACTAAGAAACCTGATCTCGTACAAAAAGCTTTTCAGGAGACTGTTGAACGTGTCGGTGCGGAATGCATTTATATTGTACAGCTGCAATATAAATAAACGCATTTTATACCGAAACTTCCAGAGTGAAGTCACAGAGGATCTCCTCCTGCTATTCTGTCGAAGTCAAATTGACACGAGTGTGCGGACCATCGGCACAATATCTGCTGGAAGGAACCTGAGACCTATCCTGAAAGGCAACCACTTCTTGGTCCATGTCGAGAAAAGGTTCAAATGTGTTTGGTGCAAAATTTTTAAAAAATACAAAAGGACTGCCAATAAGTGTAATGTGTGTGATGTGGCTTTATGCTTCGACTGTATGATGCCATATCACACAGTAGTATTGAATAGTTGACGGCTTTTTCTTTTCTTGTTTTTTTTAATAGTTGTGTTATTATAATTTGTAAAATTTACCTGGAATTTAGCTGGACCAAGTCTTTTCTTTCTGTTTATTTACTTCTATGTATGAAGAATGAGTTAATGATGAATGTAAGTAAGTCTAAAGTCATGGTGTTTGAAAGAGAGAGTCCGAAAACGGTGTGCAATATAGTTGTAAATGATGAATACTTGGAGCAGGTGGATGAGATTGTGTATTTGGGTAGTATGTTTACGAGAGATGGGAAGGCTGATAGAGACATTGAAAGAAGGGTAAATGCAGGTAACTCCATTAATGGAGGACTGAATGCCGTTGGCACTAACAAAAAGCTGTCCAAAGAAGCGAAGTTAGCAGTCCACAATGGAGTGCTTGTACCTACCCTGATGTATGGCAGTGAGGCATGGAACTGGCAGAGGAAGGATGAAAGTAGACTGAATGCTGTTGAAATGAGATCCCTGAGGCGTATGTGTGGTAAAAGCATGTATGATCGTGTGAGAAATGTGGAGATTCGAAAAGAATGCAAGGCTGATGTAAGCGTAATGAGTAAAATTAAGAAAGGAACCCTCAGATGGTTTGGGCATGTAGAGCGAATGAACAAAGAAAGGAGCGTAAGGAGAATATATGATGCAAGTGTGAATGGTATAAGAAGTAGGGGACGTCCGAGAAAGACATGGCACGATCAAGTGAATCAGATAATCGGGCCATGTCAAGAGTCAAGAAAAATAGAAGAGTATGTATGAGACGATGTATGAATGTGAATGAGGCAAAGAGTGTGTGCCAAGACTGAGGTGTTTGGTGGTCCGTCCTCTCTGCCTACCCCTGCGGGGAAACGGCATGATGGTTGGTTAGTTAGTTTTTTTTATTTTATTTACTTCTCATTAAAATGTTACTAAAAAATTCCGTTTCCGAGTTCTATCGGAGAAGGTTCAGTTGACATTTATATTTTATATATATATATACAGTAAAATTCGGATATAACGACCCTCAAGGGACCGACGATACTTTGTCGTACTAACTGAACGAAGCACAAAACGGCCGGATAATTTAAGCTAGTTTTTATTATGATACTTAATAATGTTATTGTAATTATTTTTATGAAATATGTAATAGTATAGATAGATAAATTTCTTTTTAGGTAAATAAAACATTTAATACAAATTATAACATTAATGGTACTTTTTTGTACTTAAACATTCCACATAACAAACATACATAATTGCATTCCCCAATACAACAATTACATAGTCTTGGTAACCAATATTTAAACAATATTGATGTATTTGACAATAATTTGAATTTGGCAAACTTTAAACGCCGTATGTGCCAACTATTTCTACTTAATTCATAAACTATTGTAAATACCAATTTTATACATTTTTATTAATACCTATTATTATTGATTTGGAGGATATTGGCAGGCTATCTATTTTTATTTTATTTATATTCTGTATTACCTACATTTTGTCAACTCATAGCTGTACCCGAGAAGCATACGGATGCAAGTCCAAAATTTGAAGAAATGAGTTTTTGATGAATATGTGTAGAAAATGATCATGTTCATCAGTGGCAGAAAGATTGAAGTCATATTTTGAAGAAATATAGGGTTTTTCAAAAATGTATAAGGATGCAACTACCATTATTCTTAGAAGCAGAAAGACTAAGGTCCATCCTTCTGCTTGTAATCTCTTTGTTTTCTATGGAACAAACACAACACCTCATCTATCAACAAACGATACCTGTGATATTTCTAATCATTATACAGGAAGGATAAAAAAAATACTATTGATATAAAAATAAAATAAAACTCCTTTCCAGAACCTCCTTTCTTTCCTTATCCTAAATGACACTCCACACAGCATCCCCAAAGATGACATAGACCCTGAGGGATTTTTTTTTGTCAGGGCCTACTGTGTGGAGCTAATGTTAAAAAAGATCCATTGCACTTTTTTAACAAAATTTTAAGTCATAAATGCCAGATTATCCTCTGTCAGATGATGAAAATACCAATAATTAGTAATAATTATGTAAAGAAACAAACAGTACGATGTGTGTTTTTTTAACCTGTTATGCACTGTTATTATTTTACTTCCAAATTAAATTTTCAAACATCGATCTTTTAATAATTAATCACTTGTCCTAACAAAATAGTATATTTCATTTTGAAGCAGAAGGACTCAAGTCCATACTGATTTATTTTAAACATTTATTTTTAGGTTTTGCATGTAAAATATTTCGTTTTATTTTCTCAATTTTAAAACAAAACTAATTGATTTAATAATTAAACGAATTTCATCAATCAGCATGAATATCTGTAGAAGTTATGATACCATAATTACAGAAAAAAAAAACGGTTTTGGCTCTCCTGAACATCTGGCTTTTTGGACTTGCATCCGTATGCTTCTCGGGTACAGAATTATTTTATCTAACCTATATTATGTGTCTTTATATTTTCTGTTACTTACCTGTATTTTATTCACTTCTAACTCTTCACTGTAATTAATCAAATTCCAACGGCTCGGAGGGCTTTGAAGCAAAGAATGGACGATTACCTCGAGAGTGTTTTCTCTTGGGGTAAGAATAATCTCGTCGAATTCAATGTTTCAAAGACCCAATCATATCTGATTACGTCTAAAAGGGATCGAAATGACAATCTAGTCTCCTTCAACTGTAGCATTCTTCCAAACAGGTCCTCCATTTATATGCTCGGTGTAACTCTAAGTGACCAGCTCAGGTACGGGGGCTCCATTGAGGCCAGAGTTAAATTGGACTCTCAGAAACTGGGCGTACTGCACAGGGCCCGAAATCGACTTGGAAAAGTTACTTTAAATATTGACAATTAAAACTGCATAATTTTCGTTTTGATATTTTTTATTCTTTTCACCTGCAGAAGCTCTATTTTTTTCACTTACAATTTTATCCAAATATTTATGACTCATGAATGCGATATAAAACACACATTATATTTGTTTTTTACCATTTATTTTACAGATAATATATTTATAAAATGATAAAATAGAAGTGTTGATGCCTTGCATTCCTACCTTTCTTAAATTATAAGTTCTACCCACAAATTACTTTTTTCCTTACCCGCCTATGCCGACTAGATACAATCATATCTCACAGTTTTTAGTTGAAATTTATACCTCAACACGAAGCCTTTGTTCGGGTGTCGAAATATATAAATATGTTTCCATTGTGAGTTCAATAGGAATGTGAGACAAGCGAAGGAAGAAAAACCGGGTAAGTCGGCATCCTGTCAATCCTCAGTTTCCTTCCACTTTGCGGGTGCATTTTTTTGTTCCCAAGAAAACTAATATTGAGAAAAATAGTTGTCCATGATGGAAATTTTGCCTTTGTATAATATGAATAATTGCAGACTGAACGTGTAAAAGATTTTTCTCTACTGTGAGTTGGCAAGTGAGATTTTAGTTGTGCCTTTTTAGAAAAAAATTGTTTGTCCAGGACATTAAAAAGCTTTTCTCCACTGTGAGTCATCATGTGGATTTTTAATTGCATTTTCTAGAACATGAATAGTTGCAGTCGGAACATGAAAAAGGTTTTCCTCCACTGTGAATCAAAATGTGACATTTTATAATTGCCTTTGTAGAACATGAAAAGAATTTTTCTCCACCGAATCATCGTGTGGATTGTTTGATTTTGCTTTGTAGAACATGAAAAAGGTTTCCCTCCACTGTGAATCAAAAAGTGACGTTTTAGATCTGCATTTGTAGAAAAAAAGTTGTTGCAAACGGAACATGAAAAGGGTTTTTTCTCCACTATGAATCATCATGTGGATTTTTAGATTTTGCTTTGTAGCACACGAGTAGTAGCAGTCGGAACATGGAAAAGGTTTTGCTTCACTGTGAGTTATCATGTGGATTTTTAGAAATAGCTTTGTAGAACATGAATAGTTGCAGACGGAACATAAAGGCTTTTTTCCACTGTGAGTCAAGAAGTGTCTTTCTAGATTCTAGAACATGAATAGTTGCAAACTGAACATGAAAATGGTTTTTCTCCACTGTGATTCATCGTGTGAATTTTTAATTGTACCTTTCTAGAACACGAGTAGTTGCAAACGGAACATGAAAAAGGTTTTTCTCCACTGAGTCATCATGTGGATTTTTAGATTTTGTTTGTTTGTTTAGTTTAAATTTAATAATGTTTTTGGCTTTGACAAGATAAATATTTGCAGTCAGAACACGAAAAGGGTTTTTCTCCATGGTGAATCATCAAGGGACTTTTTAGATATCCTTTCGTAGAAAATGAATTATTGCAGTCAGAACGTGAGAAAGGTTTTCACCACTGGGAGTAAATATGTGCCTTTCTAACGTCAACTTGCATGAGCAGCAGTACTTACAACGAGGACAAGAGAATCGTTTTTTCCCAGAATTTGTCTTCAGGTTTGTCATTATATCTGAAAAAGATTATGGATAATAAAAGTAAGTACAGTAAATGCATACAAAATAGGCAAAAATTTCTGGACATGTTGGCATCATGGTTAACGATATCGTAGATGTCTTGGCAAAACAAGAAGCATCCGATAGTATTGTTACCCTCCTGAAATACATTCCCCTATCTGACATTTTTTCCACAGTGAATGATAAAATGTACTACTACTACCGACTATGTTTTTAAAGCCCTGAGTGTAATGTCACTAAAACAATTGTATACAAAAGATTTACGCATTCAAAAACCAGGACCACCTTACACAGACCTACTCACAAGATCCACGTTACACCAACCAACAACTAAAACGACTTTTGGACAAATATACAATATTATTCTATAAAATTATTTAATATCCTTCCTTTTGCAATAAAAACTGTAAAAAAATAAGTTACTTCAAAATAAGCATTAAAAAATGGATTATGGACAAAGGAAGGTAGAATATAGATATAATTTTGCAACCCAACAAAGACTAAAGCTTGTATTGTTTTTTCGTTGTTTGTTTTTGGGGTGTTATGCCGTGTTGCGCTACCTCCTTTAGCCGACGTTTCGGACAGCGTTGCAGTGTCAATCATCAGGGCAGATCCGACGATGTGTAATTGTTAGTGTTAAGTGTGTGCTTATTTACTTGGAAGCGGTACCGTGTCGCCAGCTTCAATCCACTACGAGCTGGTAGGTATTACAGTAAAGGGGAACTGCGATTTAGTGAAAGCGCAGTATTTACGTTAGCCTGGGGCCCGTCCGTATGTGCCAAGAATACTGCGCTTTCACTAAATCGCAGTTCCCTTTTACTGTAATACCTACCAGCTCGTAGTGGATTGAAGCTGGCGACACGGTATCGCTTCCAAGCACACACTTAACACTTACAATTACACGGATCTGCCCTGATGATGGACACTGCAACACTATCCGAAACGTCGGCTAAAGAAGGAGGTAGCGCAACACGGCATAACACCCCAAAAACAAACAACGAAAATGCTTTTGGCCGTGAAAATCTAAAAACGTATCTAGATATTGTTTTTTTTTAATTTTCTGTGTAGTATTTTAACATAATATTATGTACTTACCTTATTTCAAACCCAACCATATACAATGTGACCTTGGAACGGGGTACCCCAGGAAGTTCACATTATCTTATAAAGAAAAATTGTTATATTTAAATAAATAAAAAAATGTACAGGTAAAGAAACACGAGAAGGTTCACGACTTAAAATTAATTTTATTAAACTAAATGTTTTTATGATCTTCGGTACTGAATTCAAGTGACTTCACGTCTGAATTTAAGGATTGAATAAAAATTCGTAGGTGTTTAAAAAATACCTACAAGGTGTCCGGTAACTCATATTACATACATATTTCAGAATCGATAAAATTCTTAGGCAGTTTTATCTGATGCTAATTAATAAAGTGGAAACCAATTTATGAGACATTTAAATTAAAATAATTTTTTAATTAAAAAAAAACATCTAAATATGCTCATCAATATAAAACAACATACATTTTACAATAAAATATACATGTTACATCAGTAAATTTTTATTTGTAATTAAAACCAAAAACATTTTACAGTTCACGGAAAATATGTAGATACACATATTTATTTAATTAACACGAAATTTATTCCATGTTATGTCGTAGTAGTAGTTCAAGTGCTACATAACATATTTGACAATAAATAAGATGATAAATAAATTAACAGAATAACAAACATAAATCTCATAGGAAACTCAAATCTCATAGGAAACTGCAAATCTCATTGGAAACTGCAAATCTCATAGGAAACTGCAAATCCTATAGGAAACTGCAAATCCAGTAGAAAACTGAAAATCTCATAGGAAACTGTAAATCTCATAGGAACCTGCAAATTCCGTAGGAAACTGCAAATCCCATAGGAAACTGAAAATCCCGTAGGAAACTGTAAATCTCATAGGAAACTGTAAATCTCATAGGAAACTGCAAATCTCATAGGAAACTTCGAATCCTGTAGGAAACTGCAAGATGAAAAATAAATTAACAAAATAACAAACATAAGATTGATGCAAAAAACAAATAATTTATTAATTAATAATTGTAAAAACCTATAACTAAATATTTCAACACATAGATAAAACATGAAAAAGTTGATTGCTTCTAGGTTAAACACAATCCTTTAACAAAAATATGTATCAAACATTAGACAATTACATATTATATAATATTACCCAAATAATAGAAATTTCACATATCATCCTCGTCACCGTATCACTATCCTCAAAATTAATTATAAAAGAATCAGGGTAATTGTCACGTATGCCTTCTTTGATGAAATCCTCATTTTGCATGAATTACACAATTTTTCCAATCCTCAATAGAAACCATATCTATAGCAGCACGCACAAGGCTTTCGACATCTGAGAATTTGAAAGAATTGTTATTTTTTGCAATTTCTCGTTTCACTTGAGCCCACGCTAACTCTATAGGATTATACACGGTACAGGCGCAAAGCTCACATCAAAAGATACTTTATAACACAATAGCGCTCGCCATACAATCCCATACAGACCCGCCAGGCGTAAAAAGATGTGTTATAAGCACGGTTCGAGTCTTCGCTATTCGGCGTTATTCTCCGTGACCGGTAGCGGCGCGATATCAGAAAAGTTATGCGACCCCCCCCTCCGCCGTAAACAAGAGAGGGGTCATTTTTAATACACGGAGCACCGTACTCAGGCCGTTGTCAGCCGTCAAGTTGACATATCCAGTACAAAAAAATGATATTCCATCGGCAGCTTCCGAATCCAACTGACCCTCTCTCCTGCCGTAGGAAGAAATCTTTCATAACGTAGTGTGTCGGTAGAAAAGATACTTTATAACGCAGTTTCTTTTAATGTGAGCTCCGCGTTTGTCACCCTCTTTATACTGACAGTGGTATGGGGGGTAGATGTACAACTTCATGACCATATTGTTGAGCCAGGTTATCGTTTTAATATATTTTTTCATCCAACTTAAATTTCTTTACTAATTTCAATAATTCAATCTTAGAAACGTTTTCATTAAAATTGATTTTCTTCCTTTGGAGCCACTCCACAATTTCGCATTTTTTGGATGCAGTAGTTGGTGCTTTATCTAATTGTACGGAATGGTAACTCGCATTATCCATTACTAGACATCGGATTATATGCACTAACAAAGTGCCAAAATATGCATGCAAATATGTACTAAAAAAGGGCGAAATATGCACTAAAAACTCTCGATATGCCCGAAATATGCACAATGCAAAATCAAAAACCATTTTTATTTTTATGAATTTTAATTAAAGGCGGTACAAAAACAGCGAAATATTCTTAAAATATGCATAGTTTTTGTGACAATATACAATTAAGTATTTTTTTCAAATGACGTTTGAAACCCAGTATTAATTTGTACGCCGAAAACGACCTCTCGATGTCAACTGAGGTCATTGGACAAAATTTAAAATTTGGCACCATTTCTGGAGATACCTGTTTAGGCAGGGTATGGACCTGTGCCGTTGATGTAGGCAATGTTCTTCATGTGACTCGGGTTTTTAAGCAAAATAGCGTCTAACTTTTTACAAATCTTTTCTGATATTAAATTAGGACGGCGTTGGCAAGTTCGATAATTGTTTCCGGTATTTCTATTGATTTAAATAGAGGAAGGTTTTTTTGTTTCCAATTATTCTATGGCATCTGGTAACTTGTGGAAAAGTGTTGCGATGAGGGAGATATTATGTTTAATGGATGCGTCTTCAAATGCTAGCTTGCTTGACTGAATTGCAAAGGCCTCAGAACTGTCAAATGGATCAACGAAATCAACGAAATATGCACGATTGGGAAAAAAGGCTTAAATATGCATTAACGCCGTATATAGAGAGTTATATGCATTTGCATATGCAAATATGCAAATGCATATAATCCGATGTCTATCCATTACAATTCGAGTAATGTCACTAACTGATTTTCAAACCAATTTTTGAAGACTTTGGAATTCATTTCAGAATGGTAATCTGTATTCGGCATAACCTTTTTGTACGGAATATTAATTTACTCAAAAACTAAAATAAAAAGAAATTAACGGAATATTAATTTACTCAAAAACTAAATAAAAGGAAATTTTCTCTAGTTTAATTTTGTGTAAAATTTTCTTATCGTAAATTGAGTCGGAAAGGAGATATGGTCAAAAAACTGCTATTAGGCGCCATTTTTCCAATATGGCGACAAGAGAGGCAAAGAGAAACAAGGTGGCAAAGTTGAAATTCAGAAAGAGCACATCGAAATCTATAAAATTACCAATTTTCAAAACTCCTGATAATTTTTCCAGGTAAAACTACCAAACGATTACATTAATAAGATAAGTTTCGATCTGATACTATATGATAAAACCCGTTTTTGCTGAACCACAATGCAAAATGATCAGCCGGCTTCCTTTTCCAAGTGGAACTTTTAACCCCCATTGCCCTCAATAACCTTGCTACATGTGTGTAATCGAGTGATTTTGATTGACCCAAGTCTCGTCCAAGTAGACTATTTGCCGTCCGTCACTGGGTGATCGTATTTGATTAATTTTTCTCAAAAAGTCTACACGAGCTGTAGCAATGTCTAATCTTTCCATTAAATACTTTCTTTCATCTTTGCGTATATTGAATTGGAAACAAGTTAAGGAATTGTTAAGATTTGCAAGAGTGGGATATTGGCCATTGTCATAAAAATCCATCACACTTCCTTTTCAAAATCATCCAATCCCGTTACCGTTTTAGGTTTTTTGTAGTTACAGCAAGATATTTTGACAGTTAAAAACTTAAATTTTTGACAAGATAAAAGTTTTCAACGATTCAATTGTGTGTGATATGGTTTCATACAGTTGAAACACAATGGCACATCACAGACATCACACATCATCGTGGTTCTGTGACGTGTAACCACGGGACACCAAACGCATCGAACCCTTTTACCCGTATGCACCAAATAGTGGTTGCTTTTCAGGATCGGTCGAAGAATCTTTCCAAAAGGTATTCTGCCGATCGTCTTAACAGTCGTACTAGTTTGACTGCGACCGAATAATGTAAGCAGTTCGTCCGCGACTTCAACTCTGAACTTTCGGTACAAAGTGCGTTTATTTCCCTGGCGCAGCTTGCAGCTGTACAATACAAACGCATTCTGCACCGACACGTTCAACAGTCTCCTGAAAAGCTTTTTGTACCAGATCAGGTTTCTTAGTCGTTCAATGGGGAAGGCTGCCAAAAGCTGATCCTTTCGGTTAACACCTCCTGTCACCTTAATGTAGTCCAGTACCATGTCAGGTTTGTATGTCCACGTTCCATATTTCTCAGACGCTCCGATTTCTGGCTTATGATAGGTGGACAACATGCTGACCAGGTTTTTGCCCAGCCAAACCATAATATTGAGGTCTCCACAGTTGGAGAATACCACCTCCCCGTCCCTCAATTCTTTTTTGGGATCGGACCTTAAAGCACTCGGCACAAATTCTTGGTTTAACCGCAGTGTGCCCATGCAGTCCATCCCGTTTCTTTTGAGGCATCGCGCCAATAGTGGACTATTATAAAATTTGTCCATTATTAGCGTATGCCCCTTGTTAAAGAGAGGGCTGGCGAGGTCGTATACTACTTTTGCAGTGGCCCCAACAGGGCAGTTTTGGTGAGCACCAGAAATACTTGTCTGTCTGTTAAGATTTTCTGTAGTCATTACTTCCTGATCTGAATTTGTCTCTGTCTGTTCAGCCTGATAGTTGGTCTTCCTAGTATAAATTTGGAATTTCCAAAGATAGCCGGTTTTGGACTCACAAAGCTCACAAGACTTTATACCTGAATCCGCCGCTTTGGTTTTGTTCATCTGGGTGAATTCCAAACGGCCTTCATAGCCGAGTAAGGAATTATCCAGAGAGATCTCCTGGTCGGGCAGGTATAAACTCTGAAACTTTTGCGAGAGGTGGTCCAAGACGGGCTGAATTTTTTGTAAACTTCGCACAGGTAATGGTGCATCAGAAGAAAGACTTTCATTGTCGGTGAAGTGGAGGAACTTCTTCAAGAGAAGAAAACGATTGTAGTCCATGAATTGGCTGAAAAAAGGCATGGAGGAGACTTTATTGGAATAGAAGAAGTCTTTTTCAACTGTTAGTGGATTGATACTTTGATGCATTAAAAGTGCCAAGAATACGTAAAGTTCCTCTTTATTTGTGGGAGACCATTGATTAATGCGCGCAAATGGCTTAAAGGTTCCTTTCGCAATGCATTGACCCGCATACCTGTTTGTTTCTCTCGCGATCAGTTCAACAAAATCTGCATCAAAGATTTTAAGGAAGGCATCCACAGGTTTGCCCATTTCATTGGTATTGAATGTAGGTCCTGGCATACCTGTGAAGGTCTCCCTTATCCCGTGAAAAAGCGAGACATCGCTGGACCAATCGAAAGAGTAACAATCAGGTGGCAGAATTGCACGCATTGCCTCCATATCTTCCTGGTCTTTAAGTGTCTGTAAGTCTGTGTCCATATCGGGGTCAAGGGTCTCAAGTACGGGTGATGTGACATCGAGTCTACGAGAAGAAGGTTTTGATAGCATGCATAGTGTATCCTCCTCCAATTCCACGTCGCTCGCTCCGTGGTCAACGATGCTCGCTTCATCGTCCACGTTGCTTGCTCCGTCTTCCAAATCGCTCGTCAAGTCCACATCAAATTCTGAAACAACAGAAAACAAAATTATTTATTAATATACAATGAGAAGGCAGCTGAGAAGGCAGCAGAAGTTAAATTGAAACGACAGTTATATAGGACGTGCTTAGTGAAATATGCTTTGTGTCATTAAGAGATAACAAGATGTCAAATTTTTACAACATTAAATACTCTTTGCATTTAAAAATAATGCCCTTTGTTCAACTCCTTGATGAGATAAGTATGATATTAAAATAAAAGCGGTCATTACTCATCTGTTGGTACTGGGGAAAAGTAATACGTTGTTTAATTTCATATTCCTACTGCTCCTACAAAGCTCTTGCTGCCTTTACAAGATGGACTCTACCCTGTCGGTGCCTTATTGAATTTATGGTATTTGTGCGGGCTCCACTAACTTGCTCCGTCACAGTAATTGAGTTGTTTTAAATTTTTAAATAAGTTAATGCTTTCCTCTCTCCAATAGAGTTTTATCCCTTATGCGACGGCCCAGATATTTGCTAAATGTTCACGAGAAACGGCGTGAATTTTCAGTTTTGCAACCTACATGTTAAGAGGTTAGACTTTACGCCATACGCCGAAAGTTTAGGTATTTATTGTTCCTAACTCTGTCCCACTCAGATGAAGCTCACACATACAACTGCACACAACAATACTGAATAGCTCGCACGCTCGCACACTCGACTAACACGTGATACAGTGTCCCCGGTCCCCGCATAATATCATATTCTCAGTTCGAGCGCCTTGCTGCAAATCATTTAGGTAGGTACCTACCATTCGGAATTCGGAATTATTATTTGTTATTCGTAGTATTTAGATCTCGCCTGACTTGTGATACCTCAATCACATTGATAGGATAATATAATCAATTAGTGAATGTTCGGCAATAACTAGATAAGTGATAATTCATGTAGGTATTGTTTATCATAATTTCCTGCGCTATTTAAAACTATAAATGTTATTATTATATTATGTTATTCATTTTGCCGCCGCCCCGGGAACCATTTATTGGATAACCAACACCTCTGCCATAGGTCACCCCTTTAAGTTTTAGTCACCCTCTACGTTTGGTGACTTAGCCGGGGTGCCCGGGGGCATGTGGTTAGGTTTGTGCGGGTCTTGGCGGCGGATGCGTCTGCCCACCAATTACGTAACAGGCCATATCAGGAGAGACTGGTTGAGGGAAACCTTTTGATCTATCCGTTGGTCTATCCCAGAACATCCCATTGCACCGCATTGGGATTTCCATGTTTGTTATTCCTGGAGAAACCGACCCCCAGATTCCTACCCACCCCTCATACCCTTTTCCTTCCCAGAACTCGCTCTCCTTCCTTTCCTTAAAATACCCTGTGCACAGCATCCCCAAAGATGACATAGGCCCTGAGGGAAATTATTTTCCTCAGGGCCTCCTGTGTGGAGCTAATGTAAAAAAAATTATAACTACATTGTGGTGGCTAAGGTGGTGATTGGTGATGATTTGCCCATTTGGTCGGCGGGAAATCGTAATAAATCACCGACATTGGTCTTTGTAGGCCAGTTCAATTAGCCATCCGGGATGGTATTTATTCCGGTAGTTCCATTTTTTTAATGTTTTATAAACTGGTTCATTTACGTAAAATCCAAGTTTTCGACCTGCACACCCGTGCTCGTGCCGCCATTTTGAAAAAAAAAACAGACGAAATCGCAACAAAATCTTGTTTTTCTAAAATATCTCAAACAGTGCAAATTTTTCCCCCAGTAGCTGTGGCAAATACGTGGAACCTAAAATTTGCTACAATTATTTTAAATTTATTATTATCTTCTATCTCTCAAAAGTACTGATATGTAATAATCCAGTCAAGGAAGGAGGTGTGGAGTGCGTGAGCAGGTACCTAAGTGATTCCTTCATAAACTTGATCAGGGTGCTTAGGGTGTGAACATACCAAAAGTCCTGACGTCTAGGTGTCGAGCTAGGAGGGAAAGGGGGGGGGGGGGGGATGGTCCCAATATTCGGGTTTCCGCTTATATCTCGAAAACGGTGGTCCGCGGGTAATTTTTTTTCCATTACATGAATGCTCATAAAATTATCTTCAACTTTTATTCTATGTGTGATTTTCAAATTCCCAGCCGTTTTTGAGTTATAAGCTCCCAAAAAATTGTATACAATTAAATTCCCTTTCAGAATATATTTTTATTATTATTTAATTTTATTAATAATTCAAAAAGGATACATAAATTACAAATACATTTTATACACTAATTAATTATATAATATATATATGTTTGATGTACCCCCATAAAAAAGCAGGGCTTGTGTGTATGGGGGGAGGGGTGTTATTATATAGTTTTTATTTATTTGTTATGATTTAGTTCAGGTTTTGAGTGTGCTTTTTAAGGTGAGTTTTAAATTTTTTTAAATTGGTATTCATGTTTCTAATATTTTCTGGTAATGAATTAAAGAATTTTACTCCGAGATATTTATGATTTAATTGTAATATTGTTTTTTTACATTTTGGAGTAATTTATATATATATATATACATATGCAAATTAATCTCCAACCAGTCAACATTTACAGCAATTTTAAGTTTATTTATAATTTTAATTTTAAGTGTTGTCAATTTCAGAAATTATTTTTTTTTTTTTTGTGATAATATATTACAAAATTATACATAATATTTATAATACATTATTCCCATTGAGTTTAATAAAACTCATTTCGGGAAGGACAACATTATACAATTATGAAAATTATTTTTACAAAAGAACACGAATTTAAAGGGCATTTAAAGGAAAATACACAGATGTTAAAACAGACTAGGCACACTTGATACAGTTAGTTGAATATTTCGTAATACATTTAGAAAGATATACAACAGTTAAATAAAAATTGTTAAATATGTCACTGGTTAATAAAGCTGCTAAAGATATTTAACTTACTATTGACACACAAATTTTGTTCGTTCGCCTAAAAATTTGTTTGACCACACTTCCAGTTATTAAATAAAGTAGACAAAAATCATGTTACTTGAAAATTTTTATATTATAGTTTATAATGAAAAGTCTCATGATAATTTTATTCTATTTCGTTACATTAATACACCAAATTATAAACCTCACTGTTCTCAGTAACATCATGTGACACTCTGAACTTTATATGGATTAACGTTTTCATCCTCTTTGGACGTCTGGCAAGGTCCTGGCAATGGTTGTTCATTCATAGCATCTTCATCCTCAGTAATGTCGTCTTCATCGTCGTCCTCGGCAACAGGCACGCAGTTGAGGCATTTCCCTTGGCAGCGGGGGCAGGCTGCATAACAGTTCATCAATGCTTTTCGGCATCCACATTTCTAAATTACAAAATCCTTGGTGCCGCGGCAAAATATCATTTTCAGAAGGACCTTCTGGTGGATCTTCTATTGTAATTGGCACCGGGGTGGCTCCAATATGTTTCCTTCCTATGACTGGACTATAAAGCCGTAAAAAAACTTACCAGTTTGCACAAACAAGCATATTGCACTACTGGTTTTTTGTTTTCTTAATTATCTCTTTTCCAGTGCATTTTCGAGAAAAATTATGATCACCAATTTTGTAGAACATAAAATTTCACAAAAGACTTAGGTATATGTTTTATGTTTTTTCGTCTCTATCAGGTATCGAGGTTCAAATCCGCTAAAATCAGGTCAAAAAACAGTGTTTTACTTGGTTTACATTCCGTTAGTTTTTCAAAATGGTAGCTCGAGCACAAGTGCGCCAAGGTCGAATACTAGGATTTTAAAACAGGCGATCAGTTTATAAAACTTATTATAAAAAAATTAACTACCAGAATTGCGACCCCCTCATTTGCGCTAATTGTCTGAGGGGGTTTCTCACCATTTTCCTAATAGCTTATCCATACTATAAAGTTTGTTTTCGATTTACGATTGACGGTATATTTATTTATTAAGTTGAAGTTTATTGTTCGGTACTCGAACCTATGAATATTGGCTATATATGTTGGATAAGTGGGCCGAGTTTTCTAACTATTGCAAGTATTTTATTTTTAATAAAATCCCTTATCCACTGGAGGAACAGTGCAATTAAAATATTTTTTATCGGATTGCTAAGGGAAATTTTTCCGCCCACATAAAAAAATCATACCTCCGAATTTGAATATGGAGACATACAAACTGATTTTTTTTTTTATTTTTTTTTTATTTATTTACTTTTTTATACATATACATTATTTATTGAATGTTTTGGCTACCCAACTAGGAAGAATCCCGTTTTAGGGCAGTCAAATTAGGATGATATATGGAACACAGATACTTAAATAATATAATAATAATAATAATAAAAAGTCCTATATAAATGTGTTGGATAAAATAAGAAGAAGAAAACAAAAAGGGAAGAGAAAGAATAAAATTAAACAAATAACCAATTAAAATATGAAGATAACCGTTGTTTTTTTAACAAAATTATTTAAATAATAAAAAAATTAAAAAAATATAAAATAAAATAAAATAAAATAAAAAATAATAAAAGTTTTATCTACTTAAAAACAAAGGATTAAAACAAAATAGCTAATTGCTGTTTGCATTGCAAATTATGGTCTTACATACATATTTTGTATTAATAAAAACTGGAAAAAGAAAAAAAAAAGAATAAAATAAGATAATAATATGACTGTTGTTTGTTTATCAAAGTTATTGAAAAAGTAATCTTATAAAAGGTATATATATATAGTTAATAACAGGTATTTAAATATATCACAATAAAGGTAACTGGTGTTTGAATTGCCTTCTATGTAGCCAATGAATTCCCCTATCTTTTGTTTATTATCACATATTTGTAGGATTTATAAAAACATATAATTAAATATTTAACCTTAAAACATTTTAAATAATCTAGAGAATATTTATTTTGTTATATTTTGAATGTACATTATATTATATAGTCGTTTTAATAAAATAAAAAAAATTGAAAATTTGACACATTTTGCCAACAAAGCAATCCGAGGTTTTGGAAAGTGTGCCATAATGAGGCAAAAAGCGCTCGAGTGGTTAAAGTATGGATAAGCTATTAGGGGGATGGTGAGAAACCCTGTAAGGAGTTAATATTATTTATAAAAAAAAACGACAGTAATGAAAACATAATCCCTGTTGTATGCGATATATTTTATATTTTGTGATGTAAAATGACCGTACACAACAAAAAATTTCAGATTTCAAAGATGTAATAAAATATTATAACTGACTACATCTACATTTTTTGTGGGAATGTTTTTAGTTTGAGGAAGGACAAAAAAAGTTTGAAAAAAATCGTTAAAAAGATTGCAAATTTGTTGCCCATCACTTAAAGAAAAGTTTCCGCCGAACATGTTATTCGGTGATCGAGGAAGCTTGTTTTTAAAATATTTCACATTTATTCTTTGTGTTTAACTAAGCATTATTTATGTAGTTTTTTTTTTAAAGAAAGACAAACATTTTCGAGTTACGAATAACCCAACAACATTTGAAAATCTCCTACTACCATCACACTAAGCGAAAGATATTGCTTGTGTTAATTTGAGTAATATTGTAAACAGTTTTATGAAAAAAATATTATATTTATTACCTATTGTAAAAAATGTATTATCTAAAATACATTATTATGAAATTAAATAGAACTCATGAATAAAAGAAAAATCAATCCCATCACTATTATTATGTAAAATGGTCTTACCATCACTATTATCCAAAACGATGGCTCCACCCCCCCCGACCATGCACTCCTTGCCACGACCCGTCAAATGTGCGAATGAGACGACTGCCGTAAACTCTCAAATTTACCTACAGAAATCGCTTGAAAACAGGTTTATGGAGAATACACTTTTCTACACCGAAACTTTCACGAAATTGAAATTTAAAAAAATATATATTTTCTAAAAAGAAGAAGCTACGTCGGTATGTTTTCATAATTTTGTAATTCTATATGAGAGTTGAGTTAGCAGCACTTTTTCCTAAAATAATATTTTTTGTTAAATTATATATGTTTGACAGTGAATGTTTACGTTAATACGAAACGCATCGAAAATTAAAAAAGCTACCGACATAGCTTTTACTTTCTAGAAGGCAGTGTAAAAAAAATATATTCATTTTGTGCAATTTTCGATGTAGAAAAGTGTTTTTTCCCGGGCGTCCTTTTTGTATGGGCCGAAAAGTGAAGTCTATCGTCTTAACATTTTAATTACTCTGCAATCTGATGATTTAAAGCTTTAAAAAAATTTGTGTAATACGACCAATTGATTAATGTATTCCTTAAAAAATTAACAATAAGATAATAATTAGTGGTTAATTAAGAAATAAATAATTAAACTTGAAATTACCAGAAAAATGTAGCTCTTCCGGAAATAGTCACTCACAGAATAGTAACGGCATTGGTTCATCGTAAAAATTAATCAGTCTATGTAATAAATGTACTTTTCCACATAATGTTCAATCAAAAAGTATTTGTTTTTTCAACGAATATACGTAAACAAATGATTTTTCCAGACACTAAACTAAATCGCCCCTCTCACTCACACACATTCAAGTTACGCTGCGTCGGCATTGAACAGGGTGACCACGTATTAGTTTGGTCGGGCTCGGATTCGGTTTCATCCACAACCAGACATACAATATCGCGAATCGTCTAGATCTAGTTCCTCTAAATTGTCCACTATATACTCATCATCATCACTCATAGAGAAATCTGAATCAATAGCTAAAACATAACGTTCAACGTCTTCCCCTTCCATTGTTCAAACAATAATATTGAGTTCAAAAACAAAATAATTAAGTTCACGTAACAAAACACTATAGTCCGTATAAACTTACAGCCTTACTAAAAAAAAACACTCCGCGGCCGTTAAACGGTGTTTCTGTAGCACATTGTGTAAAATCTGTACATTTCGTTTTTCAAATTCTTACTAAACAAAATATATGGTTTTGATCTGACAACGTCGCCATTTTACCAGCCTTACTAATAAACTTTCTGAAAAATTTGTACAGTGGTCAAACAACCATGTATGAAGAATCCTTACTAATTAAGAACTGACAAAAAATTGTTCATGGAAAGATATGTACATTGCTTACACGGCCAAGGAGGGTAGTTTATCTGTTGTATATATTTGTTCCATTTGTAATTTTCAACAAATTTCGAATTTCTTTTTTTAATGTCCTATATATTTATTATTTTTTGAGATGTCGTAAAAACAAATACCATTTTGGAACCAAAATGTAATTACCTTTAAAGATTTTCATATCTAAAATATACTTAAATGTTTAAAAACTGTAGTATTTTAAGCTTCAAACATCAAATTGAAAAAAAAAAACTCACTTACCCCAAACACTTTCTATTAAAACATTGAAATATTTGGAAAAATTCAAAATTCAAAAAACACAGTCCTTTTATTTAATGATTTTGAAATAAAACTGTCACCTCACTATTTACTTCTTCACACAATAAAAAAATCTTGAAATTAGCTTTTCATTCCCAAAAATTTACAATAAAAAAACTCACATTTGAATACATTGCGTGCACATCTTAACACATTAATTTCTTTGATACGTTTACTAAAATATGTATTAGACATTTTAGTCATCAAAAAACATCACTTTCAAGAATTTATAATAAAATAAAGATCTTAAAATGCAAATTATTTCTGAATATAACCTAAAGAACCATTTTCTGACAGATCATTTTAGAACACACGATTTTAGTGTCACAATTTGACTTAAACTAACGAAAAACAACACTAAGTAATAGTAAATATATTGCGTAAATGAATATAAGTGCGAATCAGTCAAGGATTGAAATCATTTACGAAAATATCATCTTAATCACAAACACACCGCGACCGACTTTTTCTGCATTTCTGCGGTTTTTTTTTATTCAGCGGGAAAGCAATGCGCAGGCGCATCAATCACACCACCTAGCGGATTATTATGAAAACTCCAATTTGAACTAGAAAATACGGCGTTGTCAAATCTAAAGATTCACAAAAACACCGTTTAACGGCCGCGGAGTGTTTTTTTTTTAGTAAGGCCGTTAATGTTTATAATCATAATAGATAACACGAAAAAGTCGTAAGCAATCTCCAGTTACCGGCGCCCAAAACCATAACAAAATAATGGGTACCCGAAAAAATAAACAAACACACTTCAAATACGTGTACCGACAGGCGACGGCGGAGCGACCAATACTCAGGCAAGCTCTAATGTAACTGTATGCGTGGCGTGTATTCCGATTACGCCGTTCTTCCACGTAGCTATTCACAAGCGACGCTACCGCTACCTGTCAAACAAATTTGCTAGTGTAGCACCTAACGGCGTTTTCAAACACTAATAATAGTATGGAAAACACAGACGAGCGGCGATCGCGTCGCTTGAAGGTAGCTCCATGGAAGAACGGCGTTAGAGATTTCTGTGAGATACATGTTACAAAAACAGCTCGTAAATTAAAAAACTCCCAAGTAAAAGTGTTAATATTTTTTTTTTGTGGTAGACAAATCATCAGGCTAATGAAAAATCGCTTTGCTTTGTTCTTTGATCAGCAAATAAGCGTTACAAAAAACAACGAAAGTCATTCATGCTCCGTGGCTACGAATGTAGCCAGCCGTCCGCTAGGCCCGAATTTTCTGGACTGCAAATGTAGCCAGCCGCACTATAGGTGTTAATTAGGTTCATAACCATTGGAGCCATTTAGGTCCAAATTTGGACTGCTCTTATTTTTCTGCGATTGATATCTGTCCAAAATTTGACCATATTTTCCTACCATTCGTAAAACAATTATCGTTATTATATGAAACATTTTCGTGGCCAGAAAATTATTCTATCAAATGGTTGATAAAATAGACTTTATGTCTATGGCCTTACCTATTGTCTTCTAGAAAGAATTTTGGTGGTTGGAAAGCTTCAGTTCTACAAATGAACTTCAAAATTATTTTCAAACCAAATTTTTGATTTGATGTACACAAAAAAAATGGTTTTCTAATATATATTTGCATATTTGATTATCAAACAGGCTATGGAGAATATAAAAACGTAGAACAATATTTATTATAAATATTAAAAATATCAACCTGCGGCAATTTCAAATCTTCAAATCACTAAAGCACAAATTTTGCGCATTATAATGTTAAAGATTTTTTAATAAAGTAAAATGTAGGTGAATTCATTGGCTATATAGCACTATAATTTGTTTGTATGTTTCCATACACAAGTGTGGAGTAATGATTTTTTTTAATGTTGACGGGAAATTTTCAAAAGTGGCGAGCACTCAAGGTGATTTTTTATAATTCTGTGTTGCTCCAGTGGTCATTAGTAGCATTGTTTAGTGTTGAAATAACTTTGGAACTTCAGTCCATTTTCCCGTAGTCCTGTTCCAAATCTTGGTCTTCCTTATCCTTCCTTTCCTTACGGGTACCTACTTAAGAATAAGAAGAAGATGATAAAAGTTTTACCCATCGTTCGGCACTCAATGTTATATCTGTATCTCTATATATATCTCCTATAATTAGCAGTTGAAACCTCAACGCACAAGAAAAGACATCATCATTGAATATCTTACGGAAACTCGCTTCAAATATCACTCATTACATATTACATGATAACCATCGGGTTTGACTTAATTAACTGTGCTAGTGACCTGCGGATTGAGAACTAGGATCATCAAATATAAAAGTAGGACCTCGTTCCTATCAATTTCCTTCGTCTAAAAGTTTTTACAGTCCATTTGAGCTGCCATCATTTTTAACAAGAAATCGATGAGATGTTGTGGAAATTATTCTATGTTATTTGTGTGATACAACGTTTTAAATAAATAAACTCACGGTTTCCAAAGGCCAACTCTTCCTTAAAGAGAGCTATGTCTTCCGACAGCGCTTTATGGTAGTGGGGCTCCAGAGAGAAGTGTTGACCCCGCGACGGTCCGGGTAACTGGTTGCAATCCACCGGAATGGATGTCGTTGGTTGGGTCGATACGGACGAAGGCAATGTTGCAGGCGTCCCTTGTGAAAAGGGACACGCCTTCCTCCCCGGAGATGGAATTCTGAAATCATATACATCACATTAATGGATTGTTCTCATTCGTGGATAAAAATTCTATAAATTATGGAGAGCATCTATGTTCCCAATGATTATCTCAGTCACCGACTACATAGATTGTTTTATCTCCTTCCTTGCAGGACTAACTTGCCGAGGGTCATGCCAGTGGAGAGAGCTTTTTGTTGTTAAATAGAATCACTTCGAATATTGATATATTTAACATCAACGAAGCACAATTTAGACGGCAAGCTTCGTTGCTGCTAGAATAAAATCTGCTTTTACATATTCAACCGTTTGCTGATGGGCATTTTTTGGATTTTTCACAGATGATAGACGGACATTTACGACACATTAATGGTTGTTTATCAGTTGTGTAGGGTTAGGAGCAAGTTTATCAGTAGAGTACTTATTGTTTTCCTTCAAATATTTTTATTGTATATGTTCAAATATCTTTTAATAATGGATTGAAGTTTTAATTTTGTAATTTCTTAAAATGAATAAAGAATTGAATTTAGTAAAAACCTAGTATAATAAATAAATAAACAACAGCGCCGATTCTATTGCACATACTGGAAACTGCAAATCTCATAGGAAACTCAAATCTCATAGGAAACTGCAAATCTCATAAGAAACTGCAAATCTCATAGGAAACTTAAATCTCATAGGAAACTGCAAATCGCAAAGGAAACTGTAACTCTCGTAGGAAAGTATAAATCTCATAGGAAACTGCAAATCCCGTAAGAAACTCCAAATCCCGTAGGAAACTGTAAATCTAGTAAGAAATTATAAATCTCATAGGAAACTGCAAATCCCGTAGGAAACTGTAAATCTCATAGGAAACTGTAAATCTCATAGGAAACTGCAAATTCCGTAAGAAACCACAAATCCCGTAGGAAACTGTAAATCTAGCAAGAAATTATAAATCTCATAGGAAACTGCAAATCCCGTAGGAAACTGTAAATCTCATAGGAAACTTTAAATCTCAAAGGAAACTATAAATCTCATAGGAAAATGCGAATTCCGTAGGAAACTGCAAATCCCGTAGGAAACTGCAAATCCCGTAGAAAACTGTAAATCTCATAGGAAACTGTAAATCTCATAGGAAACTGTTAATCTCCTAGGAAACTGCAAATGTCATACTAAACTGCAAATCTCATAGGAAACTTTGAATTCCGTACGAAACTGCAAATCCCGTAGGAAACTGCAAAACCCGTAGGAAACTGTAAATCTCATAGGAAACTGCAAATCTCATAGGAAACTGCAAATCTCATAAGAAACTACAAATCGACTTGCTCGCAGCTCGCAGTCACTGTCATGGCACCAAATAGACTTTTAAAAATGCAAAATACCCCACAAACGCACACACCTCAGTGAGTTGCCGCCAAGTACTAACTTGCGTGTTTTCACTAGGTAAAACATGTGCGATGAAATAGCTATTTCCATACAAGACAGAATTGAATTGCAGGCAACCTGCACTTGATGGAGTTTTCCACTAAATAAGCTAGTTGCATAATGGAAACGGTCCCTTATACACAGACATTCAGAGCGCTAATCCAACTGGCGCTGTTCCGGAATACTCTCAGAAAAAACAATAGTTGAATGACCTTGTTGACGTCTTCCTCTGGGGTGCGGTCGGGAGCGAGGAGCGCGCCACCTGCTTGTCCCACTTCCTCTGGAGGAATTCCATCTGGTGGGAAGCAGACAGACCACTGACCGCTGACTGGGCCCTGATGCGCTCCTCCCGCACACGCCGTAAAGCAGGATCTTCCGTCTCTTCAGACCGAGCTCCTGCTTCTGGAGGTCCGGCACCATCTTCCGCTTCCACACCACTTCTGTAATTATGGACATAATAAACATCTGACCTTCCGTCCCTATTCCTCTACAGCGTCCTCCATGGAAAGTTGTATACTAAGATGTAATTTTGTAATCAAAGGACCTTTTGTATGATGAGTATGTAATGACACCACTGCACATGGAGAAATACATGTCACAGGCAAAAGAAAGGAAATAAATGATTTACAGCGGAACTTGTGGCACTTTCTTCTGTCAAGCTGGTTTTATATCACTGTATTTTTTAGCGGAATATTTGTATAATAGTTTTGTAGCGGCGGCGAACTTACACCGGCAGAGAGCGAATTACGGAATATTGATGCGGAGATGTTTATTGCACGAGGATCAATTTGTAACTGATTAATGTGGGTAATGAAAAATTACAGGTCAGCACAGGTAGGTAGGAAGGAATAAGTAGAAAGGAAACATGAAAAAATACTAAATACCAAATACAGTGGTTAATAATATATGCATGTAGCTGTGTATTGTGTTAAGGCTCAACCATTTATACATTATAAATACATAATATAGGTGGGATTGGGTGCGAAATTGAGTAATCTGAAAGTATTTTGCCTGTTGTATGCTGATGATGTGGTGCTGATTTCTAACAGTATGTAAGATCTACAGTCTCTCATGTCTAGGATGAATGAAGTATGTATGAAGAATAAGTTAATGAATGATTAATGTAAGTAAGTCTAAAGTCACAGTATTTCAAAGAGAGAATACGAAAATAGTTTGCAATATAGTTGTGAATGATGAATACTTGGAGCAGGTGGATGAGTTTGTGTTTTTGGGAAGTATGTTTACGAGAGATGGGAAGGCTGATAGAGATATTGAAAGAAGGGTAAATGTAGGTAACTCCAATAATGGTGGACCAAATGCCGTTGGCGCTAACAAAAAAACTGTTCAAAGAATTGAAGCTAGCTGTCCACAATGGAGTGATGGTTCCTATCCTAATGTATGGCAGCGAGGAAGGATGAAAGTAGACTTGATGCTGTAGAAATGGGATCCTTGAGGTGTATATGCGGTAAAACCATGTAAGATCTTGTGAGAAATGTGGAGATCTGCAAAGAACACAAGGTTGATGCAAGCGTAATGAGTAAAATTAAGAAAGGGACGCTCAGATGGTTTGGGCATGTACATCGAATGAACTAAGAAAGGTGCGTAAGGAGAATACATGAAGCAAATGTGAATGGTAGAAGAAGTCGGGGACGCTCGAGGAAGACATGGCACGATCAAGTGAATCAGATACTTGAGTCGGGCCATGTCAAGAGACAGAATAGAAGAGTATGTATGAATGTGATTGAGGCAAAGAGTGTGTGCCAAGAACGAGTTGTTTGGTGGTAAGTCCTCTCTGCCTAACACTACGGAGAAACGGCGTAATAGTTAATTAGTTTTAGTTAATTATAGGAGCAATATGGCACATTTTTCAACAAATTTTTTATTTCGATAAAGATAAGTTCATTGGAAATGGATGAGTGCCATCTCTAGAATAACGGTGAAAGCATTATGTCAGCTTGCAAATGATCTGAAGAGCGGGCCGCGCGAAGTTTCAAATCGGAGTATATTAATACGGTAATGCCCGTACGGTTCAAATTAAGGAACCCGACTCCGAGTAAATCTCCACGCCATACTGTATGGACACCGTTCTGAGCCGTCCGTGAACGTGCATTTTTCCACGGAGCTGCTGCCGTAATATACACACTTAGATCTCGCCCATACGCGTTTTGCAAACAGAAGTGGCGCCATCAGGTAAAATAATTGTGAAGTTTTCATATTATTTTTCCCTTGGAAATAAAATTGATATCATCATCGGAGTATATTAATACGTTAATGCCCGTACGGTTCAAATTAAGGAACCCGACTCCGAGTAAATCTCCACGCCACACTGTATGTACACCGTTCTGAGCCGTCCGTGAACGTGCATTTTTCCACAGAGCTGCTGCCGTAATATACACACTTAGATCTCACCCATACGCGTTTTGCAAACGGAAATGGCGCCATCTATAATACTATATTTAAGGAAAAAAGTATGAAGAAGAGGAAACATTTTTCACTTTATTCAATATTAAGAAGATTTATGTTCCTCTCATTATTCACGGTATTAATGTAAGAATGTCTACTATTATATATCTACCTATTAAATATAAGTATTCTGTAGTTTAATGTTAATAATAGTAGTTAGTTTTGCAAAAGGGTGATGCTTTATAAATAGTCACCAACACTTAAACTGGGCGAAGCAGAACGAAAAGCCGCCCGCAGTATATTCTTATTGATTTTGAGTATGTGCCCGTATTGTGGGCGACTGGCATTGTAGTGTCAAAGTCATCTACCCACTTTATGGGCACAAGCGCTCCAGCTGTTAATCTTCTGAGAAAAATCAATGGAGTCCGCCATGGGAACTTACTGTACAGGGCGTGAAGTTTCCTGAAATCGGGCCCGCTTGTCCGATAGGGAATAAGAACTAGAGGATCGTTTTCCCCCAGGATACGTCTTCAGATTTGTCAACAAGTCTGAAAAAGATTATAGAAGTACAGCAAATTTATAAAAACTCTAAAATAAGGAAAATGCAAATTGATTTGAGATTTTCACGGCCCAAAGAATTATTGTGATTTATTTTTGGCGTATCTTATCGTGTTGCTCTACCTCCTAGAACCAAAATTTTGGAAAGCGTTACAGTGGCTTAAGAAGGAGGTAGCACAATATGGCACAATAACCCAAAAATGAATCACAATAGATGACAAAAATTGATAATAACCCTTAAAAAATTGGGTGTATTTTGTCAGAAGGTAAAAATATTTCCACTATGCAATAAAATCCAAATAAATGGAATGTTTCTGAACTTATTTGAAAACTAAAAACTGTTTTTTAAAGGTGATGAAATATGTTTACGAATTTATTAGAAATTTTTTAAGAATTAAAATTTTTAATACAAACGTAAAAAAGTTTTTTCTGTCTAAAATTACCGATAATGAAAAAAAAAGAAAAACACACACATTTATTTATTAGGCCAAGTAATTATCACCTCACTTTTTTGTCAAAATAAAATAAAAAAGTGTCAAAATTTCATACCGTATTCTCAAATTAAAATTTTTGATTTGAATATAAAGCATGGAGTTTTCTATTTCTAACATCATCATATTTCTCACCATGACAGTAAAGGAGTTACAACGATTTATATTAGACCTATACGAGCTGGGACAAATATGGTTATCTGTGATTAAATGGGTTAACAAAGAAACGTGGGTTTTACCTGTTTCCTGGGTAATTCTTTCAGAGTGCTCTAAGCATTCCTTTTCAACATTTGGGATATGTATGTCAATTTCCGTATAAGGAATTCCTGCTCCATTGTCTTCCAGGAGTCCTGGTTCTGACTTGATAGTAACAATCTCCATATTAACGCTACCTGGAAAATATAACCACAATACGTATATCGATGTGCTGAGAAGAACAGCGAATTACCCAAGTTACTATATGTAGTTCCCTCCTAGAGACCAGACAATATACGAAGGTCAGTCAAAAAGTAATGCCTCCTGTTTTTTTTCTCCATTTAACCTCTAGTTGTCCCTTATGTATAAAGAAATTGTGTGAAGAACAAGGTCAGAATCGCTTGGGCCATTCTCGTTCTTGACATAACAAAATACTGGATAGCGTCTAGCCTCTCCGAATAATTCAAATTAATTCACAATAATGCGCGGAGCATCAAAGATGGCGGACAAAGTGGCTGCCGCTTGATAATATGAACGCTGTCATATTCGAAGTCTATATTTATTCATTGTTTTTTATATAAATCCATAGTGGAAAGCATAGATTTGAGTGATTATTAGGAAGTTCGTTTTATCTTCATTATTTTGATGTAATTTTAGTATTATATCACAAAAGAAATGTTATAAAAATTGAGTTCGTAAGAAAGGTGAGAACTGTCAAATATTTTACGCCGTATTGAAAAAATATATTTTTCATATGCTGGCTTTTAACAGGTTAACAAGGGCATGTTTTCCAGTGTGGCAAAAAGCACAGTTCTGCTTCCTATATAAGCCATTGACGCACGGACGTTTTCACGGCCTCCGCATTTTCCAAGTGAATCACACGATGAGCTTCACATAACACTGCCTTTACTGAGGGAGAGAATGCGTCACAATACATCTTTAATTTTCCGGCGGTCACCACAAATAATGATGTCATCAACTTGCTGAATGTTGCATGGAGTCACTGCAGTCAACTGAGCTTTGTTACAGCGACAAACCCATCGTCTAACAGTGCTGACATCCACTGTTGCATAACCATACACATTTTTCAGTCTTTCATGATTGAAAATCTGCGAGAATTCAGAACTCTGTCTGATACGAACACCGATGTCGGCCATTTTGCAAGTGACTGCAGTGCTGCCCCCTGTTGATGCAGAAAGTTACTACTGCAGTAGATTGTAGAAGAAGGTTGGAGGATTAGCTCCAAATTCAAGTTTTTCACTTAACTAACTTTATTTAAATAGAAAAAAATAAGAGGCATTAGTTTTTGATTGACCCTTGCATTATTAAAACTTTGAATTTGGATAAGAAACTTTTACATTAATTTTCCACTTTTTTCTAATTTCTCTTGAATATCTTCAGAACAGAATTTTGTTATTTATAGCCAATGAAATAATTATTTAACTAACTAACTAATCTACAGTTTCAGTAATCGCACAAATACTTAACCAATAGCAGATCGAACCAAATTACTGATTTTTTCAATATTGTCTTCTGCTTTTGACGTGGAAGTGCAAACCGGGCATGAATCATCTTCAACGTCTTCTTGGCCGTCTTGAAAACGCTTAAACCACTCGAAAACATGTGCACGCGATAAACATTCATTGCCATACACTTCTTTCAATAAATTATAAGTTTCAGTAACAGTTTTTCCAAGTTTCAAGTGAAATTTCTCAACAATCCGTTGTTATACTTAACATTTTTCCAGTGAATCAAAAAAACAACCGTAATGCGAACAAAGGCTACGGCTATATGTATTTGTTTACAGTATTTACTGCATTTGAAAGAGAAGGCTTCAGGTACTTTGGGGCTTTAGACAGGGGGTGGCTACCAAATTCAACCATGGGGCGCACTTGCGATTTGTACAGGGTTAGCAGTTGTGTACTATCTGCAGTATCTGCGGGCTCTGTACAGTACCCCAGTTTCTGAGAGGCTAACTTAACTCTGGCTTCGATGGAGCCCCCGTATCTGAGCTGGTCACTTAGAGTTACACCGAGCATATCAATGGAGGAGCTGTTCGGAAGGATTCTACCGTTAAATAGATAATAATTAACAATAACACACGTCTGACGTTTGTCAATCGCTCCCCAATAATCATTCATTTGCTATTAAAAACATTGATTCTTTTCTCACAATTTCAACATAAGCTCATAATATAAATTGAGGTGAATCAAACACAAAAGTGAGTGCTTGTTTAAGTGTAAAAAACAGTGCAAAATCGGACTATTCATTAAAAAAAACTCAAGCTACCCACAGTATTGTTAACCATTAACCATACCATTAACTGACTGCAGCCGCAAGCAAAACAAAATATGGATACAACATGCAAGTATTGCGTTAAGCAGCTAAAAGAGGCTGAGTGTATAAAGTGTTCGACCTGCAAATGCATCATCCACATCGAGTGTGCTAATATTACAGCAAGTGTATTTAAACGTATGTCGCAAGGTAAAAAAGATGCCTGGAAGTGCAATAATTGTATCCAAGCCCCGGTCAATCAAGATGCTCGATCTTGCTCCTCAGATCAAAGCAACGAATTAACTGTGGAGATCAGAAAAATGTCACTGCAACTAGAAAAAATGAACACTAAAATGGATGAATTCGAAAAGGCCATAGTTTATAATAACACTTTTATGGAAGATTTCTCAAATAAAATGAAATTAATTAACGAAAAATTGGCAAAAGTAGATAGACTGGAAATGGAGGTTTCCGAGCTGAAACAAACTGTTTTCATGTTAGAGAGGGGTAACAATGAAAGGGAACAGGAACTTCTCTCTAACAACATCGAAATTCATGGAATGCCTGAGATCGCCAACGAGAACCTGCCTACAATGATGTCGACTATCGCAACAGTCATTGGATGCCCTCTACATCAAAGTGACATTGAATACGTTAGCAGAGTTAGTAAGCGTAATCGTAATCAAGACACGACTGACGGACGTCCAGGAAACATCATCGCCAAATTCACCTCTCGCAAGAAGAAGGATGAATTCATAGCAGCCATCAAGAGGAAAAAAGGAATGACTACCAAGGGCATCGGGATGGCCGGAGCTGAACAGAGGATCTTCGTCAATGACCATCTTACGAGGAAGAATAAATCCATACTGAGGTTCGCCAAAGGATTTAAAAACGAACACAAGTATCAGTTTTTATGGATAAGAAGCTCAAAAATCTACCTACGGAAGAACGAAACATCACCTCCCATACACGTATCTTGCGAATCGCAGCTAAAAAACCTTATATGATCACCATTCCCATGTTAAATCACCTATCTTGTAACTACTATTTTTCTCCTACATTTTTAAATATTTTTTTCAATATCACCCTTTTTACATTAACCCCACCTGCTGATAATGATTGCTCACTAATGATTTATATATCACACTCACACACTTTAATTGACAATTGTATGCTTTGCTTTGCTATTCCCAGTGGACTTATGACTATCAACATAACTCTTGAATATAATATTCGTAAAGTATATTTTATAGAAACCGAATTTATCAATGTAATTAACAAAATTTCACAATGCTTGATTCTTTATTAATTTTTTATCAAAATGCTAGAGGTTTGCGCTCAAAAACGGTAGAGTTTCATCAAAATATGCTGCTCAATAATTATGACCTGATCTTTATTACCGAAAGCTGGTTGGTTGATAGCATCCTAGATGAGGAATTATTTGATAATCGCTATTCTGTTTACAGAAATGATAGGGATAGCCATCGCACTGGTAAATCAACTGGCGGAGGCGTAATCATAGGTATTAAAAAGGAATTTTTTGTTACCCCCCGCTCTTGGAAATCAGACGCTGAAGATATTTGGATAACTGTCAATACATCAAAATCTAATCATCAATGTTATAACATCCACATGTGCTGCGTGTACTTGCCTAGCGTCGGTCCAAAATTAACATCTTTAGAAAGATTAGCATTATTCTCTAGTCATACCAATATTATTTCTGACTTAACAATCCGTTTTCCCAATGACAAGTTTTTAATCATCGGCGACTATAACATGCCGAATATTGAATGGAATAGTCAACATACGTCAACTAACAGAGACCAATGTTCACTTGCGTTACTTAACTGCTTATCTTTTGCAAACTTAACTCAATTTAACCATTTACCTAACAAATATGGACGAATCTTGGACCTCGTTATCTGTAATACTCTAGCTAAAGTGTCGCTTGCCGATCACCCTTTAGTTAAAGAGGATGCTCATCATAAATCATTGATTGTAGAACTAGACTTCCCATCCACTAATGCAACCCTCTCAACTCCTCGAACAATAAAATTATTCCATAAAGCAGATTATGCCGAAATCAACGAGAGACTGAAAGAGACTGACTGGTCTACTGTTATAAATGCAACGGATGTAAACACAGCACTAAGTTCGTTTTATGTTATAATTGAACAAATTATCAATGCGTTTATTCCCAAGAAAGTCGTAAAATCTGGTAAATATCCTCTATGGTACACAGCAGCCTTAATAAAAATAACAAACGAAAAATTGAAGTTCTTTAGAGCATGGAAGCGTCATCGGAACCCTCTCGATTATCTCTCATTTTCTTTGCTCCGAAAAAGGCAAAAAACGGTTGCTTCAGCGGCTTACAAAACCTATATTTCTACGATAGAATCCGGTATACAGCATAATGTTAAAAAAATATGGTCCTATGTCAATTCTCAAAGAAAATCTCCTACCATCCCCGATCATATGATTTACGGTGAAAAAACTGCTAAGGACAGTAAAGGAGTAGCTGATTTATTTTCTGAATATTTTGGATCTGTATTTTCGAATGTTCAACCTACTCATACAAGCAATACCAGTGATTGTTCAAATTCAAATAGCGTAATTAACTCAATTGAGATCAATGAAGACATCACCTTCAAATACCTTAAGTCCATTGATATCAAAAAGGGACCAGGGAATGATCAACTTCCAGGGATATTTATAAATTATTGTAGTAAACAATTGACTCCTCCCATTTTTGCTATTTTCAAACTATCGCTATCTGAAGGAACATTTCCCAAAAAGTGGAAAACAGCCTTAATTACCCCAATCTTTAAAAATGGCAGTAAAAATGATGTATCCAATTATCGACCTATATCCAAACTACCGATTCTAAGTAAAGTACTGGAAAAAATTGTTTATGATCAATTATATTCTACTATCTCACCTTCACTCTTAAGTAATCAACACGGCTTCATGAAAAATCGCTCCACAACCTCAAATCTTGCATTTTTTATAAATTTTCTTCATGCTCAAATGGATATGCAATGCCAAGTAGATGCCATCTATACGGACTATTCCAAAGCATTCGACCGTGTTAACCATTATATTCTTTTACAGAAGTTATTAGGTCTAGGAATTCACGGTGATCTCTATAGATGGATCGCATCATATATTAGTAATCGGCACCAAATTACGGTTGTCAATGGCTTCACATCCTGCTTAATGCAAATCGTCTCAGGTGTGCCCCAGGGGTCGCATCTCGGACCACTCCTATTTAATATTTACATAAATGATATTTATGTATGCTTTAAAAATAAATTTTGTGTTATACGCGGATGACATGAAAATTTTTAAACCTGTACAGTAAGGTGGTCCAAAAATTTTTTTTTTGTATTCTTCATTTGGCCACCCCGTGAATTTGTTACATGTATTTATAGTAATAATGTGGTGAAATTTCAGCGAGATAGCTCTAGTAGAAAGGGGTGCTCAATCGAGTGTTGTTTTTGAATTTTTTGTGTAAAATGCTTAATTTTTACTTTTTGTTACAGGACAATTTCTTGGGTTAAACTGCTGATGAGTTTTATAGACAAATTTTAACAGTTTTGATACTTATTTAGTAAACTGTGAAGTGAATCAGTGTAATAAAATATGTTCATCTACTCGAAAAAAAGACGAAATTTTTCTACTTGGGGTTCGAGATATTGAGCCGTTGATGAGGCTTTAGCAACTCTCTACTCTTCGGCAAGTTTTACTCCGTTATCACCACATATTAAATAAATCCAAAAATGTGAACGATTCCGCTTATGTACTTATTCAAGAACTTATAGAATATGGAGTAAATCTAATATTCCGACCGGACAACAAAATCACTCCATTGAAAAACTGATTAAGTTTCATAAGAACTGGCTGCTATTGAAGAAAAATAGAGGAAGAATTTCTGAAGCACTAAAAAAAGATAGTATTTGGTTACAAAAGAACTAGAAGAACTTTTTGGTGTTTGCCCATGCAAGCGCTTTGAATTTGATAACTGCAGAAACAAGGAAGCAAATATCTGTTGCTGTTTTTGACACAATGCAACAGCGGAATGTCACAAATGAAGTCCGGGCTATGAGTTTTGACACTTCTGCTTCTAACACCGGTGCCAAAAAGGGATCTTGCACTCTTTTAGACGAAAATACAGGTCGTGATTTTTTGTGGCTTGCTTGTCTATCATCACGTATTTGAAATAATGCTTTCAAAAATATTTACTCTGTGTTTTGGGTCAATAACCTCTCCTCAAATCCCACATTTCAAAAGATTCAGCGATATTTGGGAAACATTACCGAAGGAGCACTACGATTGTCTTGACCTCGATAAGAACGAACATATTGAAAATACTGTTCGCTCAAAATACTCTTGAGAGTCTTACGACCCCTCTATCTGGAGAGAATCAAGTTCGTGATGATTACGAAGAGCTAATAGAGCTCACCATGATTGTTTTGAACAAAGCACCTGCGATGATACATTGGCACGCACCAGGTCCGATTCATCATGCTCGTTGGATGGCAAAATTGCTGTATACTTTGAAGATTTTTCTCTTTCGGAATAATTTACAAGCATTTAAACTAATCAAGAGAGAAAAAAAACAAATTGTTCGATTTGTTAGTTTTGGTGTGCCCACTTACACCAAGGTTTGGATCAAAGCACCTCTGGCAGCACATGCACTAGTAAGTGACTTACTACTTTGGAAGAGCTTAAAATTGTACGAAGCCATTGATTCCGAAATCAGTATAAGAGCTAGGGCTGTTTTAGAGCGTCACTTAAGGTGTTTGTCGGTTGAACTAGTTGCATTTGCCTTGTTTTCTAACATGCTGTCTGATGCTGAGAAACAGGCCGTTGTTCAAAAAATAAATACGGATGGCGGTAATCGTTCAGTGAGGTGATTCTGCTAAGCTTGCCTTGGAGGTTACATTAGAAGCTTTTGCAACATAAATAACGTTGAAAACGCTGTTAGTTCTTGATATCAAGGACTCTTTCTTGCAATTATCCCCTGAGACTTGGAATGAAAATGTTGATTATCTTCAAGACAAAAGCTGCGTCAAAAATTTGCGTGTTGTTAATGATACAACGAAGAGAGGTGTTAAACTATTTGAAGATTACAACACGATACTCACTAAGAATGAGGAATTTTTACTTCACATCGTTCAACAAAACAGAAAAATCGTTTCTACTGAAACATCCAAAAATGAGTTAACAAACACAGTTTTGAAAGATTGCGACTAATAATATTATGTTAATTATTGCTTTGTTACCAAATTTTGTTCACATTTAAATGCTTTGCATACTTATTTGATTAAAATACTTGTAATATTAGTAAACCTTATATTACGTGATTTTCTTAAAATCCTGAACTTTTTGTCAGAAACTTCTAATTCGATGAGCACTCCCTTGTATATAAGATAGGGGGCTGAAATTTTTTACACATAATAGGAATTGTAGGTGTAACAAATCAAGGGGATGGCTACACCTATATGTGAATTATTTTTTTTTACTATATGGGCTTGGACCACCCTACTGTACAGTCTTTATCCGATTGTATGGAATTACAAAGCGATCTTGATAATTTGTGCATATACTGTGAATCAAACTTATTGTCCTTAAACATTTCTAAATGTCATTCTATTACGTTTACTAGAAATAAAAATAAAATCAACTATCATTACAACTTGAATGATAAACCTTTACAATCTATGTCTATATGTAAAGATCTAGGTGTTTACTTAGACAGCAAATTAATTTTTGATAAGCATATCGAAAAAATTATCACAAAATCCTACAAGATGCTAGGTTTTTTATTAAGAATATGTAAAGCTTTCAAAAGTGCTAAGACACTAGAAATGTTGTTTTGTTCATTAGTCAGAAGTCCACTGGAGTACGCGTCCACAATATGGAATCCTCAATATAAGGTATACATAGATTTATTAGAAAATATACAAAATAAATTTTCGAAACATTTACTTTTAAAATACAACAAAACTACAAATAATATGTTAACACTACAAAAAAGACGCACATTGTCGGATCTATTGTTTCTGTATAACCTGCTTAATAATAATATTGATAGTCCCGAATTGCTATCCGTCATTGGTTTAAATGCTCCAATGAGGCGTACCAGGCACACTTCTCTTCTTCATATAGAAGCCCACAACACCAATGCAGCAAATAACTCACCAATCACTCGCGCAATCACAACCTATACCCATTATGAAAAATTATTACAATTAGACATTTTTCACGATTCATTGCGAACATACAAAACAAAATTATTAAATTTCTTATCATTTTATTAAACTTTAGTGAGCAAATAATTTTTGATTTTAAAATGTAAAATTTTCTCCACCCATACTCTTTCATTTATGTTTTATTAGTCAACCAATGTTTGATTCTTTTCATTAGTTTCATCATAATATAGTTTTAAAACCCAGGCGAAATTACCTATTGATATTTTACAGATTTACGTAATAGGTACAAAACCATGTAATTTATTTAAAATACCTTACAACTTATATTTAATGTACTGTGTAAATCTTATAAACAAATAAATAAATAAATAAATACCAAAGTAACATAATTTATGACAAGAGAGGATGTTGTGAACAAGCATAATTATATGTCCTGTAAGCGAAACATTTAAAAATGGACATGGATTCCTAGCATCTAAATTTAACATCCTCCATTTTTTACATAATATTCAATGCAACTTACTGGCTGTGGGAGTACTCTCAGTATACTGCCAACATTCCTTCTTCACTTCCGGAAGGTAGATAATTTCTATAGCTGAGTATGGCATTTCACCTGAACTCACTTCCTGGGATTCTGGTTCCATCTTAAAGAAAACACTCTCTGGATTTAGGAGATTGATGGCACTGACTTGTTAGGGTTATTGTAACTTCTTCAAGTCCAAAAAACTAAACCTGAAACAGAACATTGTAGATAAAGATTTATAAATAAAAATAAAAGACAATTAAAAAATTAAATATTTTAATTGTTTATAAATTTAATATAATAATCGAAAACGAAGCGAGATATCGAAAAATTTGATTCTTCATTTTCGATTTATTTTGGGTCAATTTATCGAAATCCATCGTCAAATGGCGGCGCCACAGAAATCGTACTCTTCCCTTAACTTTTAACAAAATATCGATAATTTATATTTTATGGAAAAAATTCGGTACTTGGGAAAAATTCCGAAAAAATAAGTTGAATTATTTTTATACTAACTTTGGGCTGGAAAATCCGAATCTGAAGGAATTAGGTTGGGGAGGTCAATATCAACTGAGTTACAGGACTTTAAAGTTTCGTACACAGGAACAAATCCGCAATGCATTTTTGACATATTATACTGAAGAGGTCAAAGTGATTCAATGATGCCAACCTCAGAAAATTGCAAAGTGTTGCCATTAAGCAATAATATGCTAGGTTTGTGTAACATGGTTTGTGATACAAAAGGATGTTCCCCCTTTGTAGCGCCTGCTCACGTCAAGGCAAGAAAAACATCCCAGTTTTCAAGTAGTTAAGCGGCTACGCTAGGTTTGTGTAACATGGTTTGTGATAAAAAAGTGATTGACACATTCTATTCACATAATAACATTGATATTATTGCTTAATGGCAACACTTTGCAATTTTCAACAAGCAAGCAAGCAAACGAGCAAGTGTCAACAATAATAGATAGGTTAGGTTTAGGGTTGCCATTGTTGCCATGTTGCCAATGCAAACATCCCAAAATACCCACAATAGATGTTCAAAATCCCCAAATCGGGGAGATCAATACAGCTGGGGTGTATTTTGTGTAATTTTGTTGTGACCGGTCTACTCAGTGAACAGTGGCGAAACTATACCATCGGGGGCCCGTGGCAAATTCATTGGATGGGGCCCCCCCAGTAAAAATCACAGTCGCGTTGTAATTGATTTTTTTATAAATAATTTATGAAATTACCCAACAGTATTACTGATATTGTGTGCATTTTTGTTAAATATCAAAAAAACGAGCTGCACGACATAAAATGATTCTTTATTATTGATAAATCAGCAAGTTCTCTAATATACGAATATTGTCTGTCCTGGAACGGGAAACTTTCCTAGTTGGACAGGCAAAGCTTCCTAATGTGTAACTTGTACTTTCTTTTGTATCTATCTATAAATAAATAAATAAATTTTCTATTTCATCTCTGAAGGTGGACCGAAAACTGAGAATTTCCCTGGCAAATGATTTAGATATGTTTTTTTTATATACAGCAAAATACTGAAATTGGAAACAATTTCATTCGTTGGAAGGAAACGCGATTTCAGTTGATTAATTGTGATGTCCAATACTCGATAAAATATGTTCACTTTAAACAACCTTTCCGAATCTTGGAGACGCTCATCTTCGCGAAGTTGGTGAAAATGGCGTTTCACCTTCCTTCGACGGGCTTTAGAAAATACAGGTTTGATGGCGCTACACTCCTTTTTTTAAATTTTCAAATTCATGTCGATACCTTTCCAATTCTTCCAGACAAATTTTCAAACGTTGCATTTGAAAGATAGATGGCTTTGGACTGAAGTGCTTTAGAGGCTGCATCGTTAGCACGACAAAAAATTCAGCAACGGATGCGTTCTAAAAGTAAACGACATCCTTTTCTTATGAATGCTTTTAAATCTCAATAATTTATTTGAATTTGTATATGGTCTTTAGTTGTGTCTAACATTAGTTGTTTTTATGTACTTTTATATATATATAATTTTTACTAAATTTTGTTAAAAATGTTAGGTTACTTCTGAACTCGCGGCCGGGGCCCCGGCCCCCACGGGGCCCGTGGCATTTTGCCAGCCCTGCCACCCTGTAGTTTCGCCACTGTCAGTGAAAACTTTTTAAGTGTATGAATCGACGCTTCGAGACATGATAATTCCTCACATGATAATTCATCATGTCTCGAAGCGTCGAAAACTGATAATTGGGGTTTTTAACCTTAGGTTAGGTTGGGTGAGGGGGGGGGGATAGAAGGGTAGGTTAATGTGAGTTATGATGTGATGAATTATCGTGTGAGGAATTATCGTGTCCGATTAGACACGGAACCAATGTTGTATATCGAAGGACCTTTTAAATGTGTGTGTTTGTGTGTGTGTCTGTGTGTGTGTTTTTAAGGTTGTGTGAAAATTCAAATATCAAAAACGAGTCATCATTGACTGACGACATTGTGACGTCACATAGCACTCCCGAGTCCGAGCTGCTTGGTGTTGAAGATGCTGTATTTTACATTTTGGTACTATACAGTATTTATAAAAGGTATTTACGGACATTTTTTTCGACAAACAAATGATCAACTAAAGATTGATTACTGGATTACATTAGGCTCGACTATTGGCATCTGTTACGGGATGGCGTTTTGGTCCTAATTTGAAATGTGAATTTTCTAAACCTTGTTAAAAGACTATTCCTATCGTAAAAAAATGATTTGACTATTCCAGTTCGTAATTTTTTTCTTTAATTTTTGGTAGAAAAAAGGTGTGATTGTTCCCTATTTAAAATTAGTTTTTTTTTTTTTTTTGAAAAATTGCTGCGAAAAAAAACAAAATAAAATTACTTGGGTTATTATAACTAGGTAGTTGTATTGGAATATTATAGTACTAGAACTGGGGTCAGCCAAAAAAGTAATATCTGGTATTTTTTTCTCTCCTTTTAATCGTCAATAAAAAGTTAAGGGAAAAATATTTTGACTTATAAAAAATATAAGTTCCATGTGGTGACCGGTCTACTCAGTCTACTTTTTAGTAATACGTATGTTCGTAATGTTGCGAGTGTGTGTGACGTAATCTGTATGCATGTTTGTATAAAAAATAACGGTAAATATTTACAAAATCGGGACACGCTTAACATGGATTAAAAAAAATTATGAAAAAAATTTAAACACTTTAATATTTACTAGTACCAATGAATTTCGGAATTTCGAAAAATTATCAAATAGCATGGTGATTTTTAAATTTCATTGGTAAACACGGTATGTCATTTTTCACCGAAACTTGCAATAGTTCCTAACATAGTGTACGATCATAAAGAAAGCGGGTTTCGGCTTTCGGACTACCCGCGCACAGCGCCCGAGCGAGCCGGCGGTATTTTGTACCGAGTTGCGGACATCTGAATCTGGCTTCACTGTGTGCGCTTTAGTACGTTTACATACAAACATTCTTGTCGGCCGTCGGCTGCCCATGCGCCGACTGCTTTACCCGCGTTCTACGTGTTTCGACCCATAGCAGTGGGAATGGTTTATTTATGGCAGTGGGTGAAAATGACATTTCGTGTTTTTAAGTTAGCATGTGAACATTGTGAAAAAAAAATACAACAAATGGACCGATCTTCCCGATTATGGGTAACCTAATAAACCAATATCTGGTGCCATCTATGAGTGATCTCCCAAACTACTCTCTTGAGGTCACAACAGTATTTATTATTCTCAATCCCTGCTTTATCGACAGCTGTCTGCCATCTATGGGTAACCTGTTAAACTACTATCTGGTGCCATCTATGAGTGATCTCTCAAACTACTCTCTTGAGGTCAAAACCGTATTTATTATCATCTCAATCCCCGATTTATCGACAGATATCGGCCTATTATAGGTAACCAACAAAAAGACTATCTAGTGGCATCTATGAGTGATCTCCCAAACTACTCTCTTGAGGTCACAACAGTATTTATTATACTTTCAATCCCTGCTTTATCGACTATATATTATTATGGGTAACCTCATAAACTGCGATTTAGTGCCATCTAAGAGTGATCTCTCAAACTACTCTCTAGAATAGAGGAGGGGAACCTTTTTGGCATAGAGGGCCATTTGAATGCGTGTAGTATCACTCGCGGGCCGCACATTGATTTTTAACCGCCGATGGTGAGGGACGGTTGTCCAATTGGACAATACCCAACCGGACAAATTAATGTAATATAACAAATTAAAGGACAGAACAAACGTCCAATTGAAAAAATTTTACTCTCTTGAGATCACAGCATTATTTATTATCCTCTCAATCCCTGATTTATCGATAGCTATCTGCCTATTATGGGTAACCTAAAAAACCACTATCTAGTGCCATCTATGAGTGATCCCTCAATGTCTAAGTGTTTCATCAAATCAATTACTGCTTTATCGACAGCTGTCTGCCATCTATGGGTAACCTCTTAAACTACTATATTATTATAAACATATCTTACAAACCTCTCTTTAGAACAGGGACGGGAAACCTTTTTGATTTAATGTCCAGTTGGACAAAAGAAACGTCCAATTGGAATTCTAATTGTAGTCTCTTGAGGTCACAGCAGCATTTAGTATACTTCAATTTCTGCTTTATCGACAGCTGTCTGCCATCTATAGGCCACTTAGTAAACAAATTTCTTGTGCCATCTATGGGCCACTTAGTAAACAACTTTCTTGTGCCATCTATCAGTGATATCTCAAACTCTTCTTAAGAACAGGGGTGCGGAATCTTTTTGATCCAATATCCAAGTGGACAAACAATCCCTGCTTAATCGAGCTGTCTGTTATCTACGGGTAACCTCTTAAACTACTACCTAGTGCCATCCATGGGTGATCTCTCAAATTACTTTTTAGATCAGGTGTGTGGAACGTTCTAGATCCAATGTCCGATTGGATAAAACAAACGTCCAAATTGGACAAAGGTACGTCAAATTTTGCTCTCTTGAGGTCACAACAGAATTCAGTATCCTCTCAATCCCTGCTTTATCGACAGCTTTCTGACTTTTCCGGGTCTAAAAAAAAACTTCTATTTAGTTCCATCTATGGGTGCTCTCAAACTACTCTTAAGAACAGGGGTGGGTAAACTTTTTGATCCAATCTCCAATTAGACAATCAATCCCTGCTTTATCTACAGCTGTCTGCCATCTATGGATAAACTCATAAACTACTATCTAGTGCCACCCATGAGTGATCTCTCAAATCACTCGTTAGAATAGATGTGAAGAACCTTTTTGATCCAATATCCAAGTGGACAATCAATCCCTGATTTATCTACAGCTGTCTGCCATCTATGGATAAACTCATAAACTAGTATCTAGTGCCACCCATGAGTGATCTCCCAAATCACTGGTTAGAATAGGTGTGAAGAACCTTTTTGATCCAATATCCAAGTGGACAATCAATCCCTGCTTTATTGACAGCTGTCTGTCATCTATGGGTAACATCATAAACTACTATCTAGTGCCATCCACGAGAGATATATCAAACTACTCTTTAGATCAGGTGTGTGAAACGTTCTTGGTCCAATGTCCAATTGGACAAAACAAACGTCCATATTCGACAATTTATTTTTTATTTTTTTATTATTCCATAATTTTTGTAAGTTAGAGTATTTTACATTTTTTTAACTACCATATTAGGCAAAAATGCCCGTGTTAAAAAACATAAAAATAAAATAAAGTAAAAAAGATAATCGATAGCTTCACTGACTTAATTTTTTTTAGTAGTCCCTTTTAACATTTTCAATTATTTTTTTGCAATTGTTTCTATATCGTTTGTAGAATATGAGAGTTGTATAATCACTGGGGTTTTTTTCGTACAGAAGTTATGAATCTTATCACGCTTTCTGATACGGTGGAGAATGGCAGCGGTGATCCATGGTTTGAGTTTTGTATCAGCTCGTTTTTTTAGTTTTTGTAAATGATGTTGCATTGGCCAAGTGGTTATGGAAGGAATTTATAAATAATTCGCATGCAGAGGTGGCATCAGTACAAGAATATATGAGTTCCCTTAAATCATCAAAGGAAGTAAAATATTTGGGAATACTCGTAGACAACCAACTATGTTGGGAGGCCTTTATCAGTAACACAGTAAATAAACTCCGTAAACTCTGCCATATATTCTTCGATTTACAGACGTACCTATATTTTATATAGAAGCGCATATTTTCCAATCCATTGCAACTTATGGTATAGTGGGATGGGGTGGTTGTGCTGAATCCATAATCAATCCAATTATTACAATTCAAAAACTAATTTTGAGAATTATATTCAAATGCCAACCTACCCAACCCTCAAATGATACCTTTGATAAAATCAGGGTCTCAGATATCAGACAATTATTTACTAAGATAAGCTTATGTTATGTACGGAAAAATAACCTACTGGTGGATCCACAACATCAAGCACACACCCGTTTTCATCAAACTTGGGTTGCGTGGTCCCTAAAAGTAAAACGTCATTCGCTCAACGACAATTCTGGTTCATCGCTCCTAAAATATATAATGCATTGAGTACCGACATAAAGTTATATAATTCTAAACCCCCCTTTACTGCCCGTGTACAAAATTGGATATTTGAAAGAGGACAAGCTTTCTTCAAAGAATACATGCGTTCACACTAATAAAAACATAGAATTACTTATAAGCCATTATCTTGATTAAAATAATCTATATAGTTTCCCACGTAGGTATTCTTTGAAATCCTTAATGTTTAATATATTTAATTTCTATTTCTTCTTCTTATTTATATTTTAAATTTATTTTTCAGCTTACTTTTAATTTTTTATTTCTATTTAGTTTTATTTATCTTGAAATATGCTTTTCTTTTCTTCTTTTTTATGTTTTAAAAAAGAAAAAGATTTATTTTATTTTTTAAGTATTATTTTATGTGTGACTACCACCACACGGGCATTTGCCTAGTATGGTAGTTAAAAAAATTTAAAATACTGTAACTTTAAAAATTTATGAAATAATAAAAAAATTGACCAATTTGGACGTTTATTTTGTCCAATTGGACATTGGACCAAGAACGTTTCACACACCTGATCTAAACAGTAGTTTGATATATCTCTCGTAGTAGTTTATGAGGTTACCCATAGATGGCAGACAACTGTCAATAAAGCAGGGATTGATTGTCTAATTGGTGATTTAATCAAAAAGTTTACCCACCCCTGTTCTTAAGAGTAGTTTTAGAGATCACCCATAGATGGCACTAGATAGATTTTTTTTATTATTTTAGACCCGTGAAAGGCAGTAAGCTGTCGAAAAAGCGGGGATTGAGAGGATAATATTTACTGTTCTGTCCTCGAGAGAGTAGTTTGAGAGATGACTCATAGATGGCACAAGAAAGTTGATTACTAGATGGCCCGTAGATGGCAGACAGCTGTCGATAAAGCAGGGATTGATTGTCCACTTGGGTATTGGATCAAAAAGGTTCTTCACATCTATTCTAACGAGTGATTTGAGAGATCACTCATGGGTGGCACTATGGTATATGAGTTTATCCATAGATGGCAGACAGCTGTCGATAAAGCAGGGATTGATTGTCCACTTGGATATTGGATCAAAAAGGTTCTTCATATCTATTCTAACGAGTGATTTGATAGATCACTCATGGGTGGCACTAGATAGTAGTTTATGAGTTTATCCATAGATGGCAGACAGCTGTCGATAAATAAAGGGATTGATTATCTAATTGGAGATTGGATCAAAAAGTTTACCCACCCCTGTTCTTAAGAGTAGTTTAAGAGATCACCCATAGATGGCACAAGAAAGTTGATTACTAGATGGCCTGTAGATGGCAGACAGCTGTCGAAAAGCAGGGATTGATTGTCCAATTGGACATTGGATCAAAAAGGTTATTTTTAGATTATCATAATATGCAGATAGCTGTCGATAAAGCAGAAATTGAGAGGATTATAAACACTAATGTGACCTCAGGAGAGTAGTTCGAGAGATCACGTATAGATGGCACAAGAAAGTAGTTTACTACATTGCCCATAGATGGCAGACATCTGTCGATAAAACAGAAATTGTGAATTTACTTAAGAGTAGGTTATAGGGCAAAAAGGTGATTTGCAGCAAAACGACCCTCTAAAACAGCTGAATTACTACCTTTCGTATGACATTGTCAGACTTCATATTTTTTGTTACCAAATAATGAACTATTATTTTTCAAACAGCGGATTTTTTTTTGTAAATGATGTAAGCATTCGACCATAAAAAATAAAAACATTGATACACCATACAACCCACTTTTCAAACTTCGATTTATGACTATGGTATAATTAATGATTTTACACAATGTCTTTAATTTAAATTATGTATGTAATACACATATCTGTCAAGGTACGGGTTCATATTGTCGTTATGATATCTGTGAATATTAACAATTAAATAAATACTTCAATTTCACCATATTTTACAACACTTCAACAGCTTTCTTGCCATTCCGACGCATTCCGGGAGAGAAGCCCCCGTTGAACAGAGGTGAAACTGTACGTTCCGTGTTTCACAGCATACGTATTTACAATATGCCATCAAAATGTTTTATTACTGGGTGTAAAAGATCTAAAGGAACTTACTTGAAACATTGCAATAATTTAAGAAGCCAGAAAAACAGTCAGAACTCACAAATTCCCTTTTTTTACGTAATTTTTAACATAAACTGTCACATTTCTTTCAAATGCAAGAAATATTATGTTTGAAAGGGTGTTCTAGTTCAGTGTATTCCGAATTGTTTGTTACTATCTTCGTGTTGTTTTCAGTTACAAGTATATGTAAGAATTCATTGTCTTTACGAGCTCTGACCTTGTGTGAGTGAACGTTTTTTATGTTATGTCTTGTTGGGCAGTGTACACAGTGTTTGGAAATAAATACTTACTTATTTTTTATCTTTAAAATTTCTAATGAAGTCAATGAAGTTGAATGTACACGGTGTTTGAGAAACAGACCAAAATCTTTTTAAGGAAATTAACAATTATGTATACAGTAGTACCCCGTTTATTTGAACCCCGATAATTCGAAAAATGCGTAGATAATTCGACATTTTCAAAAAAATATTTCATACAAAATGTTTTTTATTCGAAATTCTTTAATTCTTAATTGGAAATTAATTTTTGTCCGCACACTTTTTGTTTGTGTAATTCGAGAAAAACATCGATTTTCGAATTACACGAAAAAAATTATGATAATCATCAGATATTTTTCGTAAATCGGAATCTGACAGACAGCCATGGCGGTAAAACGAGCTTAAATGTGGATTTAAGCGGTTGGAAATCGTCCTAATTCGTACTATTATTTTGTAAATCGGAATCGGTTTCCAGTGGAATGTGGTATATTTACGAATTTACCTAAATGTCAAGGACCGGCCGCGACGGCAATCGGTCGTAAGAATTTGATTTACGAGGAAAATATGCGAAATTTTACGAATTTACTTTGAATTCTGAATATGAAGAGCTAGTTGTGACGGATATCGACTGCGAAATTTCGAATTTATGCGAAAACATATCGTATTTTCACGAACTTACTTCAAATTTCTGAGTTTAAAGGGCCAGCCGCGGCCGTAATCGGCAGCGAAAATTTTATTTACACGGAAATATATCGTATTTTTATGAATTACTACGAGTAGGTATCTGAATTAATGGCCGGATACTACGGGATTCGAGCACCAAAATATTTTTTCGCGATAATTATATGGTATTTTTACGAGTTTACTTAGAATTTTTGAATTAGAAGAGAGAGACGGAAATCGGTTGCCAAATTTCGATTTAGGCTTTGAAATATAACACGAATATACTTTTTATATATCAATTTAAAAGGCGGGCTGCGAAGGATGTCGGCCGCGAAATTTCCATTTATGCGGAAATATATCGTATTTTTACGAATTTATTTAGAATATCTGAATTTAAAGGGCTGGAAATTGGCAGCGAAAATTTTATTTGCACGGAAAAATTATATATTGGTATATATTTTTTCGAATATAAGACCGACCGTGGCGATAAACGGCTGCGAAAATTCGATTTTCACAGGAATAAGTCGTATTATTACGAATTTACTCCGAAGAACCTACCCGAATTTAAATTTTCGAACGAAGAACTCGATTTTCGGCGACTGTTTATAATTTATTTTTTCATAAAATTTCGATTTACGTGGGAATTTGTTAATTCGAAATTAGATTTTTGGTGTCCCATGGATTTCGAATTAACGGGGTTCTACTGTAGTAATCATAATGATGAGTTCTATAAAATATAGTTTAAAAGGCTGAATATTTAGAAGTTAAATAAAAAAACACCATAAAATTGACTTTAAATGTGAACCACGAAATTCCAAACCATTCTTCTTCTCGTGCCCTGTCCGTCCAACGGACGTTGGCAATATACGCATGTTAAATGTTGAACATTTTAAGTCCGAGAAGGGACTATCACCGCCACCTAGCGATGTAAAAATGAAGATATTTTGACAGGAAATGAATTGTTCCAAGGGTATAATATACGCTTAATACTATTGTGACCTCAAGAGAGCAATATTAGGCGTACATTTCTCCAATTTCGACGTTTGTTTTGTCCAATTGGACGTTGGATCAAGAACATTCCACACACCTGATCTAAAGAGTAGTTTGAGATATCACTCGTGGATGGCACTAGATAGTAGTTTATAAGGTTACCCATAGATGGCATGCATAGCTGTCGATAAAGCAGGGATTGATAGTCCAATTGGAGATTGGATCAAAAAGGTTCCTCACACCTGTCCTAACGAGTTGTTTGAGAGATCACTCATGGGTGGCACTAGATAGTAGTTTATAAATTTACCCATAGATGGCAGACAGCTGTCGATAAAGAAGGGATTGATTGTCCACTCAGAGGTCGGATCAAAAAGGTTACCCACCTGTTCTTAAGAGTAGTTTGAGATATCACTCATAGATGGCACAAGAAATTTGTTTACTAGGTGGCCCATAGATGGCAGACAGCTGTCGATAAAGCAGGGATTGAGAGGATGATAAGCACTAATGGGAACTCAAGAGAGTAGTTTGAGATGTCACTAATTATAGATGGCACAAGAATGCAGTTGACTAGTTTTCCTAGATTGATTCCACTGTTGTTACCTCAAGAGGGAAAAATAAGACGTCCAAATGGACGTTTGTTTTATCCAAATGGACTTTGACTCAAAAAGGTTCCTCATTCCTGTTCTGTTGAGGAGTTGGGGGATATATATAATAATAGATGGTTCTAGATAGTAGTTAATGAGGATATCCGTAGATGGCAGACAGTTGTCGAGAGAGCAGGGATTGAGATAATCAAAAATATTGTATTTTATTTTCATTTATTTTACTCAAGAAAGTACAATTGGACGTTCATTTGTCCGATTGGACGTTTGTTTTGTCCAATTTGACATTTCGTTTGTCCAATTTGACATTTAGTTTGTCCAAAGGGACTTTAATTTGTCCAGTTGGATAACCATTTTGTCCAATGGGACAACTCTTCCATCTTTGTCAAATTTAACATTTCGTTTGTCAAAAATATTCATTTGTCCAGTTGAGTAAATATTTTGTCCAACGGGACCACTTTTTCCCACCTTTTTGTCCAATCGAACATTTCGTTTGTCCAAAGGGACATTAATTTGTCTAGTTGGGTAATCGTTTTGTCCAATGGAACAACTTTTCCCCACCATTTTGTACAATTTAACATTTCGTTTGTCCAAAGGAACATTAATTTGTCCAGTTGGGTAACCGTTTTGTCAAATGGGACAACTTTTCTCCATCTTTTTGTCCAATTTAACATTGCGTTTGTCTAAAAGGACGTTAATTTGCCCAGTTTAGTAACCGTTTTGTTCAATGGGAAAACTTTTCCCCACCTTTTTGACTAATTTAACATTTCATTTTTCCAAAGAGACATTAATTTGTCAAGATGGGTAACCGTTTTGTCCAATGGGACAACTTTTCCCCACCTTTTGCCCAATTTAACATTTTGTTTGTCCAAAGGGACATTCATTTGTCGAGTCTAGTAACCGTTTTGTCCAATGGGACAACTTTTCCCCACCTTCAATGGTTGAAAATCAATTTGCGGCCTGCGGGGGATACTACAAACATACAAAAGGCCCAGTACGCCAAAATGGTTCACCAAACCTGTTCTAAAGAGTAGTTTGCGAGATCACCCATAGAAGGCACTACACAGTAGTTTATGAGTTTACCCATAATACGCAGATAGCTGTCGATAAAGCAGGGATTGATTGCCCAATTGGAGATTGAATCAAAAAGGTAATCCACCCCTGATCTTAAGAATAGTTTGAGAGATCACTCATAGGTAGCACTAGAAAGTAAGTAGTTTTTTAGACCCAGAAAAGGCAGAAAGCTGTCGATAAAGCTGGGATTGAGAGGATAATATTTTCTGTTCTCTCCTCAAGAGAGTAGTTTGAGATATCACTTATAGATGTCACAAGAAAGTAGTTTACCAGATTGTCCATAGATGGCAGACATCTGTCGATAAAACAGAAATTGAAGGTTTACTAAATATTGTTGTGACCTCAAGAGTGCAAAATTAGGCGTACATTTGTCCATAGTTTAAGATATCACTCGTGGATGGCACTAGATAGTAGTTTGTAAGGTAACCCATAGATGGCATGCATAGCTGTCGATAAAGCAGGGATCGATAGTCCAATTGGAGATTAGATAAAAATGGTTCCTCACAAGTGTTCTAACGAGTAGTTTGAGAGATCACTCATGGGTGGCACTAGATAGTAGTTTATTAGTTTACCCATAGATGGCAGACAGCTGTCGATAAAGCAGGGATTGATTTTCCAATTGGAGATTGAATCAAAAAGATTACCGATTCCTGTTCTTAAGAGTAGTTGGAGAGATCACTCTTAGATGGCACTAGACAGTAGTTGGTTTTTAGACCCATAAAAGGCAGAAAGCTGTCGATAAAGCTGGGATTGAGAGGATAATATTTTCTGTTCTCTCCTCAAGAGAGTAGTTTGAGAGATCACTCATAGATGGCACTAGAATTATAGAGAGACGCATACATGGCAGACAGCTGTCGATAAAGCAGCGATTGAGAGGATGTTAAACAATAATGTGACCTCAATTGTTTGAGAAATCACTTATAGATGGCACAAGAAAGTAGTTTCCTAGGTTTTCCATAGATAGCAGACATCTGTCGATAAAACAGAAATTAAAAGTATACTTAATACTGTTGTGACCTCAAGAAAGCCAAATTAGTCGTACATTTGTTCCATTTGGATGTTTCTTTTGTCCAATTGGACATTGGATCAAGAACGTTCCACAAACCTGATCTAAAGAGTAGCTTGAGATATCACTCGTGGATGGCACTAGATAGTAGTTTATGAGTTTACCCATAGATGGCAGACAGCTGTCGATAAAGCAGGGATTGAGAGGATGATAAACTAATTAACTAATAACTAATGTGACCTCGAGAGAGTAGTTTGAGAGATCACTTATAGATGGCACATGAAAGTAGTTTATTAGATTGTCCATAGATGGCAGACATCTGTCGATAAAACAGAAATTAAAAGTATACTTAATACTGTTGTGACCTCTAGAGAGCAAAATTAGGCGTACATTTGTCCAATTTGGATGTTTGTTTTGTCCAATTGGACATTGGATCAAGAAGGTTCCATAAAGCTGATCTAACGAGTAGTTTGAGATATCACTTATGAAAGTAGTTTATTAGATTGTCCATAGATGGCAGACATCTGTCGATAAAACAGAAATTAAAAGTATACTTTATACTGTTGTGACCTCTAGAGAGCAAAATTAGGCGTACATTTGTCCAATTTGGATGTTTGTTTTGTTCAATTGGACATTGGATCAAGTACGTTCCACAAACCTGATCTAATGAGTAGTTTGAGATATCACTTATAGATGGCACATGAAAGTAGTTTATTAGATTGTCCATAGATGGCAGACATCTGTAGATAAATCAGAAATTTAAAGTATACTTAATACTGTTGTTACCTCTAGAGAGCAAAATTAAAAGTACATTTGTCCAATTTGGATGTTTGTTTTGTCCAATTGGACATTGGATCAAGAAGGTTCCATAAAGCTGATCTAACGAGTAGTTTGAGATATCACTTATAGATGGCACATGAAAGTAGTTTATTAGATTGTCCATAGATGGCAGACATCTGTCGATAAAACAGAAATTAAAAGTATACTTAATACTGTTGTGACCTCTAGAGAGCAAAATTAGTCGTACATTTGCCCAATTTCGACGTTTGTTTTGTCCAATTGGACATTGGATCAAGAAGGTTCCATAAACCTGATCTAACGAGTAGTTTGAGAGATCACTTATAGATGGCACATGAAAGTAGTTTATTAGATTGTCCATAGATGTCCTGTCGATAAAACAGAAATTAAAAGTATACTTTATACTGTTGTGACCTCTAGAGAGCAAAATTAGGCGTACATTTGTCCAATTTGGATGTTTGTTTTGTTCAATTGGACATTGGATCAAGTACGTTCCACAAACCTGATCTAATGAGTAGTTTGAGATATCACTTATAGATGGCACATGAAAGTAGTTTATTAGATTGTCCATAGATGGCAGACATCTGTCGATAAAACAGAAATTTAAAGTATACTTAATACTGTTGTTACCTCTAGAGAGCAAAATTAAAAGTACATTTGTCCAATTTGGATGTTTGTTTTGTCCAATTGGACATTGGATCAAGAAGGTTCCATAAAGCTGATCTAACGAGTAGTTTGAGATATCACTTATAGATGGCACATGAAAGTACTTTATTAGATTGTCCATAGATGGCAGACATCTGTCGATAAAACAGAAATTAAAAGTATACTTAATACTGTTGTGACCTCTAGAGAGCAAAATTAGGCGTACATTTGTCCAATTTGGATGTTTGTTTTGTTCAATTGGACATTGGATCAAGTACGTTCCACAAACCTGATCTAATGAGTAGTTTGAGATATCACTTATAGATGGCACATGAAAGTAGTTTATTAGATTGTCCATAGATGGCAGACATCTGTAGATAAAACAGAAATTTAAAGTATACTTAATACTGTTGTTACCTCTAGAGAGCAAAATTAAAAGTACATTTGTCCAATTTGGATGTTTGTTTTGTCCAATTGGACATTGGATCAAGAAGGTTCCATAAAGCTGATCTAACGAGTAGTTTGAGATATCACTTATAGATGGCACATGAAAGTAGTTTATTAGATTGTCCATAGATGGCAGACATCTGTCGATAAAACAGAAATTAAAAGTATACTTAATACTGTTGTGACCTCTAGAGAGCAAAATTAGTCGTACATTTGCCCAATTTCGACGTTTGTTTTGTCCAATTGGACATTGGATCAAGAAGGTTCCATAAACCTGATCTAACGAGTAGTTTGAGAGATCACTTATAGATGGCACATGAAAGTAGTTTATTAGATTGTCCATAGATGTCCTGTCGATAAAACAGAAATTAAAAGTATACTTTATACTGTTGTGACCTCTAGAGAGCAAAATTAGGCGTACATTTGTCCAATTTGGATGTTTGTTTTGTCCAATTGGACATTGGATCAAGAAGGTTCCATAAAGCTGATCTAACGAGTAGTTTGAGATATCACTTATAGATGGCACATGAAAGTAGTTTATTAGATTGTCCATAGATGGCAGACATCTGTCGATAAAACAGAAATTAAAAGTATACTTAATACTGTTGTGACCTCTAGAGAGCAAAATTAGGCGTACATTTGTCCAATTTGGATGTTTGTTTTGTTCAATTGGACATTGGATCAAGTACGTTCCACAAACCTGATCTAATGAGTAGTTTGAGATATCACTTATAGATGGCACATGAAAGTAGTTTATTAGATTGTCCATAGATGGCAGACATCTGTAGATAAAACAGAAATTTAAAGTATACTTAATACTGTTGTTACCTCTAGAGAGCAAAATTAAAAGTACATTTGTCCAATTTGGATGTTTGTTTTGTCCAATTGGACATTGGATCAAGAAGGTTCCATAAAGCTGATCTAACGAGTAGTTTGAGATATCACTTATAGATGGCACATGAAAGTAGTTTATTAGATTGTCCATAGATGGCAGACATCTGTCGATAAAACAGAAATTAAAAGTATACTTAATACTGTTGTGACCTCTAGAGAGCAAAATTAGTCGTACATTTGCCCAATTTCGACGTTTGTTTTGTCCAATTGGACATTGGATCAAGAAGGTTCCATAAACCTGATCTAACGAGTAGTTTGAGAGATCACTTATAGATGGCACATGAAAGTAGTTTATTAGATTGTCCATAGATGTCCTGTCGATAAAACAGAAATTAAAAGTATACTTTATACTGTTGTGACCTCTAGAGAGCAAAATTAGGCGTACATTTGTCCAATTTGGATGTTTGTTTTGTTCAATTGGACATTGGATCAAGTACGTTCCACAAACCTGATCTAATGAGTAGTTTGAGATATCACTTATAGATGGCACATGAAAGTAGTTTATTAGATTGTCCATAGATGGCAGACATCTGTAGATAAAACAGAAATTTAAAGTATACTTAATACTGTTGTTACCTCTAGAGAGCAAAATTAAAAGTACATTTGTCCAATTTGGATGTTTGTTTTGTCCAATTGGACATTGGATCAAGAAGGTTCCATAAAGCTGATCTAACGAGTAGTTTGAGATATCACTTATAGATGGCACATGAAAGTAGTTTATTAGATTGTCCATAGATGGCAGACATCTGTCGATAAAACAGAAATTAAAAGTATACTTAATACTGTTGTGACCTCTAGAGAGCAAAATTAGGCGTACATTTGTCCAATTTGGATGTTTGTTTTGTTCAATTGGACATTGGATCAAGTACGTTCCACAAACCTGATCTAATGAGTAGTTTGAGATATCACTTATAGATGGCACATGAAAGTAGTTTATTAGATTGTCCATAGATGGCAGACATCTGTAGATAAAACAGAAATTTAAAGTATACTTAATACTGTTGTTACCTCTAGAGAGCAAAATTAAAAGTACATTTGTCCAATTTGGATGTTTGTTTTGTCCAATTGGACATTGGATCAAGAAGGTTCCATAAAGCTGATCTAACGAGTAGTTTGAGATATCACTTATAGATGGCACATGAAAGTAGTTTATTAGATTGTCCATAGATGGCAGACATCTGTCGATAAAACAGAAATTAAAAGTATACTTAATACTGTTGTGACCTCTAGAGAGCAAAATTAGTCGTACATTTGCCCAATTTCGACGTTTGTTTTGTCCAATTGGACATTGGATCAAGAAGGTTCCATAAACCTGATCTAACGAGTAGTTTGAGAGATCACTTATAGATGGCACATGAAAGTAGTTTATTAGATTGTCCATAGATGTCCTGTCGATAAAACAGAAATTAAAAGTATACTTAATACTGTTGTGACCTCTAGAGACCAAAATTAGGCGTACATTTGTCCAATTTGGATGTTTGTTTTGTCCAATTTGACATTGGATCAAGAAGGTTCCATAAACCTGATCTAACGAGTAGTTTGAGATATCACTTATAGATGGCACATGAAAGTAGTTTATTAGATTGTCCATAGATGGCAGACGTCTGTCGATAAAACAGAAATTATAAGTATACTTAATACAACTAAACAAAATATATTGTACATTCAAAATATAACAAAATAAATATTCTCTAGATTCTTTAAAATGTTTTAAGGTTAAAGATTTAATTATATATTTTTTATAAATCCTACAAATATGTGATAATAGACAAAAGATATGGGAATTCATTGGCTACCTAGAACTATGTACATTTTGTATGTCTTCATATTTAAATTTGGAGGTATGATTTTTTTAATGCGGGTGGAAAAATTTCCTTTAGCAATCCGAGAAAAATAGTTTAATTGCTCTGTCGCTCCAGTGGTTAAGTAGAGAAAATGATATCCGCCAAGTGTTTGCCACCAGAATTGTGACTATAAGGGCTTGATTTAGGGCATTTTGCATCACTCTTCCTAGATAGGTTCGCTAGGTTCTCGCATTCTTGACGGATATTCTCTTTGAGGGCTTCAAGAGACTGAGGCTTGTTGACATAGACTTGTGATTTCAAGAAACCCCACAAAAAGATGTCTGGAACAGTTAAATCAAGCGATCTTGCCGGCTAGTACAACTCACCAAATGAGAGTTTTGGTGATTTGCACTGGCCGGAGTCAATCAAAAAAACATTTTTTCCACGTTCCTGAAGGATATAGCGATTCATGTCTTATTGACGTGTATTTTGTATCTGTTTACTTCACAAATGACAAAGCAGAACTGACATTCGCCGCCGTTTTTAAAAAAATTATGGCATCTTCCGATAGGGTGATGACTTTTGCGCCACCTTGTATATTGTCTTATAATCAAGAAATAAATAAAACAAAGAAGCAGTAGAAGGTATTCTTAATTCCTAATTCTTTAATAATTTATTAATTCATACACTTTTGAAAATTCCGCTTATCAAAAAAACAACATTACAACTCCTAAATTATTAATTCTTATAAATAATTTTGTGCACTTTCATGACAATCAAAACCACTACCTCTGGTTCATTAGTCAAACATTTACATATAATGAGACTCATAATATACGACTTGAAACCGATGACATTTCAAAACTTATAGATACTTATGTCAAACAGCCCCATTTTTAACTGTTTCCCTTTCCTTCCTACTTTTACCTTGCCTTTTAGGCACTTCCCCCTCGCCCCTACATAAGTTGACGTTCTCTCTGCCTCTTCTACTTTTCATTTAAATTCTCTGTATTTTGTTTAATATATTTTATTTACCCTTGATGAAGGTTCAGGTCAAACTGAAACCAGTTGGTTAAAGATATATAATAAATTGGAATTAAAACAAAGTTATTATTATACTTATAATTCATTGTAGAGATATTAAAGAGGCAAATAAAATATACGTAATTGCTGTCCTTTCCAATTAGTACTAAACCCAAATTTTTAAAACTTTGCATTAAAAATTTATATTTGAAAGAATTTCATTATTTTTGTTTCAAATTGCGATTGAAAACTTTGGTTTTTGGTGCAGATAAGTGTTTTTCTATGGTTAACTTCTAGATTCTAACATAGAATAAATGTGGTGTTTTCTGTTAATTTTATGAGACAGTGTCCTGCTAACAGAAGAAGTGAACCAATCCATTTGTTATTTATATCGAATCCTGTACCTTTTACCTTCTGCACTGTTTTTACTAATTGCGTGACGTAACTTGTCATACAATTGCAAGTCTCCAAGCGAATTGAATTTTCGGATAATTTGTTCCCTTTTGGGATTAGCTTAGGTCTCATAGAAAACGTTGTGTCTTCCTTACTATCATGGTAAGAAATATGATCTAACGGCATTAGAAAAAGAAAAAATATCACACTTTATATTCAAATCTAAAAGTTAACCTCAAAAAGATTTTTTATTGATTATTTTTACATGAAATGGCAAAAAAGTGATTTGACCATAAAGTTTATAATACATTTGCTATATAAAATATGTGTGTGTCAGTGGCGGTCTGTGAGTTTTCAGTGAGTTAGAGTGCTAAGATTGAAAAAAACGACATTACTGATGTTGTTGTAGCTGAAAATGATTTTTTTTTTACTTTTTGTATGAAGATCTTTTAGTATGTGGATGCGGCGCATCTTCATACAAAACGTTGAAAATTTGAAATCCATTTTCAGATAAGCTTAACATTAGTAACGTCATTTTTTTTTCAATCTTAGCACTCTAGCTCACTGAAGACTCAAGGACCGCCACTGGTGTGAGTGTGTTTTTTTTTCATTATCAGTAAATTTTTAAAACTTTGCATTAAAAATTTATATTTGAAAGAATTTCATTATTTTTGTTTCAAATTGCGATTGAAAACTTTGGTTTTTGGTGCAGATAAGTGTTTTTCTATGGTTAACTTCTAGATTCTAACATAGAATAAATGTGGTGTTTTCTGTTAATTTTATGAGACAGTGTCCTGCTAACAGAAGAAGTGAACCAATCCATTTGTTATTTATATCGAATCCTGTACCTTTTACCTTCTGTACTGTTTTTACTAATTGCGTGACGTAACTAGTCATACAATTGCAAGTCTCCAAGCGAATTGAAATTAAATTCCTAAGGCTAGAATCAGACGGTTCACTAATCGTTCATTTCTGTATTTCATTCGGCCTATTTTACTCGGAATGACACGTCTGAACATGAAATGAAACAAAAGTGAAACGAAGATGGGAACATTTGCTCGAGTAACCATAGAGTAAACCTTCACTCGAGTGAACCGTCTGATTCCAGCCTTAGCAAACTGATCTTTCTATATTTTTGTAATGCCAGTGGTTAAAAAGATAACGGCAAGTTCCTTTGTAGAACCGGGGGTTGCGGGTTTGAAAAATCAACGAGGGAAAAATATTGCTTATCATAAGATTCGTTGGTTACAAAATAAACAGTTGACTTAGATTTATTACAACCAAAAATACACCAGTTCTTGTCCGCGACAAAATTAATATGGGATGACTTTGATTGTTATTTATAGCTTTTTTATTAACATTTGCTCCACACAGGAAGCCCTGAGAATAAAATTTTCCTTGAGGGTGTTTTTAAAGAGAGGAAGTTCTGGTAAGGAAAAGGGTATGAAGGGTGGGTAGGAATTAAGTGTGTCCAGGAGTGACGGATGTATGAATCCATTCCTCGTCCGGCTCGAGAGCCTCCCTCAACCGGTCTCTCCCGATCCGGCTCGCCAAGCAGGAGGTAGGCAACCGCCGCCAAGACCTAGACAAACTCAAATACTCAAATCAAATTCCGATTTTCGGATATATCTGACTAATCAACTAGACACCGTGCAATAAATATGACATAAAATTTTCTGATACAAAATAATGATTTTATAAAATAGTTTGTATTATGTATTTAGTTTCAAAATTGAAAATTGATCAAAGTCGTCCCATTTTACAGTACCTACTTACTAAAGTCCATCAAGAAACTATAACCATAGAAATTTAATAAAATATTTACGGCGGAGGGGGGTCGCATAACTTTTCTGATATCGCGCCGGTTACGGTTACCGAAAATAACGCCGATTAGCAAAGATTCAAACCGCGCTTATAACACATGATCTTTTTACGTGTGGCGGGTCTGTACGGGATTGTATGGCGGGCGCTATTGTGTTATAAGTATCTTTTCGATGTGATCTGCGTTTCTGTCGCTACCTTAAAGATGAATCTACACAATAAGCTATATTGCTTGTTTGTGCTTGTGTTCATCAAATCAAGTTTACAACAACACAAGCACAAACAAACTTAGAACACCGCCCCCCTCCCACAATATCAAACGATAAATTATTTTTTAAAATGGCGAAGTAGCCATTTTTCCTTTCCAGCGTCCATATGCATTTCCATGCAATTATTTCGTTAACCTCTCATTTGTCGTAAGCCAGCCGGTAGGCGGGTGACGGACGAGAGGTTAAAAAATAAAATGCGATTTGAACCCTTCTGTATAAAGAAACTGTACAAGGACAAGGTCAGAATTGTTTACGCCAATATCATTCCAGAGGCCCTAGCATACTCGATCGATAGGATAACTATCGGTAACTTCTCATCGTTCCCTAGGACAACTGCACATCGCTAACGTACAAACAACAGTTGATGTCGAATATGTTAAGGACACTTAGCCATTGTGAACTGTCACTTATTCGTTGGCGATCTGTAGTCATGCTAGGGAACGATGAGAAGTTACCAATAGTTATCCTATCGATCGTTATCGATCGAGTGTGCTAGGGCCTTAGGCGTTGATTTATATCTGAACACTCTAGCCTCTCGGAATGCTCTGATATTAATTTTGTATGGAATACGGATGTGGGCAAATATCATCCGACATTCAAGAGGTTAACCTCTCGAATGTCGGATGACAGTAAGAGATTAATGCCGTATTTCATAGAAAATGAGAGCATTCTGAGGTGCTAGAGTGCTCTAATAAAAAGCAAAGTCTGGAATGATATTGGCGCAAGCGATTCTGACCTTGTCCTTGTACGATTTCTGTATACATAAGGGTTAAAATCGCTTTTTATTTTTTAACCTCTCAGCTGTCACCCACCCGCCGGTGGGCTTACGACAGATGACTCGTTAAGTGTTAAAAAAATATCCTCAAGTTTGAATTTTAACTTTCTTAGGAATATGATTTAGAGATATTTCCATCCAAATTATGAACACTGTTTGATATAATATTGATTGCTTTACAAAGTTTTAACATTATTTTACATTTGAACCATTTTGGTTGGCCATTTTAACGATTGCAGCGCCACCATTTTGTTTTTCTACATTTTTTTTATATATGGAACGACTGTGCGGTCCGTTCCATACAAATCTTAAGAGGAAACCCGGTCGCCGAGAAATTTGATCAATAGGTATTTTAATATTTCTATTTTTGAAACTGATAATTCGTGGTGGAATTCCATTATAATATTATAATAAAACAAATTTAAAACTTTTTCCACTTTTAATTTAATGACCGTAACCGGTTTCAGCTTGTCAAAGCCATCTTCAGACTGGTGAAAAATATTCTTAACCTAGGGATTTTATACAAAACATATTAGGGAGGGGGAGGAGGGGGCGGGGGGAGGGAGGGGTGGTCTACAGGGATTTTATTCAATTATGGATTTTATTACATTTGTTGTTAAGTGGTCTTGAGTGTCCAACTATCTAATTATTTTTTTGGTTATTCCCAGTAGGCTAATTACATAGGGTTGGTAGCTTACATACTTTAGTATTGTTTGGGAAATACCTTACAAGTAATGTGAATTATTAGCACTTAATTTTATTGTTGTCAAGTCTATTATTAATTACAATCTTTATTATATTTATGATGTTATGGAATTTTTTGATTAAACAATTGATTTTATAAAGGGGGATACGTTGGAGTAGGATTATTCTTATAATAGACCTAATACAAACAAAGTACATATTTTACTTGGAACATATATGATAGAAAATTACAATGGATACAATAGTGGAGATTTTGCAAATGATTCTAATTTCTTATTCATTACAAATATAGGGTCTACTTTTTTTGTTAGGCGGGTTATTTCTAATGATTCTAGTTTATCAAGTTTATGACCCTTATTACAAGTGTGGAGGACTTTAATATCTCTGTCTTTATCAAACGAATGTTGGTTTTCTAATAGGTGTGACGCTACATTCGACAATTCACCTTTATCATTCACCCAATTTGTGAAATGTTCTTTTATACGGGTTTTGAATGATCTTCCCGTTTGGCCTATATAATATGACGGGCAATTAGAGCAGTTCACTTGGTAAACGCCTGAGTTTTCCAGTTTTTCTCTCTTATCTTTATTATTAATTAAAATTCTCCCTAGAGAATTTACATTATAAAATGCTGTTCTACATTTATCGTTATTAGTTAGTCGAGATATTTTTGTGGATATTTCGCCAATATAAGGAATTTTAACCCATTGTTTTGTGATTTCATTTTTATTTACGAGGCCTTGTGACATTATTGCTAATGTAATTTTTTTATTCTTTTTCTTTAATAAACTATCAATAGTTTCGCTTTTGTATCCATTGTTCTTTGCTACTGTTTTTATAATATTTAATTCATTTGTATAATTTATATAATTCAAGGGCACATGTAAAAGTCTGTGAATGAGGGAATAGAATACTGATAATTTATGTGAAATGTGGTGTCTAGATGTGTTGTGTATGATGTTATCACTATATGTTGGTTTTATAGGTATTTTACAAAATTATTGCTATCATTGTCACTCTTACGCCGTTCTTCCACGTTACCTGTCAAACAAATTTGCTAGTGTAGCACCTAGCGGCGTTTTCAAACACTAATAATAGTATGGAATAGTATGGAGGAGGTTAATAGGTATTTTACAAAATTATTGCTATCATTGTCACTCTTACGCCGTTCTTCCACGTTACCTGTCAAACAAATTTGCTAGTGTAGCACCTAGCGGCGTTTTCAAACACTAATAATAGTATGGAAAACTCAGACGAGCGGCGATCGCGTCGCTTGAAGGTAGCTTCATGGAAGAACGGCGTTACTCCCCCGAATACTGAGCGAAAGGGACAACTGCTCCTCAGGCTGATAATATCTAAATAAAATCATCAAAATTAAGGTTTTGTATTCCCTTTAAAAGTGACCGATTTTAATATTTTTTTACTAACTCTATTAGTAGAAAATACTCTTATTTAAGAAATAAAATACCCTTACTTATCCACTCGAGCGCTTTTTGCCACATTATGGCACTATTTACAAAACCTCGGATTGCTTTGTTGCCAAAATGTGGCAAATTTAAAAAAAAAATGTTCAAACAAAATAAACGTTCTCTAGATTCTTTAAAATGTTTTAAGGTTACAGATAAAATTAGATATTTTTTTATAAATCCAACAAATATGTGATAATAGACAAAAGATAGGGGAATTCATTGGCTACATAGAACTATAATCAGTTTGTATGTCTCCATATTCATATTCGTCCGTGGTCGAGTGGTAACAACACTTGACTCCCAATCGGAAGGTTGCGGGTTCGAACCCGGCGTGCGCAAATAAATTTTATTTGATTAATTTGTGTTATTTCACAATTAATTAATAAAAATAATATATACTACATTTGCGGCACGTTCCAGAGTGGAAGATACTGTCAGTATCGCCCTGGTGTAAGACCACCATTCAGAATTGAGACGTTGCTTAATAATGGCTTTAGCCGTGTTTAGTGACTAGATCTGAATAGCCAGGTACTTTCCTACCCTCCTCTTCCCATCTCCTTCCCTTCCCCACTTTCCTTCAACCTCACAACATACCCCAATTGGGGATGCCATAGTCTCACTGGTTCCAGACGGGAGCAGTTGGGACTCTTGTGAGGTATTCTCTATTAAAAAAAAAAAAAAAAAAAATTTGGAGGCATGATTTTTTTTATGCGGGTGGAAAAATTTCCTTTAGCAATCCGAGAAAAAATATTTTAATTGGTGGTTATACAAAACTGATTAAAATTGTTATTAACTAAAAAACTGAAAATAATTTATATTTAATTTTTTTTTTTTTTTTAAATTATATTTACAGTATTCTACATAAACAGTGTAATTGTCTTTTTTTTTTTTCGTTGTTCCGTCGATGTGTCGATCTGCCGGATCTGCCCTGATGATGGACACTGCAACGCTGTCCGAAACGTCGGCTAAAGAAGGAGGTAGCACAACACGGCATAACACCCCAAAAACAAACAACGAAAATGTTTTTGGCCGTGAAAATCTAAAAACGTATCAGTGTAATTGTCATTTTATTGTCATTTTGACCGTAAAATTGGTGTTGTCAGCCTACAAATTTTTTAGTTCCGGTTTTTATATTTTCGACTCTCATTTGACAAAGTGTGTGTCTGTATTTTATCCTCAAATTGAAAATTAAGCAGAAAGTGAGCAATATCAATACAAATATATTCCCCAATTTCCTTTCTGGATTTTGACACTACTCCAAACATTTTTTTATATAATATAGATATCGACAACTAGCGTGTCGGTACGTTTTGCTATTTTTGATAAGTTACTTCTTATAGGAGTTATGACCGTCCAAAAATCGTTAAAATTGCCTGGCTTGAACGCAATCGACAAACGATCAGAATACAAACTAGATAATGTATTTTTTATAAACGCAAAACGTACAAACATAGAATATTTTCTTCTAATACAATTAATAATAAAAAAATATTAAATAGGTCCAGTTTTAGAGGAGAAAAATGGGTAAAAATGGGTAAAAATGGTAAAATACAAAACCTCGATTTCAATGATTTTAATTAGATCAGTCTGAGGTGCAGTTGTCCCTTTCGCTTAGTATTCGGAGGAGTAAGAGCAACAGTGACAGCAACAGTTTGGTTGTACCTATTGTTAAAATTTCTCGACGACCGGGTTTCCTCTTAAATTTTGTATGAAAATGGCCGTGCGGCCATTCCTCTTAATGGACCTTGCATACATACATATGTAGATACACAGTACCATTTGTTTAGTACATTTATGGTTTGTTTGGAGATAGGATAGTTTAGGATCTGCCAAGTGGAATCTTCTTCATCAGCCCGTGAAGTCTGGATCTCTCATCAAATAGACTCCTCACCAGTACCACCTGGGAATTAAACAAAATAACATTAACAAACAAAATATATTTATTTATATTTACCATAAAATTCATATTAAAAATGTCGAAAGAATTGGTGAAAGTTTTTACGATTTATGAGGGGCGGGTAGGAATCTGAGGGATAGTGGGACGTATGAATCAATCCCTCCTACTACGGTGCAAGACGATGGGTCGAGATAGTCTTGCTGGAGACGTAAAAAGCTCTACAATTGAATTCGCAGTCACGACCTAGACAATCCTCAACTCACGAATCCGGGCATCGCTGTTAAGTCACTAAACGTAGCAAACTGCTTGGGGTGAGTTATGGTAGAGGTGTTGGTTATCCAATAAATGCTTCTAAAATATTGGATCTTAACGGGTATATTCTACTCAGCCAATAGCCTAATCTTACTGGTTTGAATTTGCAGAATTGGCGCAACAGAACCCGTTGTGTTCTTGCTATGAATTGCCGTTTGCCGTCAGTCTCGAAGTTTCGATCATTCCCATCGTTGCATTATGCACCGCATGCTAATGTTATTTCTTACCTTTATTATCTCTACAAGCTACCTGAATATATACATACATGAATAAATCTACGTGTTTTCAGTATTATTTTATGGAAGGGAAGCCTGGACACTTACTGAAGAACTGGTAAGGCGACTTGAGGCATTCGAGATGTGGATCTACAGAAGAATACTAAAAATAAGCTGGATTGATAGAGTTACGAATGAAGATGTTATTGTTCGGATGAATAAAGAAAAAGAAGTTATTAAAACAATAAAAATCCGAAAACTTCAATATCTAGGACATGTGATGAGACATCCGGAGAAGTACGAGATCTTGCATCTCATAATGCAGGGAAAGATTGCCAGAAGACGGGGCCCTGGAAGAAGGAGGACATCGTGGCTGAAAAATTTGAGACAGTGGTTTGGCCAGTCTCCTGTAGAGCTGTTCCGGGCCGCAGTAAACAAAGTCCGCATAGCCAACATGATAGCCAACGTCCGTTGAACGGACAGGGCACGAGAAGGAGAAGAAGAATAAATCATCACAAAAAACCATTACGAGTGCCTGTGCCCTTTCTAAAATACTCAAGTGCTGACAGTGGGATCCCAAAAAGCAAGACAACCTACCATATTTTGTGGTATACCATGTTATTTGGTTTATGGAGTCTAATTCAAGAGTCAGATTTCCTTCCAGTGTCCACATATCCCCATAGTTGTGTCATATTGAAACGATATATTTGTTTATTAAATTGTAAATTATTGATTACAATCCAACAATAGCATTGCTCAAAAAAAAAGGTGAATCACGATATATAAAAAATGTATTAAAAATATATATATACAATGTATAATAACTGTATTTGTAAAAAATAAATTAAAAAAAAAAAAAAAAATTGATTTGCAATCTATTTGCAACTACAAGGACATTACCTGCAGTGCACCTATGGCCACCATGGCCAGGGTCTGTCCCGCGCTGCACAGCGTGACGCGGCTCAGCGCCGACTCTGCGTAGTGCATATCCCGCGCCTGCAGCATGGAGCACGCCTCCTGCAGGCGACGCGCGTTGCCCAGGTGGGAGCGCATTGCAGCCAGTAGGTCCGACATGCGGCGGTGCCAGTCGCGGCCCAACAGGTTCATGTCTGCGTCCAACGGGTCCAACACATCGCCCGTATCACCCTCGTCTTCTTCTTCTTCCGAGTCGGCGTTCTCTATCATCAGGTCGAAGTAGACCTTCAAATAATCAATAACATTGTTTTCATTATTTATTGAGCATGTTAGAATATAAATTAATATTTTCAAGGTAATATTTCATTTTATAAATTTAAATATTTTTACAGTAAGTATAACAGTTCTTTTTAAATACATTAATTCTTCCTTCATTCTTCTTTCAGGCATTTCATCGTACATCTTTAGTCCTCTATACTGTAAGGAGCGTATTTAAATATTGCCGCTTCACACATTTGGTTCGCTCATCTGCCGCCAGAGGCACTGCTTGCGCCTCTGGCAGCCAACAGGTAAAGAAGGGATTGACTGGGGCTACTGGCACCTACGGGTTGGCAAGACTGGCCAACAGGCAACGCAATCCAACGGCTTGGTTTGGGAATTTGAATGGTGCAACGTAATCTTGCCCATTATCGGATGGCGTTATTGTCATTTACCGTGGAGACAATATATTTCATCATAAAATTTAGATTTTTTCATACAACTCTATTTATACTTGTGGTTTCGTAACTATGTATATCTCTATTAAGGTGAAGACATGCGAAAAAATGCAAAATCATTGTGTTTTAGTTTTGAAAATTTGATCGCTTAGAAATAATATAGATGCTTCAATAAGGCAATTGAGTCCTTTTTTTATTTTTTTTATCAATGTTCACAGGCAAACTTAAATACCAGTATTTTTTTTTTTTTTAAAGTTAATTTTCATAATTAAATTAATTCTACAGGTTTGAATTTTATTAAGCCCGCGAAAACGCCGGCAAGAGTATAATACCGTGCAGGAGAGTTCGAGACGTCACCCGGTCCTTGATTGTGTGAAATATAAGGGAAAATATTTACAAAACCGGGACACGCTTAATATGGACGAAAAAAATTAATTAAAAAAGTTGTAGTAGTTAGATATTTACTAGTACTAATCAATTCAGTTAGTGGAACTTCGAATAAAAGGGCATTTTAATGGTTATTTTTTAAATTAAATTTTTTTTTTATAAGTTAAAATATTTTTCACTCAACTTCCCTATTAAATACTGTGAGTAGAACATATCTTGGCCTTTGAAGTGATTGAGTATTTTTTTGATAAGCTTTTTAATAAGCTTAGAAAAAAATGATGCGTCTTACCTATAAAAATGGTTAAAAGTGAAAAATCTCCTACTTACAAATCCTTTTTCTGGTATTGTTTTATTGAATAATGTAGCTAATTAAGTTTCTTAAAGAGTGAACGGAAAACATTTTAATATTTCTATCTGAACTTCACAAAATAAAATAAAACATGCATTTTGGAGACATTTCTTTTCAGTGAACAAAAAATAGGCGGTACCCAACGAATTTGTAACTGCAAATTTCATCCTTCTGTCATGTACAGAACGATTTTAGCGCGTCGCTCAGTCTACGCCCAGAGTCTGGGACCAACGGACTTGCCTTAGTCTACGCGGCGCTTCGATCTTTAGAAATATACTTGCGGAATAACAAAACACTGTTGTTGGCTAGAGATTAGGGTTTTTATTGGTAAACGCCCAAAAATCGTTCGCTTCGCCCGATTCCGAATGAGTCAAGGACTAGCGGATCGTCTTAAAAACAATTTCATCCATAAAGTATTTTGGCATTTGGTTTATACGACTGAACACATTAAATAACAGTCTCTTTTTCATTGGAATCCAATTTAGCTCCTCTCTCATTTGATTAGGAGGCTAGACTTTGAACCACACGCGGAACACCCGCGTCTGTCATTCTGTCTCGCTCACAATAAGCTCACGCACATTTACAATACATGCGAATGCGAAATGTGCGAATGAGACAACGCTCAAATTTATCTACAGAAATCGCTCTAAAAGGGGTTTATGGAGAATACACTTTTCTACACCAAAACTTTCACGAAATTGAAATTTTTAAAAATATATATTTTTTAGAAAGAAGAAGCTACGTCGGTAGCTTTTTCTAATTTTATAATTCTTTATGAGAGTTGAGTTAGCAGCCCTTTTTCCTTAAATAATATTTTTTGATAAATCGTACATGTTTGTCAGTGAATGTTTACGTTAATACGAAACGCATCGAAAATTCGAAAACATACCGACATAGTTTTCACCCTCTAGAAGGCAGTATAAAAAAAATATATTCATTTTGTGCAATCGATGTAGAAAAGTGTTTTTTCCCGGGCGTCCTTTTTGTACGGGCCGAAAAGCGAAGTCTATCATCTTAACCCTTGCGTATTTGCCTTTTCCCAGTATACATCTCATAGTTCTGTTCTGTATAACTTCTAGCTTGTTCAAATTTCCTTCATTGGCCAAATATAACATCGGAGAGAAGTAATCTAAATGTGGATCAACTATAATTTTATAAATGAGCTCTAGTGTTAACAAATTAGCTCAGTTGGTAGAGCACCGCTCCGGCAAGGCGAAAATCCTGGGTTCCGAAACCGAAAGTTTGATGTGAGAGCATCTTTTACTGATTTTTCTGTTTTCAGTTTTTTTATTGGGTTTCACTAATATTGTGTTTGTTTAACTTGTTGAAGGCCAGCATAAAAAAAATATATTTTTTCAATATGACGTAAAATATTTGACAGTTCTCACCTTTCTTACGAATTCAATTTTTACATTTCTTTTGTGATATATTACAAAAATTACATCAAAATAATGTAGATAAAACGAACTTCCTAATAATCACTCAAATCTATGCTTCCCACAATGGATTTATATAAAAAACAATGAATAAATATAGACTTCGAATATGACAGCTATCATATTATCAAGCGGCAGTCATTTTGTCCGCCATCTTTGGTGCCCGGCGTGCCTTTAGCAATTAATATGAATTATTCGGAGTGGCTAAATGCTATCCAGTAACTCGTAATGTCAAGAACGAGAATGGCCCAAGCGATTCTGACCTTGTTCTTCATACAATTTCTTTATACATAAGGGGCAAAATCGCTTCAAACATCTGGACCCGCCGGGGGGACTGCGGCCTATGAGAAGTTAATTAAAACATTAAAATATCTCTTACCGTCTTGTAGTTGAAGGTGCTGTGGGTGTTATCAAAGCAGAAACTATAGTCTCCCGTAACGGGGGCCGTGTCCCGGAAGGCCCAGGACTGACGACGCCCGGGGGCCTGCAGCACCCGTCCCCCGGGCGCCGTCAGCATGAAGCCGATGTCCAGCGAGCCCAGACGCCCATCTATCACCTGCAACGGAACATATAATGACCATATTTAATCATTAAAGGTGTTGACACAACTATGTAAATATTTATTGTATTTATTTACTTATTCATTCACAACGTCCGGGCTTTTACTTTTAAAAAAAATCAACTTAAAATATGAACCTTACGTAAATAGTAGGTTTATAGGTAAATTTATGTGAATATAATATATTATACAAAAAAGAAATAGAAAAAAAAAAAAAAAGAACAGAAACCAGGTTTTCAATTGTACACACAGCTTAAAGGACAGCTTAAAAATAATAATGCAATACAGTACAATCTCACTAATCCGGCACTTCACTAGACCAATACGTCCAATAATCCGGCACCCTCCGCCCGCGCCTCCCTCGGCCATCTATGTTTTTTTTTTTTTTTTTTTTTTTTTTTTTTTTTTTTTTTTTTTAGTTTTAATAGCAAAGTTTGTACATTATGTAGGTATAAAGTATGATATAAGTATACATTTTTTGTCTTTTTTCACAGTCCTCCTCACTAGGGTTTCCTGTTCTGAGGTGGCCTGGAGTTTTTTAAACTTTTGTATTTACTAATATGTAGACATCGGATTATATGCGCTAACAAAGTGCCAAAATATGCATGCAAATATGCACTAAAAATGGCCGAAATATGCACTAAAAACTCTCGAAATGCCCAAAATGTGCACAATGCAAAATCAAAAAACCTTTTTTTTTTGTATGTATTTTAATTAAAGACGGTACAAAAACAGGGAAATATTCTTAAAATTATGCATAGTTTTTGTGACAATATACAATTAAGTATTTTTTCAAATTTTCTTTCGCAAATTTGTGACGTTTGAAACCCAGTATTAATTTGTACGCCGAAAACGACCTCTCGATGTCAACTGACGTCATTGGACAAAATTTTAAATTTGGCGCCATTTCTGGAGATACCTGTTTAGGCAGGGTATGGACGTATGAACCTGTGCCGTTGATAATAATAATAATGCCGTTGTTATGTACTATAATTGTTTCCAGTATTTCTATTGATTTAAATAGAGGAAGGTTTTTTGTTTCCAATTATTCTATGGCATCTGGTAACTTGTGGAAATGTGTTGAGATGAGGGAGATATAATGTTTAATGGATGCGTCTTCAAATGCTAGCTTGCTTGACTGAATTGTAAAGGCCTCAGAACTGTCAAATCGATCAACGAAATCAACGAAATATGCACGATTGGGAAAAAAGGGTAAAATATGCATTAACGCCGTAATTAGAGAGTTATATGCATTTGCATATGCAAATATGCAAATGCATATAATCCGATATCTAGTAATATGTAATGATATGCGCTCCATCACCGCGTCGCCGTCTAGCAGTCTAACCTCAACACTACTTATCTCGTGTGCACGTGCATACGTATTTGCCTGTTGTTTTGAAGTGAGAATAGTGTGTAAATAAAAATGTCAAGTAAACGGAAACACAGACACTAGATTTGAAAGATAAAATGGACATTTTAAAGAAGTCAAAAGCAGACCTAAATTAAGGAGTATTTTAAAACTTTGAGATGTGTTACAGTTACAATAAAACTTGTCAAACGAGTAGGTACGGCCAATGACAGGTTAAAAGTCATACGGAGATCGGCACAAGACTGAGGGCAATTAGCACGACAGCTGGAATGAAGCAAGACGGCAAACAAGCCGACTACTTCTTCACACAGCAGTTCGGGGTGATTTATCCCACAAGGGAGGAAAGTTCCAACCTTCAAACAGGAGATGAATCCAAGGTGAAGAAATGAACAAGGGCCGGGGTCTCCGCCATTTAAAAAAAATATATATATAAGAATGACTTCCGCCGGGACTGACCTGGTACTCGAGGTCGATGAGCTGACCCTCAGTGGCGTGTTGGAAGAAGCAGTCGGTCCTGCCAGCGGCCACGTTCACAGTGAGATCACGCTGGAAACTGGTAGCGGCAGCGGGGGGAGCTGCGCTGTACACCACCGATACCAACATCAGAAGCATCAGGCAGGGGAACTGCAAGAAAGCCAGCATTATAAGATGTGAAGAATGATATAGATATTAACACAAAACTTGCAATGCAACAAGGGCTGAAATTCTGGCATATAATAATCTTTATATATTATAAAAATTAATGTTTCTTTGTTTGTTTGTTTGTCCCTTATGCGTTTCTTTACCATTCAACCGATTGCGATGAAACTTTCGTCAGTTGTTGTGAATATAATGGTAAGCTCTGGCATTATAAAATTATTTCCTATACAATTCATCTGATTGCGATGAAACTTTCGTCAGTTGTTGTGAATATAATGGTGAGCTCTGGCATTATGAAATTATTTCCTATACATTTATCATATTGCGATGAAACTTTTGTGATTTGTTGTAAATATATAATGGTAAGCTCTGGCATTATGAAATTATTTCCTAAACCATTCATCTGATTGCGATGAAACTTTCGTGAGTTGTTGTAAATATATAATGGTGAGCTCTGGCATTATGAAATTATTTCCTATACCATTCATCTGATTGCGATGAAACTTTTGTGAGTTGTTGTGAATATAATGGTGAGCTCTGGCATTATGAAATTATTTCCTAAACCATTCATCTGATTGCGATGAAACTTTTGTGGGTTGTTGTGAATGGTGAACTCTGGCATTATGAAATTATTTCCTATACCATTTATCTGATTGTGATGAAACTTTCTGAGTTGTTGTGAATATAATGGTGAGCTCTGGCATTATGAAATTATTTCCTATACCATTCATCTGATTGCGATGAAACTTTTTTGGGTTGTTGTGAATGGTGAACTCTGGCATTATGAAATTATTTCCATTTATCTGATTGCGATGAAACTTTCTGAGTTGTTGTGAATATAATGGTGAGCTCTGGCATTATGAAATTATTTTCTATACCATTCATCTGATTGCGATGAAACTTTCGTGAGTTGTTGTAAATATATAATGGTGAGCTCTGGCATTATGAAATTATTTCATATACCATTTATCTGATTACGATGAAACTTTCCGAGTTGTTGTGAATATAATGGTGAGCTCTGGCATTATGAAATTATTTCCTATACCATTCATCTGATTGCGATGAAACTTTTGTGAGTTGTTGTGAATATAATGGTGAGCTCTGGCATTATGAAATTATTTTCTATACCATTCATCTGATTGCGATGAAACTTTCGTGAGTTGTTGTAAATATATAATGGTGAGCTCTGGCATTATGAAATTATTTCATATACCATTTATCTGATTACGATGAAACTTTCCGAGTTGTTGTGAATATAATGGTGAGCTCTGGCATTATGAAATTATTTCCTTTACCATTCATCTGATTGCGATGAAACTTTTGTGAGTTGTTGTGAATATATAATGGTGAGCTCTGGCAATATGAAATTATTTCCTATACCATTCATCTGATTGCGATGAAACTTTTGTGGGTTGTTGTGAATGGTGAACTCTGGCATTATGAAATTATTTCCTATACCATTTATCTGATTGCGATGAAACTTTCTGAGTTGTTGTGAATATAATGGTGAGCTCTGGCATTATGAAATTATTTCCCATACCATTCATCTGATTGCGATGAAACTTTTGTGGGTTGTTGTAAATATATAATGGTGAGCTCTGGCATTATGAAATTACAAGCTTTTGGCCGCGACTTCGTCTGCGCAGGATTAGTACTTCGAGTAGCCTATTTTCTTTTCCTAGGTCCCAAATATGTTTATACCAAAATTCTTCACATATTTATATAAAATATCTATAATTCTTGATTCCATTCAAAGTACTCGTCTAAGTATTAGGCAAGTACTTCAAATAAATTCACTAATTTAAATATTTTCTAAAATAGAATTTTGATTTAACAATCATTGTTTTGCAAAATGTCATTCTCAAATTTCGACATTTTCTATTAAACAATAATTATTGTTCATAATATATATTAAAAATATCTATCTTTATAAAATTATAGCCTATATGTTATTCTGATGTATGAGCTATATTATTGTAAAGTTTCATTTAAATCCATTCAGTAGTTTTTGCGTGAATGAGTAACAAACATACATACATCCATACAAACTTTTGCGTTTATAATATTAGTAAGATTTTCTATACCATTCATCTGATTGCGATGAAACTTTCTGAGTTGTTGTGAATATAATGGTGAGCTCTGGCATTATGAAATTATTTCCTATACCATTCATCTGATTGTGATGAAACTTTTGTGAGTTGTTGTGCACAGCTAAAGCCATTTCGCAAAGCTAAAGTGGTCTCAAACCAGGGCGATACTGAGAGTATCTTCCACTCTGGAACGTGCCGCAAATATACTATGTATTATTTTTAATTAACTAATAGGGCACATGCAGTGTATGTAATATAGTGTTTTCAATGCATTTAATATATGTAAAAAAGTTAACTAAACTCCAATATCGTAATTAAAACCCACCAAAAAAAATTATTAAATTAATTAATTCACTTTCAAAGTTGTGTGAAAATTCAAAAATCAATAACGAGTCGTCATTGACTGGTGACATTGTGATGTCACACCGCACTCCCCAGTCCGAGCTGTTTGGTGTTGAAGATGTTGTATTTGTACATTTTGGTACTATACATTATTTATAAACGGTATTTACGGACATTTTGTTCGACAAACAAATGAACAACTGAAGATTGATTACTGGATTGCATTAGGCTAGACTATTGGCATCTGACAACGGGGTGCGCAGTGACGTCGAAAGCCAAATCGCGCAAAAGATGGCGTTTTTGTCCTAATTTGAAATGTGAATTTTCAAAACGTTGTTAAAAGACTATTCCTATCGTTAAAAAAAATGGTTGAATATTCCAGTTCGTAATTTTTTTCTTTAATTTTTGGTAAAAAAAATAAATTATTGGTCCCTATTGTGAAATAACACAAATTAATTGAATAAAAAATTATTTGCACACGCCGGGTTCGAACTTGCGACCTTCGGATTGGTAGTCGAGAGTCTTGCCCCTCGAACACGCCGGCCGTCTACTTCGAGGAACAACTAATTACGTTTAGATAGATGTTTATAAAGATGCATTAAAATAGAGTTTTCATTCAAAGTTTAAATTATCCCATATAAAACGTTTCGTTTGCCGCCATTTTTTTATATGGATTTGACATTCGCGATATTTTGTATCAAATACGCATGAATTACTTAGTTTACCCAAACTAAAAACATAATAACCTATTTAGTGCATGTAAATAGTTATTTCTTGTAGTAATTATTTTTGAAATGAAGTGTAATTTTCACAATATGTACCTAAAGTGCCACGGATCATGGGACATTAAAGATTACAAATGGATGCTTATTTTTTTAAAGAAAGAAACATTTCTGGGATATGAATAACCTAACAATATTTGAATTCCTTCTGCTACCATCACTACACAGGGAAAATGCTTCTTGTGCAATGATGGGGGACTTAACGAGCAGAGGATCGAACCCAGGACGCCACAGGGACGGAGGAAAGAACCAAAAAACAACCAGAATAATTCTGCAAATAATACTATAAAATGAAAATAGTTACAACGAACCTTCATAGTTATTTTCAGTTTAACAGCGCAATCCTAGCCGTCAAATTCCCAAAGTAGCTCCGCAGTTCATTGAGAACAAATTATTCTATTAAATGGTAAATTGAAATTGTTGCTAATAACCATCTAATAACCCAACCCGGCTATTTGAATTTTATTACAAAATTGACAATCCGAGAAACGTCAAAACGAATTGTTCTTATTTTTCTATGACTATTGCTATTCAATTTGTTTTTAAGGTTGTTGACAAAAATATATTTTTGTTTTGTCGATAATATAAAATCCTCTCCCGGTTAACTGATTGGTTTATTTATGCCGGTTACTTTCCCGGTGAAGAACCGTTTACTATTTTGTAATTTTTTGACAAAAATATATATTAGTATACTAGCTGACCAGCCCACGCGTTGCTGTGGCTAACGAAACACAATGCCATCTACCTAGATAATCGAGTGTTGTGTTAATAAATTAACTCACACCGCCATCCGTCATGTCATAAACTTATGGAACTTAGAAATAACTTCAAATCAATGTCCCATAACAAACAAATAGTTCGCAATAATAAATATTGAGGTCAATAATCGAGATGAAAAACTATTTTATATTTTAAGTTAGACCAAATTACGCACAATAAGCAAAATTTCATCAAAATCGGTTAAGTAGTTTTGGAGTGTATCTCGGACAAACATCGTGACGCAGGATTTTTATTTATAAAAAAGAAAAGAAGAAGAAGAAGATATATTATTAAATTAACTCCACACAGGGAGACACTGAGAAAAATAATTTCCCTCAGGGCCTATGTCATCTTTGAACATGCTTTGTGTGGGTTCTTTTTGAGGAGAGGATGGAGTCACAGAGGCTGGTGACTGTCGTGCCAAACAGTAAATTTGTCAAGAGGTACTTATGATGCTTTACATTGTAGAGTCTACACCATAGTAACAGTACATCAACTCTCCTCTAAATTGTTAAAACCTCTTTTAAACTGTCCCATTAAATAAATGTATGTACTGCTCGGAAAATTTCAGAGTAACGCGATCCGCTCGCTGAAGAGACTGAAACCAAACTAAAACTGGCTTGTTGCTATGGTTTCTAACCAAACTTTCTACTCAATTTTACGATTTCAATAATTATCTCAACTTGTTTAACCATAGACGAAGAACAATCAGCTTTCATGTCACGCAACTAGCATGTTGAGTCGTGATGGAGTGCCTGCGTTGCCATGGACAACGGGTTTTTGAGAAGTTGTGTAGTGTGTGAACCATCATATTTACATACAGAGGATAGCGAGTTTAGTTGTAAACTGGTTTTTTCAGTTGTCTCGTGAGAGGAGACAGTAACATTGTTACCTAAGAGTATGGATATTAGAGAGAGGGCATGTGAAGTGTGCCCGCGCGCTCCAAAAGTGCCTTTTCGATAATTTTACTTAAATGGCTGACATTGGCTGCTGGTTTTTGGACGTTTAATATGTTCCGACATTTTTACGATAGCAGCCATCTTCCATGGTGACAGCCAATGTCAGCCGTATGGGTAAAATTCTCGACAAGGCACACTTGGAGCGCGCGGGCACACTTCACACGCCGTCTCTCTAATATCCATACTCTTAGATTGTTACTGTGAGTATTATTTATCTAATTTAAATAAAAAGCAAAACGATCCCTAGCTCACAGCTTTGGAGCAATAGCTGCGGTTAATCTTCACTAATAACTTTTTAATTTCAATAATATCATAAATTTTTTGTCTCTGGCATTCTTTTAATTTTGACACGCACGTGCTGTCAAGTGTCAAAATGGTCTCTTCAGAAAAGGTGGAAACGACGAAGAAAAGGAGACATTTGTCCAAGAAAAATAAGATTTCTTGGCGTAAAAATGTCGACATTCAGGATGTGGAAGACTTCCTGGAGGACCAACGACTCGAGGAGCGACTCGGGTGAGGAAACTTCATATATTTATAGGTTATGTTTTTGTTTTTATATCGTGGCTGCGTCGTAGAAAATTATCTTGTTTCGCCGATATTCATACACAAATCTGTTATTTCCCATTTAATTCTATAATGAATTGGATGTGTATTTTACACCCTGCCATTTAACACTTATATCCAAAAAGTATTTGCTTATTTTTTTTAAACTTTAGTATTGTTTTCGTTGATTGCGAAACATTATCTGATGAAGAGCGGTGTTCATGACAGGGAGTATATTTAACCCTCAGGCCTCGGGCCTATTTTGTCAGAAGATCAAGTGTTTCCGCTTTGCAATAAAATCCAAATAAATGGAATATTTGGAATAATGGAACGAAAGCCAAATACTAAGTTTGGAGATTGTGCATTCGAAGTATCTGGGCCTAAGGCTTGGAACAAACTCCCTCCAGAACTAAGATGCATAGCAAGCCCAACAGAATTTAGTTCAAAACTAAAAACCTTCTCATTTAGGCTCTCGTATCCTTAAATTAAATAAATCTATCTGTATCGTGTATTGCCTATAATTTATCTTAATCTATTTTCTTATTAGATTAACATCATTCGAAGCCTTCACAGCAATCCGTCGCTTAACGAGAGTTTTCATTTAAGAAAATAAATATTCTAATGAAATTCGTGTACTACTGTACCGCCCATCTATTAATTTTGCTTTTCCCAAACACGTTCATTAAAGAACATAATTATATATTAGTATTAAAAATACACCAGGATCAAATAATGACTTTTCCAAGGACATCTGTTCGCTATTATGTCCTCTGCGCGCAAACTGTATATAAATAAACATCTTTTAACTTTAATCTCAAGTGACCTACCATGTAAGTATGGTCCTGTACATTTTCATAAATAAAAAACAAATAAATTAATTTCACAAAAACGGCGCCATACGAGTCATCCATCATTATTATTATTATTTCTGAATGCATCCAAAAACTGTGGTAAAGTTGTAGTACTCCGCTTACTTTTGTATGGATTTGATATTTGCGAAATTTGGTTTCATTCTAAATACGCATGAATTACTTAGTTTAACTAAGAACCTAATAACCTATTTTGTGCATGTAAATAGTTGTTTCTTGTAGTAATTGTTCAAATGAAATGTAAAAGGACGCTTCACTTGGCCAAACATGGCGTCGAACACTTCGCGCAAAGTGAAATATTCTTAAACAAAATGCATATGTTTTCGTCTCCCCCGACATAAATACTCACCTTTCGTAATAATGAAGCTTTATCTAAATATTTATATAAGAAATATTCCGTATTAACCGGTAAGCGGAATAAGACATATTATTAATTTTGCAATAAGCCGCTGCACTTTTAATAGGCACAGATTTTGAAAAGTACACTACTTTTAAACTTAGTTACCACAAAACGCATCGGTTTCAGTCGGGAACGGTGGAAAAATATGCATTTAAATTTACATTTCATAAAAAAAATTCTTACGTATTATATTTTGCATGCTGAGCAATGTTAGGTTAGGTTAAGAGTAGTTTATTTTTTTTTAAATATATGCCTATTAAAAGTGTAACGGCATGTGGCAGCTTCTTCACACTTTACCGACATATTTAATTAATTCATTTCTATAAACATAAAATTTGAAAAAGGAATCCGTCGTGCGTTATCCTTCAGCAATTCGATTTTGCTTCAGCATATCGCGTGTTAAATCGGCCGTATACAACACATTTTGACAGTTTTCTTAAATGCGGTATTCCGTATCGCGCTAACAAGCTAAATACTGCGCTATATTAAGACTTACAACTCTAACTTACTTTATCTTACCCTAACGCTAAAGATGACATCATGTTTTTCTGCGTAATCTTCATTTAGACGTCAGTTGTGGCAAAATTTGTGAATCGAATGTCATCTTTTACAAACATCAAAATAATACAATTTTAATAACTTATAAATACATAGTTATTTGTGTTTTAACTTGTTGAAAGCCAGCATACAAAAAAAAAATAAAAATACGAAGTAAAATATTTGACAGTCCTCATCTTTCTTACGAATTCAATTTTTATAGCATTTCTTTTGTGATATATTACAAAAATTACATCAAAATAATGTAGATAAAACGAACTTCCTAATGATCACTCAAATCTATGCTTTCCACAAGGGATTTATATAAAAAAAAAAAACAATGAGTAAATATAGACTTCGAATAAGACAGGGTTCATATTATCAAGCAGCAGCCATTTTGTCCGCCATCTTTGGTGCCCGGCGTGTCATCGGCAATTAATTTGAATTTTTGGAGTGGCTTAATGCTATCCAGTATTTTGTTATGTCAAGAACGAGAATGGCCCAAGCGATTCTGACCTTGTTCTTCATATAATTTCTTTATACATAAGGAGCAAAATCGCTTCAAAAATCCGGACCCGCCGGGGGGACTGCGGCCTGCAAGAGGTTAAGTGGGTAATTAATCCTTTTAAGGCGGGAGTCTGGTCCAGCCGATTGTTTTTTTTTTTTCAAAGATATAATTTATTTTCCTTTATGAAACTTTTTTTATATGTAAAGGTACATTTGAACAAGAAAAAACCACTATTGAAAATTTGACTTGAATATCTATGTACCTAGATATAGCGGCCGCAAGCGGAGAGTGACCAAATTGTCTTAAGTCCTTGGAAATTATATAAAGCATGAAATTCAAAAACGAATCATTGTAATATGAATGTCGCATTCGCATGAACCTCAGTTTGCAAAAAAAATTGTTGATTGCAGAAATGGCGGACATAAAATGTAAATTAATGAAAAAATTCGGCCTTAATTTTGCAGTCACTTTTTCGTAATTTGAGAATATATACGAAAACATATAAGAATAATTGGGCCTTAATACCTTACAAAGACATTGGTGTACAATAATTGTATAAACCTATTTGGACAGCAACGCCTTTCCAGGCATTCAACTAGGACCGACGTAAAGTAGGTAGATATACCCTTCCCGCACAAAGTGTGTTAATATATGTTGTAGGCAGAGAATTGAAAGCCCACTGTGGTAACCTAGCTCTTTCAGAATGGACACATTTTTGTATCTGGCTGTCAATGGTTTGATGTTGTCTTAACCAATATTTATTATTTCAGTTTTAATTTTAAGTTTCACGCGCCCTTTCTAGATAATACTTGGTCGATGGTTGTGGATATATTAAAAATTCGATCAAGAATATGAATTACAATGTTGTTTTGTTTATTTCCAGTACGCCGTTTGCCCAGAAAGACGACTCGGAATTGTTTGTGATCGACACATTGCCTTCGTCCAAGAGCGCCAAGGCCTCCAGCAAGGCAGCCCTCGCCAAGAGAGCCCCGGGCCTCACGGCCAGACAGAGTAAGAGGATAGCGCTGCAGGAGCCCCCCAAGTGCTTTCAACCACTCGTCAATACTTCCAAAGTTAGATTTAAAGATTTTTTTATTTATTTTTTTAAACATTAACAGAGTGTTAACAATTATTACATAGCTGATATTGCCGTTGGAATGTGCACAGATGTTAACACTGCAATTAAAATGTTTACAGAATGCATAATCAAGTTTTATTTGTTACTAGGCGGAGATTCTAGTAGTGAAAAAAACAGATGTAATAATAATAAAAATCTTAAAATAATCTTAAAAGAATGTCGAGTTAGTTACACCATGTATAACTCAAGAACGGCTGGACCGATTTTTATGATCTTTAATTTGTTGGATTTGTCTCCGTCCCGAATAGCAGAATAACGAGCTCTGGCGTTATGAAATTTGCATAAAAAATTTGAAATAGGTCATTCAAGCGTTGTCTTGGAAAAATGGGTGTATTTTATAAAGTTTAACGATAGAGAAATTTCTTTTCTGTGTCTATATTATTTATATTTGTGATGAATGAATGTTTCCAGGTAGGGGATCCGTCTGGCAAACGCAATCATGTGCGTCCGGTATTGGTGGGCAAACAGACAGAGCTGAAGAGACAGCGCAGTGGGGCGTACCGCAAGAAGTGGGAAGCGGCGCAGAAGAACCGTGCGCAACATCGTCAGCAGAAGAAGGAGCTGCAGGAATGTCGCACAAACATCACACAGGACCTCTGGGGGGAAAAGGGTTAATAGTTATTTATTTTTTCGGTTTTCATGCAACAGTTATACACCAATATATATGTACAGGGTGTCCGAGGTAAATTGCATTAACTTCAGGAGGTGATTAACCTCTTGCAGGCCGTATTCACCCCGGCGGGTCCGGATTTTTGAAGCGATTTTGCCCCTTATGTATAAAGAAATTGTATGAAGAACAAGGTCAGAATCGCTCGGGCCATTCTCGTTCTTGTCATAACAAAATACTGGATAGCATTTAGCCACTCCGAAAAATTCAAATTAAAATGCCAATGACGCGCCGTGCACCAAAAATGGCGGACAAAATGGCTGCCGCTTGATAATATGAACGCTGTCATATTTGAAGTCTATATTTATTCATTGTTTTTTATACAAATCCATTGTGGAAAGCATAGATTTGAGTGATTATTAGTATTGAGTGTTTTATCTACATTATTTTGATGTAATTTTTGTATTATATCACAAAAGAAATGTTATAAAAACTGAGTTCGTAAGAAAGGTGAGAACTGTCAAATATTTTACGTCGTATTGAAAAAATATATTTTATGTATGCAGGCTTTCAACAAGTTAATGGATAAATGGAATTTCAGAAAAAGTTGTAAATCTTTTTTACTCCTACCATCATGTAGATTCACCTCCGGAAACTAATGCACTTTACCCCTAGACACCTGTATATATCAGACGCGATCGGTCCATACATGCGGTGGAAGCGCCGCATCCCTTTGATTTCTTGTCAAAATGCTTAGGACTTATTTTTTCTAGCCATAAACAGCAACACTGCAAGTTGTCTAAAGAGAACACATACAGAGAAACAATGCGACTGGTTAGGCATTATAATATGTTTTGTTTTATTTGTTCGAAAAATTAATTAAAATATTTTTATTTTACATAAATGGTTGTTTGACAGTTTCTTTTGATAATAGAAACACTAATATAGTGTATTGTAGTAATGAAAATTCTCTCTTGGAAACTGTCGTCATGGAAATTATTATTAAGAAAAAAACACTCTCTTCATTTTTGCTGGATTTTGAGCATACATGCTTTTTGGATTGTGGATTTATTTCCGAAGTGTAATGATTGACTTTGGAACATTTTGCTGATCAATTAATATCAAGAATTGGGCTGATATTCTGTACCTCAATTTTGGAATAAAAAGGAAGGCCTCCTACACCAGTAGAAGACCAGACAATCAAAGGTTAGTGTTTCTGTTTTTTCAGTAGGAATTGTACAACAGCCATGTGATATATTGTTCGCGCAAATTAAATTCACAATCATATATTTTTGGGTATTACGCCCAGAGAGATCTGGGACTATTTACACGTCCCAGACTCGCATATTTTAATCCAGCGACGCATGATGCGAGTCGAAATACTTCTTCACAAACTCATCCACCCGCTCTAAGTATTCATCACAAGATCTTAATGTTAATTGTTTTGGTTGCAGAGGTGACCCGTACGGCCCCCGTGCCTGAGCCGGAATGGCTGTCCCGAGACACGCGCGACTGCAACACGCTACAAATCCGCCCGTCGCGCCCACCGCGACATGCTGCCAAGCCCAAGCCCGTCATCGCGCCGCATCCCGGAGCCAGTTACAACCCCAACTTCAAGGTGAGACCTTACATTCTTCTTCTGAACTCCTCAGACCTCAACCGTATTTTTTCAGAGAGTCGAAATATTTCCATTTTGCAATAAAATCAAAATAAATGGAATATTTATAAATATATCCGAAAACTAAAAACTGTGTTGGAAAGGTGTTGAAATACGCTTTCAAATATTATAATTCAAAATACATTTATAATTTTTAAAATATAAAAATTTTGCATGCAAACATAAAAAAGTTTTTAAAATCTCGCACTTCACGGTTTTTCTCACTAAGTCTCCACTCCTTTTCATTTTGAGTTTTTTTTTTTTTTTAATAGTGAATACCTTACAAGAGTCCCAACTGCTCCCGTCTGGAGCCAGTGAGACTATGGCATCCCCAATTGGGGTATGTTATGAGGCTGAAGGTAAGTTGGGAAGGGAAGGAGACGAGGAAGAGGAAGGTGGGGAAGTACCTGGCTATTCAGATCTAGTCACTAAACACGGCTAAAGCCATTTCAAGCAACGTTTCAATTCTGAATGGCGGTCTTACACCAGGGTGATACTAAGAGTATCTTCCACTCTGGAACGTGCCCCAAATATACCATATATTATTTTAAATAATTAATTGTGAAATAACACAAATTGATTAAATAAAATTTATTTGCGCACGCCGGGTTCAAACCCGCGGCCTTCGGAATGGGAGTCTAACGCCCTACCGCTGGACTACGCCGGAGTGTAATATGAAATAAATGTTTTTTTTTCTATTTCCTCATACTTAACTATAAAGTACAGTTATTGTTAATAAATTTTTCCAAGATTTACACTCTTTGTATATTTTATTGCAATTATCATAAATTCATTGCTGCATTAACTGTAAACCTCATTATCATAATTATTATATTATCAGTAAACGTACTTCATTACCTTAAATTATATAATCTGCATACTTCACCCGCCATAATACAGGGACATCCCTAGCATGGCGGGCGAAATAACACAATATGTACACTATGTATAAAATTCTTTTAATAAATAAATAAATTTGTTAAATTATTGAGTAATTTTCAATTAATAGATTGAGATTGCAGATTGTTGTGCAAGGTTGGAGACTGCCAATTTTATTAGGAACTGAAATCACCTTTTTTTTCAGTTCACACTTTGTATTTGGCGGCCATGTTGAATATTATATTTCTGGCTCTCTGATTGGCCCAAAATATACTTCTGGTTTTTCTTATCAGTAACCTGAAGGAGATTGCCGTGTTTGTTGCAGAACTAATTACTTGAATTCAAAAATGTATGGGTTACTGTCATTTATCAAATATTATTAGCCTGAAACACTCAACCATATTGAAAAAATCTCCTGAGAAAAGATACATGCGCCGACGGGACTCAAACCAGCACCCCTCTGATTGCCGGTCAGGAGCTCTACCATTATGGCTTCTGCCCACTACACCGTTCCATACCATGACCGTACTATGAACGTATCAGCCAAGAAATAAACATGCTACGCCCTACTATGCCCACTAGAATGTGCTAATTCAATTCAATTTAATTCAATTTATTTTATTATTTCAAAAACATTACAAAATTTGATATTTTAAATCATTTTTAAAATACATTCGTATTACAAAGTATTACAATTCATATATGGTGAGGATACTAACTACGCAAGTATTAATAAAACTTGCCTTTTAAAGGCCGCTTCACTAACACCGTATGATACCCGTACGTAACGCGTCTAGTGACCGTAGGATACCCGTATACACCGGGGTTAGTGTCCGTACCATCCCCGTTCAATAGGCGTACGGTTCTAAAAAAAAGAAAATCGAGGGAGAATACTGGACGTTATTTAAGCAACTAGTTGATGATGAAGAAAAATTTTATACGTACTTTCGTATGACGTCATTCCAATATAATGAATTATTAAGAAATATAGAAAATATTATCACTAAATGAATAATATCACTATTAGAACGGGGATCACACGCGTATGATCCCCGTTCTAACACCGTCGCGTGCCGGCACCTGCAAAATATTGTCATCGAGAATTCGCCGTCAGTCCGGTCATGGTATGCGACGGTGTTGGTCGGTGACGCGACGGGCTAGTGGGCAGCGTTTCATACTGATCGATACAAATAATATTTTTTTGCATGCACCGCTACGGTTACGGTCATGGTATGGACAGTGTAGTGGGCAGAGTCCTTTAAGCTACGGCGGGTTACCTCCTACCCGCCAAATGATTCAATATATACTAGTGTTTCATTCAACAATTACCGCTTATTACATTTTTTCATCTGCAAACAACCAACTTTATTTTTATATAAGTATTTCACCAAAAAATGTAGCCATAATATGTCTCGACACCACCTAGTGAGAGAGTTAGCACTTACTTCTCATATGCTGTCGATAACATTTTTGTTTCTCTGTCCATCGCCATATCTAACTCATTTTACTCCAATGGCGGATCTTTGTTTCAACACGCCTCATAATATGATAATGTGTGTTATTTTTGTGTTTTAGGACCACCAGGAACTGCTGCAGGATGTGATAACTCAGGAGCTGAAGGTGATGAAGGAGGAAGAGCATCTCAACCGAGTCACCTCCGCCATGTTCCGCAGAGTCAGCCCCAGAGAGAAAGCGGTAAGCATGTTGCCTGTCGTACTTTACTACTTACTTGACTCACTTTATGCGGGAAGGATAGATCTGCCTTTTACTCTGATCCTGCTTTGAAGGCAGGAAATGAATAGCTCTCCGTACACAAGTGCTAACCTTGAACAAATCGAATTTGGCAGCCACCAATGGTGTGGAACTCCAATATACCGAAGTAACCCTCGATGGTCTGTTTCATAGATTCTCATATCCTAAGGGGGGGAATCTGTTCCAGTCCAGTGTTTTTTTTTTCAATTGCAAAACTATTCTTACATATAAAGAACAGTTCCGAACACGTACTCCATTGATATGCTCGGTGTAACTCTAAGTGACCAGCTCAGATATGCGGGATCCATCGAGGCCAGAGTTAAGTTAGCCTCTCAGAAACTGGGCGCACTGTACAGGGCCCGCAGATACTTTAATAGTACACAACTGCTAACCCTAGACAAATCGCAAGTGCGCCCCACGGTTGAATTTGGCAACCACCTCTGGTCTGGAGCCCCTGAGTACCTGAAAAATACCCTCAACTCTGTGCAGAAGCGGGCTGTCCGTTTGATAGATTCTCTCGTCTTAACAAACGGATTGCAATCTTTAAAGCACAGGCGTCGGGTAGGAATGCTATCATTGTTCTACCGGTATTTCAATGGAAGATGCTCCGAGGAACTAGCGTCATTGATCCCCTCGGCACCGGTGCATAGTCGGGAAACACGCCAAACGCTCGCCTAACAATGTACACGGTTGACATTTGTCACATGAGAACAGGTCGTTTTTTTCGACTCGTCTCGTAAAAACGACCGATTTCCCGGCCTCTGTGTTTCCTCCTTCCTGTAACATGGCTCTCTTCAAGACCCATGTTCACTCCTTCCTCTCCTCAAAAAGACCCTCCGCGCAGCATCTTCAAAGATGACATAGGCCACCGACGTCAAATATATCAATCTCGGAGGAGATTTGGTTCAGGAGCAATATACTCCTTCCTACCAGGAGAACCATTGGCAGGTTTGTTCTACAGGCAGGAAGGTAGAATAATCTATGATGACAATAAAAACTTAAATTTAAATCTATACAGGGTGTAACAAGACGTACCCGAGGCATTTCAACCAGCGATTACTGAGCATACAAGGGGGGACCCAAAAGTAACCAGAATTATGACATAATTTCTTTATTTCTCAATATTTTTACACCAAATTTTGATCATCTTCAAAGTATTCTCCATTGACCACAACGCGTTTCTCCAAACGCTTCTTCCATTGTTCAAAACAGTTTTTATTTCGCTTATCGGGAAGTCCTTTACGACTTCCCGCGCTTTTGGTTTTACCTCCTCCACAGTGGGAAAACGCTTTCCTTTCATGTCCATTTTGAGTGTGAGGAACAAAAAAAAGTCACAGGAAGCTAAATCCGGCGAGTAGGGGAAGTGGACAATCGGTGTCATGCCGTTTTTGGTCACAAACTGCTTCACGGAGCGATGGGTGTTCGGTTTTCGATTTGGCCATTAGATTTAATTGATATAATTACTTAAAATATTAGTATGCAAATTTATGAACTGTTTACTGCAGTTTGAAGCCAATAAATCCTCCTAGATTTCACTTTTTATCCCATATTTTTAAGTTTATTAAATGTAGTCCAATTTTGAACCGATATCAATCGCAGAAAAATAAAAGCGGTCTAAACCTAAATCGCTCCAATCGGTTAAGAGAAAACACGGTCGCCGAGAAATTTGAATAACAGGTATTTTACCAAACTGTCGCTGTCACTGTCGCTCTTACCCCTTTGAAAACTGAGCGAAAGGGACAACTGCACCTCAGGCTGATAATACCTAAATAAAATCATCAAAATCGAATTTTTAAATCCCGCATTTTACTCCTCCAAAACATTGGACGGATTTTTAAGAACTTTTTTATCAACTGTATTGGAAGAAAATATTATGTCTGTACATTTTGCTTTTATTTAAAATACATTGTCTAGTTTGTATACTGAACGTCTATTGATAGCGTTCAAACCAGGAAATTTTACAGATTTTTTATAGGGTCTTAACTTCTGTAAGAAGTAACTTAACAAAAAAAGTATGCACCAGCGGTCGATATCTATATTATTACATAACCCTTACCTCTGTCGAAGAAATTAATGATCTGGGCATAACTTTCGACTCTAAATTAAACTTTATATCCCATATAAACACAATCAATAATAAAGGAATGAAAATGCTTGGCTTCATTCTTCGAAATTCTAGAGGTTTTAGGAATATTTCAACATTAAAATTTTTATATACATCCCTAATTCGTAGTCAAGTCGAATATAACTCCTCGATCTGGTCCCCCCATCATAAATTACATTCAGATTCAATCGAAAGAATTCAACATAAATTCCTAAGACACATTAATTTTAAACTCGGTATTCCCATTGAAAACATTAACTATAATTATTTGATGAAAGGACTAAATTTATTAAAACTCTCAGATCGAAGAATTATATCCGACTTAATATTTATGTTCAAAATTGTAAATGGTAGGATAGACAGTCCCGATTTAACTAACCTCATTGAATTTCATATACCTACGAGAGCAACTCGTTCCAAAGTTCTGTTTAAATGCAACAACACGAGGACTGAGTATTCCAAAAACTCACTTGTACCTAGGTTGCATGCAGTTAGTAATAGATACGCAGATGTGGCGGATATATTTAACTGCACGGAAAGTAGGTACAAGAGGGCTATGCTATCATATATTTTCAACCAATATTAATTTAATTTAAGTTTACCTTATTTGTACTATAAAATTTGTTTGTACTTGTATCTCTTGCTCATATCTCATATGTCATTTCACAATCAAATGCCACAATCAATTGTTATTCTCTTTTTTGTTTATAATTATTCCTAATATATGCTTTTGGTTTTTAATGTGAAATGTAAATATTGTTTATGGTATGTTTATACCGTTGAAATTAAATAAATAAATAAAAAAATATTTGCACTAACCAAAATCCAGAGAAGAGATTGAGGAATACACCATTTTTTAGATAGACAGATGTTTCCCCATATTATATTATATTAATTTCTCTAATTCCAGGAAGAAGACCTGAAAGAGCTGCGTCAAGGACTGGACGAGAACGGGCCCGACTCGGAGGGAGACGGACAGGACTACCGCGCGGTCAACCCGCCCGCGCAGCGCCGCAAGAAGGACCTGCGCAAGAAGAGGCACATGCGCGAAGAGAAACTCGCGCAAGTAACCCGACTTGTCGATGCCAAGGAGAAGAAGAAACACTCAGACGTCTACAAGTGAGTAATACTGCAAAGTTGGGCCGTTTGCAAAATGGCAATTTCTGACGATAATCCAACCAAACTTGGTTCTTATTTTGTGTTGGTTTTTTTCTGTAAATAATAGCCGATTTACACTTTAATCTGTAAGCAAGTGATTATTGGCAGGTGTTAACTTAACTATATATGTAGTAAACTGCCACATTGCAGTGTTTACTTAAGAGGCGGCTCTCCTAATTTCTACTGATTTCTTATATATTTTCCTTAAACTTTTGAAGTTTTTAAGCTCTTAAAAAATAAATGTTATTCTTCAATAACTCAGGTACGCGGCATACGTCATTCCTATGTCTACCTATGTTGAATTATCGTGAAAACAAGCTTATGTGTCCAAGCGGTTAAGATAGTATCTATACATTCCCCACGCCGAAACGGTATTATTTGAAATTCCCTCGATAGAAATAAATCGCAAAGTAAGCTCCGAAAATGATTATTTACACATTTGTTTCTGTTATTTTATATTTATGAAAAAATTGACAATGTTTCTTTAAATGCTACTTAACACAACCCCCATGAGATTTTTGCTCTTTTTAAAATGAGTTGTGTTTTACTAAACATTTTCACAATTTTCGCTTCAATTTTATCATTTTTAATATTAGTGCGCTCCGTCCAACATTCATATTGTCGTATCTCTCCTTCTTTTTAGCTGGTTTGCGCGGCCTTAACTGTTTAGTAAGATTGTCACACTCTAGTGTTAACTTAACTGTGTAGTAAGATGTCACCCTGTAGTGTTAACTAAACTGTAAAGTAAATGTCACATTGCAGAGTGTGGTGTTAATTTAACTGTAAAATGTCACACTGTAGTGTTTACTTAACTGTTTATTGAGATTGTTACACTGAATTGTTAACTTAACTGTATTGTAAGATGACACCCTGTAGTGTTAACTAAACTGTAAAGTAAATGTCGCATTGCAGAGTGTGATGTTAATTTAGCTGTATAGTAAAATGTCACACTGTAGTGTTTACTTAACTGTCTATTAAGATTGTCACACTGAAGTGTTAACTTAACTGTATTGTAAGATGACACACTGTAGTGTTAACCAAACTGTAAAGTAAATGTCGCATTGCAGAGTGTGATGTTAATTTAGCTGTATAGCAAGATGACTTTTTTTTTTTTTTTTTTTTAAAAGAAAGACAAACATTCCCGGGTTACGAATAACCCAACAACATTTGAAAATCTCCTACTACCACCACACTAAGCGGAAGATGTTGCTTGTGTTGTGGTGGAGGACTTAGCCAGCCGAGGAATCGAACACGGAACGCCTGGGTGGGACCCAAACGCGATGCCCACTGAACCACTGACCGGTCTACTATTATTATACTACTGTAGTGTTAAATTAACTGTGTACATAGTAAGATGACACACTGTAGTGTTAACTTAACTGTACAGTAAGATTTTGTCACACTACAGTGTTAACTTAACTGTATAGTAAGATATTGTCACACTGTAGGTTTATCTCAAGTTTACAGTAAGGTTTCACTGCAGTATTAACATAAGTTTATGCTCAAGTTTCCGTAAGAATTTATATTAAAGTCACCAAGATACCATAGAAGATGATAATTGTATGGGTTACTTCAATAGACTGTCTGTTCCTTGGAGTTATTGTTCCAAAAGGTCCCATGTAGATAATATTGTCAGACAGGATAGGTATGGAAGATGGGTTGGATGGATGAACTTAGATGTATGAACTTAGATGTACATAGTTGCATCAACAGACACACCCGTATATATAGTGTAAGTAAAGTGAGTCTGTGTTGTGTTTAGGTTGCGGTTCCTGCAGAAGGCTGTGGTGACGCGCGAGGCGCAACAGAAGACGGAGCGAGCGCAGAGAGTGAAGAAGCGACTGGAGGCTCCCCCGCAGCCGCGCATCAACTCCGTGGGCTACCGGGAGCCGCCACCCGACTTCCTCGAAGCCCAGGAACTGTCGGGGAACCTGAGGAATCTGACGCCAAAGGGTAAGCCACCGACCAGGGCTTTTTTATTTTAACAGGTCGATTTGTTCGAATTTCGGAATAACTCATATAGTTCTTATAGAAATCGTTATGTCTACCTTACTATCGTGGTTAGAAATATGATCTAAACGGTGTTAAAAAGAGAAAACACAACGATTTATATTCAAATCTATAAGTTAACCACAAAATAGTTAAAAATTATAAAAAATGTGTGTTTTTATTTTTTTTTCGTTGTCAGTAATATTAGTTAGAAAAAATGTAAGGTTATGTATTTTTAAACATATCTTTTTTATTTTTGCAGGCAAAATTTTTATATTTCAAAAATTATATGTTTATTTCGAATTATAAAATAAAAGGCACATTTCATCATCTTTCCAAAACAGTCGTTTTCGGATACATTCAGAAATATTCCATTTATTTGGATTTTTTTGCAAAACGGAAATATTTCAACCCTCTGAAAAAATACTGTCGAGGTCTGGGGGGTTAAAAATATCATTCACATATCATTTCCAAAGATGACGGACCCTGAGGGAAATTATTTTCTTTAGTGCCTCTTGTGTGGAGCTAATGTAAAATACATTTTTTTTTAATTATCTGGTCTGCGCTAACTCTGCGTCTGTCTGCTTGTCAGGTGGTGGTCTGCTGGATCACTGGACGTCGCTGCAGCGCCGCGGTTTGGCACCTGTTTCCAGCCCGCACGTGCTGAAGGCGGCCAAGAAGAAGCGCTACACGCTAACCTCGCACAAACTGCCCGAGGAAATCAAGGAAGGGCCCGCCAAACCCAGCAAGAGGAAATAATTATGTTATATATCCGTAATTATACAATACTATACATATTTATATTTGTTTCATTATTTCATTCCTCTTACCTAAATCTTAAGGTGTGTTTTTTTCATGCACAAGAGTCACAACTGCTCCTGTCTGGAGCCAGTGAGACTCCAGCAACTCCGAATGGCTTGAAGGTAGTGGGGAGAAGGAGATGAAGGTACCTGGCTATTTAGATCTGCTCTCCAAACACGGCTAAAGCCATTTCCAGCAATGTTTCAATTCTGAATGGTGGTCTTACACCAGAGCGATACTGAGAGTATCTTCCACTCTGGAACATGCCGCAAATATATTAAGTATTATATTGTGAAATACAAATTAGTAAAATAAAATTTATTTGTGCATGCCGGGATTTGAACCTGTAAATTCGGATTGCTAGTCGAGAACCTTACCCCACTACCACGGAGTACGAAGATTTGTTCACGTCTTGCACCAGCTGCGTGGCGGGCCGAATCGGGAGTGGCCAGTTGAGGGAGACCCTTTGAACTCTCTCAACCCATCACCTTACATTGATTGCAGTGTGAGAAATGAATTCACACATCCATCATTCCTGGACACACTGGCCCCAAGATTCCTACCCACCCCTCAAAATCTTTCCTTCCCAAAACTTTCTTTCCTTAAAAAGATCATCCACACAGCATCCCCAAAGATGAAGAACGTCTTGAGATAAATTATTATTCCCAGGGTCTTTTTGTGTTATTATTTAATGTCAGCTTAATAGGTTACAATTAAAATACACATATTTTAAAAAGCACTTATATTCAGGTAAGTTATATCTAATTTAGTAAGAACAATATTCATAGATTCTCAGACCTTTTCTACTTTACTTTTGGACATTACAAATATACATAATATGAGTATCTTTTCATTTCATACCCACCACAACAGCGATGCACTTCCTACAAAATATACATTAGGCTAGCTTTACACTTGTAAGTAAAATTTACGGCTTAAAGAAGTTTTTGACAAGTTACTCACAGGAGTGTTTACATATGCATCCGACTTATGGGAATTAATACTCACAGAAGTTGTTCGGAAGATCAACTTATGTATGTGCTCATAGCGATCGTTTACATCTGTAAATTCATTTGCGGTAAGATGGCTTCCTGTCAACAACGATTTGCTGCTGTCAAATTTACGCGATTTAGTAAAGATGTAAAGCCCCAAATAAAGTATTGAAATAGAAGCTGGTTGAAATAAACAATACTCCACGCACTTTTGTTTCGTTAAGCGCGGAAATTAACGGAGTTATTTCATTTTATACAAATGACAGCTAGGTACTTGACAGCAACCGACTTTGAATTCAAATACGTAATGTAATAATCGGAAACATTGAGATTAGAAAGGATTGGACCGATAATTAAACAGAAGAATTATCATTTACAGAAAGCTTTTTTCCACATGAAAAATAAATGATATTTCTTCAGTTTTTGGAATCTGAAATGTTTCTTTCGGTTTCCATTAGTTTTGTGAGTAGGTTAAGTTTTATCTAGTGTTATTTTGATAATAAGGTGAGTAATTATCTTCTTAACCTAATTATTTTTTAATAAAAATAATAAATACTAGTTTTTATAGGAAAACACTACTTGTCTTTTCATTTCTGACGTCTCGCGCGGCGCATTTTGTTACCATTTCTTACGGAATGTCTCTCAACTTACATGATATATTTTACAATGATATTATAAAACTAATTTTATAAGCTGTAAGAAAGCTGGAAGTTCGCGCGGACACGATTAGACCAGTCAAAAAACTTGCACAAGAACAACTTCTGTAACTTGCTATAAATTAAGATAAGTGACTTTTGGTGTTGTTTACATTCGTAATTTCGCCAGAAGTCGCTTCCGTGAGTGTCTTACGGGAAAAAACTTACAAGTGTAAAGCTAGCCTTAGAGTTAGAGAATCGGACAAAACACTGTGTGACCAAACTAAATTTTATATATTTTTTACATTATGACCTGCTGCTAATGGAGGAACTGCTCTAAGCAAATGAGCTATCGAGGCAACCTATACATCCGCTGTGAATGAATATTATTTATGCATTACCAATGAACAAGAATCGTAACTACACAAGGGTGTTTTTCTGGCAATCTCAATTAGAGGAATTTTGAAAGATACAGGAACAGGAGTCGTAACTATGCAGGAATGTGTTTGTGGCAATCTCTCAATTAGAGTTTTGAAAGATACAATGAACAGAAGATGTAACAAGTGTGTTTGTAGCAATCTAAATTATAGGAATTTTGAAAGATACAATGAACGAGGGTCATAACTATGCAGGAATGTGTTTGTGGTAATCTCAATTAGAGGAATTTTGAAAGATACAATGAACGAGGGCATAACTATGCAGGAATGTGTTTGTGGTAATCTCAATTAGAGGAATTTTGAAAGATACAATGAACAGGAGTCGTAACTACACAGGGGTGTTTGTGGCAATCTCAATTGGAGGAATTTTGAAAGATACAATAAACAAGAGTCATAACTGTGCAGGAATGTGTTTGAGGCGATCTCGATTAGAGGAATTTTGAAAGATACAATGAACAAGAGTTGTAACTATGCAGGAATGTGTTTGTAGCGATCTCAATTTTTGAAAGATACAATGAACAGAGTCGTAACTACACAGAAGTTTGTTTGTGGCAATCGCAATTAGAGGAGTTTTGAAAGATACAATGAACAAGAGTCGTAACTGCGCAGGAGTGTGTTTGTGGCTATGCTATTATTCTCAATAAGAGGAATTTTGAAAGATACAATGAACAGAAATCATAACAAGTGTGTTTGTGGCAATTTTTAAAGATACAATGAACAAGAATCGTAACTACACAGGGGTGTTTGTGGCAATCTCAATTAGAGGAATTTTGAAAGGTACAATGATCGAGAGTCGTAACTACACAGGAATGTGCTTGTGGCAATCTGAATTAGAGGAATTTTGAAAGGTACAATGATCAAGAGTCGTTACTACACAGGAATGTGCTTGTGGCAATCTGAATTAAAGGAATTTTGAAAGGTACAATGAACTAGAGTCATAACTGCTTAGCAGTGTGTTTGTGGCAATCTTAATTAAAGGAATTTTGAAAGATACAATGAACGAGGGTCATGCAGGAATGTGTTTGTGGTAATCTCAATTAGAGGAATTTTGAAAGATACAATGAACAGGAGTCATAACTATGCAGGAATGTGTTTGTGGCAATCTCTCAATTAGAGTTTTGAAAGATACAATGAACATAAGTCGTAACAAGTGTGTTTGTAGCAATCTAAATTATAGGAATTTTGAAATATACAATGAACAAGAGTCATAACTGCGCAGGAGTGTGTTTGTGGCCTTCTCAATGAGAGGAATTTAGAAAGATACAATGAACAAGAGTCGTAACCGCGCAGGATTGTTTGTGGAAATCTTAATTAGAGAAATTTTGAAATATACAATGAACAAGGGTTGCAGTTACAGAGGAATGTGTTTGTGGCAATCTCAATGAGAGGAATTTTGAAAGATACTCTCAGTATTGAACTGTAGAGTGGCGTTGGGTAGGACACGATTTCAGAATGAACTTGTATGAGGTACTGATACACTTAAATGAGGTGAGGATTGAAAGAGCCAAAAAGTAGTATGGAGACTTGGGTTTGATTGCGATTATTGCGTATGTAAATCAAATAAGCATTGAGTCGTACTTACAAGCTTATTCGACAATAATACAAGCACCATAATTAACATTTTTATACATAAAATTATTATTATGAAGTGGAGAGTGAAACAAGAAGCAATTCGCCAACTGTCAGGGCAGCGGCAATTGAGAACAGAATGAATCTTCTAATTTAGAGCGGCACCCGTCGTCGGGTGCTGCAGAAGATCCGTGTCACTATTGGAGTGGAAGCAGCCAATCGTGTCGCTAACTGAAGCGTCGTTCGCTTCCCACAGAAGCTTGCACAGCCAAAGTATATTTTCGTATCCTAGCGGAAGAGGGTGTCTAGGGAATATTTTTTGTTACATCGAAATGTAATGTCAATACATGAAGGTCTCACCACCTCAAAATATTGCATTAACCTCTTGTTCGCTAGCGATACTTTTAAAAAATCATTTATTTGAACATAATTAACTTTTCTGGGGAAACTACGTCAGATAGATTATATCGACGCTGGAAAGGAAAAATAGCTAAAGCGCCATAGCTGTGACTTGTAAGACGGACCACAAAGTTCTCATCAAAAGATACTGTCTTATAGAGTATGTTTTCTACCGACACACTACGTTATAAAAGATTTCTTCCTACAGCAGGAGAGGGGGTCAGTTGAATTCGGGAGCGGGCGAGGGAATATCATTTCTTTGTACTGGGTATGTCAACTTGACGGCTCAGTGTATTCAAAATGACACCCACTCCTGTGTTGTGAAAACTTCTCCAGTGTTGCCAGCGTATATCTATTTCTTATTTATTCCCTGTCAATATCGGTTCGGCTGTCAACATCCTTTGTAAAGTACATTTGAATAAGAACACTATTGAAAGTTTGATTTGAATATATATAGATATAGCGGAGGGTCTGACTGGTCTGACCAAATCGGTTGGAATGCTGGAGTCCTTGGAAATCATTTGAAACATGAAATTTAAAAAAAAACCATCATGAAAAATCGCATTGCAAGTTGTTTAGTTTTTTTTTTTTTTTACATTAAATCCCCACAGGAGGCCCTGAGGAAAATATTTTCCCTCGGGGCCTATGTCATCTTTGGGGATGCTGTATGGAGGGTATTTCTAAGGAGAGGAAGTTCTGGGAAGGAAAAGGGTATAAAGGTTGGTCAGGAATCTAAGGTTCAGTGTATCCAGATCACCAGCCGCCAAGACCTAGACAAACCTCACCCCATGAACCCGGGCACCCCTGCTAAGTCAACAAACGTAGCAAACCACTTGTGGTTACCTATGGCAGAGGTGTTGGTTATCCAATAAATGGTTCCCGGGGCCGCGTTTGATTGCAAAAATGGCAGCCATAAATTGAAAATTGATGAAAAAAAAAGTTAATTTTGCAATAACTTTGTCCTATAATATTTTTTCATATGTCACCTAAAAAAGATCCTCGACTGTGCGGAAACGGGCATTCATCAGGTGGGAATGCTGTTCTTGTTCTACCGGTATTTCAATAGAAGATGCTCTGAACAACTTTAGAAGTTCAGATGTGACTGCCAAAATCAACGGTGGGGCGCACTTGCGATTTGTGCAGGACAGTACACATTTGTACAGTCAGCAATCAAGTATTTGAGTCGGAACATGCCAAGAGTCGGAATAGCAGTCTGTATGAATGTGAGTGAAGCAAGGAGTGTGCCGATATTTATTTATTTACATAGAGTTGTGTGGAGGTCTATCCTCTCTGCCTATTCCTGCGGAAAAGGCGTGATGTGGTATATAGGAATATGGGTGTAGTTTTAATATCTTTCAACAGATGTCTAGGTAGTTATTTGTAGTTTGAAGGTGACTCAACAGATGTCAGTAAAGTCACCCTTTTGTGTCTAATACCAGAAAGGTTACGGAAATAGCTGATATCAGTTCAGTACCTTCAGTGACGAATTCTCCAGCTTCAGAAAAGCAGACCACCCATTTTTTTTATAGTGAACAAAGACCTCACAAGAGTCCCATTTGCTCCCATCCTGGAGCCAGTGAGACTACGGCGTGTTGCGAGGCTGAAGGTAAGCGGGGAAGGGAAGGAGATGAGGCAGAGAAAGGTGGAGAAGTACCTGGCTACTCAGATCTAATCACTAAACACGGCTAAGGCCATTTTCAAGCAACGTTTCAATTCTGAATGGTGGTCTTTACTGAGAGTATCTTCCACTCTGGTACGTGCCGCAAATATAGTATATATTATTTTTAATTAATTAATTGTGAAATAACACAAATCAATCAAATAAAATTTATTTGCGCACGCCGGGCACGGAATGTGAGTCCAAAGCCTTGCCCCTGGACTACGCCGGCCGTCAAAGAACGGACGTTTAGTCTAGTTAGATATTCATTTCAAATACAACTCGTAACCTGACGTACCGAGCATCATTGAAACACCCCATCCTCTGGGAAGTATTCTTCATCAGAGAAAAACACACAACACCACAGTTAGTTATTTAGACATCACAATATCTGAAACAATCCACATATTCCTACAAGAAATGCTGCGTGGTATTCCACGTATAATCAGAAACAGTTTATAAAATGTGTTTGGGGTTTTTTTTAATAAATAAAAACTTCTGTTTTGTCCGCCAACAATTGCGAGTGCGTTTAATTTTTTTTAATTATTAAGGTACATTTATTAGAAATTTATTTTATTATTTTCACAATGGTTGGAAAAAGCTTCTGTGCTAGAAAATACTTATATCCTGGACATTGAAAAATTCTTTTTCACCGCTTTTTTACCTGCTGACGCACAAAATGAAGCGCTTGATTTTTTTAAATGTAACAAATTTTTGAATAGATTACCCAAAACAAAATTGCTCCCTTTTCCGCGTAGATTTTTTTGCACCTATTTTCTTTTTATGCGGTGGATCAAAAGCGGTAAGAAAAAATTGTATAGCCTTAAAATTTAACGCAAGTCTTCAGTATTGCTTTTGGAGGTATATTTAATTAAGAGAATATTACATAAAAATGTCCGTTTCAGACTAAAAGAAAAACACAACAAAATGACCCAAAATTCAACTAACAAAATTGTTTAAATTACTCGAAAAAATAACATTTAAATTTTAATACTAGTTTTTAAAGCATTGAGCGTGGAATCGGCAAAAAAATACATTTTCGACATAATTTTGTTTTAAATTTGGTTAACTGACTTTTGAGCCACCCAGTTTACATTACAAAATATATATATATTTACATGTTTGTATATATATATATTCGGATATGTAAAGTGTAAAACAATATATTTATATATAATTAATAATGACACAAATAAAGGAAATTAACACTAAAACACGTGTATAAAAAAAACAGAAAATAAATCACAGTGCGGATGTAACAACCAAAAAGCGTGACGATTTTTCATGTGAAAAAATTACATTAATCACTCTACATTTTTATTGTACTTATCAATAAACATATCGGAAAAATGTTACAATGTAACAACATTTCACATTGTAACAACATTGAAATATCACAATTCCACATTGGAACAATATCAAAGTCACAATTTTACATTGTAACAGTATCAAAATGTTACTATTTCACAGTGTAACAATATCAAAATGTCACAATTCCACATTGCAACAATATGAAAATCTCTCAATTTCACATTTTAACAATATCAAAATGCCACAATTCCATATTGAAACAATATCAAAATGTCACAAATCCACATTGAAACAATATCAAAATGTCACAATTCCACATTGTAACAACATAAAAATGTCACAATTCCACATTGGAACAATATCAAAGTGTCATAATTCCACATTGTAACAACATCAAAAATGTCACAATTCCATATTGTAAGAATATCAAAAATGTCACAATTCCACCTCGGAATCACAATTCCAACAATTCGTTGTAACAATATCAAAATTTCACATTGGAACAATATCAAAATATAACATTTTACATTGTAATAATGTCACGTGGGAACATTTCATAAGAATTCACACGGGAACATTGTAACAATTTTCCATGGGAACATTTTCACATCGAAACAATGTCACTTTTCCACATTGTAACAATGTCATATTGAAAGAATGTCACATATTCATATTGTAGCATTGTAATAAAATCACAAGGGGACATTGTAATAATGTGACAACTTTTTACATTGAAATAATGTCACATTTTCATATTGTAACAATGTCACAAGAGAACTGGAAACAATATCACATTGCATAATATTCAAACAATGTCACATTGGCATAGTACGGAAACAGTATTATGTTGAAACATTGACAAACTTTGCAATTTTTCACATAAAAAATGGCCACACTCAATTTGGCAACAATAATTTGTTAAAAAGTAAAACAGAGGTCTATACCAACCCGAAATTTGTATAAAAAAATCATTTTGAATTTCATTACACCAATCAACTAAACATACTTCACAGAATAAAAGAAGAAGAAAAAATCATTCATACGTTTACCCAGCTTTGTGTGTTTACCATACATAATTGTTTGTACTGCTAAAAAACATTCATTTACAACAGCAAAACGGTTGAATTATTTATACATTCAATAAAATAAAAAAATACAGTTTTATTTTATTATTTCGTAGATGTATATTATAGGTATTTAGAAGGCTATGTTTTATTTATTGTGGCTAATAATTTTAAAGCACTCTGTGATTTTTTCAAAAACGAGATCTACATCATTCCAAGTTACCGAAATATACAATCATAATAAAAACATGAGTGTGTCTAACCTTTACGCGCGGTTGAAGTACAACTTCTTAAGACTGTTGTGGAAGGTATTAATAAAATGGTACAATTACTGCCATCTATGTTTGTCCTTATTTTTAAAGGGTTCTCGCCTTTCGGTTATCGCTCTTCATTTTTCATCCAAGTTTCGGAAAATAATATAAACATTCTAGCGAAGGCGAGAACCCTTCAAAAATAAAAACAAACGTCATATCCGAACGTCATTTCCGTTTGAAAATGTTATTTCTGTCCGAAAAACATACGAATTACTCGTCATATCGCGCCTAAAGAAGTTTCACTTCAAAAATAATAGTAACATGATATTTGATTGTGATTTTCTTCCGTTATTGTTAGTGTATAAAAAAAAGTTAACAACTCCCAACAGTTAGATTAAAAATCGACAAAAATAAAGACTCTTGTATTACACAATCACCCATCAGAAGATATTTTTAAAAATTTGGAAAAATTCAAACCAACACGTTAAAATTTTAGTTTATAATTTATGTTCACAATAATATCATCGTAAAAGGTTTAAAATTGAGATTCATCAGTTGTTATTCCTTGCATGTGTATAGTACACGCGTGTTTCTAATGCTGACCTGACGTTGATGCAGAAATCATTGCAATATGCGAGTTTAATGTCAGAAAAGCGGCATGCCTCCCTGCCCACGCCTTTCTCTGTCGCACATATGTTTTATCGAAATGTTGCATATCCACATCGGAACATTGTTACAATATGGTTACATTTTAACATCATAACAAAGTCATACGGTAACATTTCTACATTGTAATAATATCAAAATGTCACAATTCCACATTGGAACAATATGAAAATGTCACAATTCAACATTGGAACAATATCAAAATGTCACAATTCCACATTGGAACAACATCAAAATGTCACAATTCCACATTAGAACAATATCAAAATGACACAATTCCGCATTGGTTCAATATCAAAATGTCACGATTCCACATTGGTTCAATATCAAAATGTCACATTTCCACATTGCAACAACATCAAATGTCACAATTCCACAATGGTTCAATATCAAAATGTCACAATTCCACATTGGAACAATATCAAAATGTCACATTTCCACATTGCAACAATATAAAAATGTCACAATTCCACATTGTAACAATATCAAAATGTCACATTTCCACATTGCAACATTATAAAAATGTAACAATTCCACATTGTAATAATATCAAAATGTCACAATTCCACATTGGAACAATATCAAAATGTCACAATTCCACATTAGAACAATATCAAAATGTCACATTTTCGCATTACAACCATATCAAAATTTCATCTTTCTCTTTTACTTATGGTCATTGTAAAGTGACTGTATCGTGTCAGCATTAAAGTTTGGTGTGTACTATGCACAATGGAATTACTTTCATAAAGTTGGCGCCACTTTTACACGAATTATCTCTCTGCTAAGTGTATAATATAGCGCACAAGAGCCGAAACAATGATGGACCGCAAACAGGTAAAAACACGAGATTAAAATACAAATGGGATTTCGATTGTAAACGCGCACAAAATAATACAACAGTATTGATTTGTACAGCAGTTTTATGCATGCATATATTTTTTTCACGTTTGGAAGGCAAATTAATGACAAAATTATCAATATAATGTCTTTGGAATATCATAAAATCATCATGATGAATTTGTGGGTTGTTATGCCTTGCTGCGGATCCTCCTTCGTTAACCAATGTTTCGGACAGCTTTACAGTGTCAATCATCAGCACGACTTATAGTTAGGGGGGTAGTGTTATGAAGTGTTATTTATTTGCAGAAGTGATATTCAAAGTTTAATAGTTCTTCGTATTCCGGTACTTGACGGCTACACCGAAACCAAACGAAGAAAACGACATTAATTTAAGAAATATCGGCCCTAAGAGGATTAATTAATCAACCCCTTGGAATAACAAGGTTCCATCTGCCTTGGTAACGTCGAGCGATAATGGGATCTATAGTAAGCTATTTTAGAGTTCATTATCGCATGACGTTACCGCAACAGATGGAATCTTGTTATTCCATAGGGTCGATATATAAACACACACTTTGCCACAATCTACTCATCTGCCTTGATGATGGACACTGCAACGCTGTATGAAACGTTGGGAAAGAGAAGGAGGAAGCGGAGCATGGCACAACAAAAATTTATCACAATAATACTTTTGGCGGTGAAAATCTCAAATCATATATGAAAAGATATTGTTCAGAAAATTTTATTGAACGTAATTTTGGATCAATATATTTTGTGATCTATATACAAAAACTCTGGTAAAATTTATTAAAGTTATTGAGAATAGATAGTGTCACTTTATTGTTTTAAAATACTCAAATAATTTCACCAATGATTCTTGAGGAGCGAAATTGCATGACAGTTCATTATTTAATTAATAATTGCATCATTTCCATATTTTCCCAGCAGAAAATTCATGCTTTCATCGCAACCACCCCTAAACTTTCATCACTTCATCATTTTACCAAATATTGCTTCAAACCAGTTTAAATTCAAATTCATTCAAAGCAAAGCATTAAAATTTCACCAATGATTTAATTGCATCAATTCCATATTTTCCCAGCATAAATATTGCATCAAACCAATTAAATTCATTCAAACAAAATCATTAAAATTTCACCAATGATTCTCCAGTAACGAAATTGCACGAAAGTTCATCATTATTTTGAACAATAATTGCACAAATTCCATATTTTCGCAGAATAAGTTTCATACTTTCATCGTGACCACCCCTAAAATTTCATCACTTCATCGTTTTATCAAAAATAATTGCATCTAACCAGCTTAAATTTCATCACAATCACTGTCAAGAGGAATGGCTATGTGGCCTTTTTCTTTCAAAACTTAATTTTAGATTTGAGGCCAAAATACCCAGCAAAACTGAATAATTCTTTTAAAATCAAAAGGTAAGTAAAGCAAATACTTAGTACGGATTTGAGCAATTTTATTTATTTTCGTTTTAAATTATAATATAAGAGATATTAAATAATTTGATACTCAATGAATTTAGAAGTAAAGATAAATTTGCCCTATCTGCTATGCAAATATTGTGAAATATAAGATTAAAAGGGATTTTAAAAAGAGCTCATATAAATTAAATTCTAATTCATTACGAACGACCGATTTACGTTGAACACAAACAACAATGTTTTATTTTTTATTCCATTATATTAACACAGTAGGTCGGCAAGATTATTTTTTAACAATTACTTATAACTCGAAATTGCAAATATTGCCTCAAAAATCATGAAAAACCGATTTTTTAATTGGTTATAAATTTCATATTTTAAAACACAAATAAATATTTCAGTTTGATTGAGCATTTTGGCCTCAAATCCAAAATTAAGTTTTACATGAAAAAGACTGCGAAACCGTTGATTTCAAAATTTCATCAATTCATAATTTTACCAGTTTTAATTTCATAATTTCATCACAATCACCCCTAAATATTCATTATTAACTATTCTGGCCAATGAAATTTTCTGAACAAGTTCAATTCAAAACAAAACTACAATGATAAATTCACCTGAGTTATATAATTTCATATCAACTTGTGAAACATAATTTGTATGATTTATAAAAAATAAGACAAAATAGTAAAAATCTAACAAATTTCTATACTTCATCATTGGAGAAAATATTAACTGATAATTAGTTAATTTTTTATTAAAAAATATACCAGGGGGAGTTAGTTACAAAGCAATGAATATACTTTTGATTCAGAAGACAGTTTAAAAATTCTATTACAATAGCTCCGAGGTTAATACTAGAATTGCCTATGTCAGATTTTATTTAATTTAGGTACCAGAAAGTAAAAATGTACTAAAACTTCCCTTATTTTAATGCTATGAAAATCTATGTCAGGTGCGTCTAGATTGATGAAATTGTGACCTATCTAATGTAGAAGTAAAAAAATTGGTTAGACATTTTTTAAGCCAAGAAATCGATAAACAATTTTTACAATTAAGGAGCGACTTAAAAATTTGACGTAGACACTTCTAGTATTAAGTCTTAGAATTAAACATTTACATATTGACTTTGTTAACGGCTGGGGAAATCTAAATCAGTAATGTATGATTTGATTCGTTGTACGCAGACGTCGCAGCAGTCGGATTGCAAATACATGGATCATCCAGTTCATTACTCAGACATCTCCGAAAAGTCGAAATTTGAGTTGAGTTTGCAGTTATATATTGCATGTAAAAGTGTACCCTCTTTCTAGTGATTTTTTTAAATTTTATGTGAATACCGCACAAGAATTCCAACTCCTCCTGTCTGGAGCCAGTGAGATTATGGCATCCCCAATCGGGGTATGTTGTGAGGTTGAAGTTAAGTGGAAGAGGAAGAAGGTGGGGAAGTACCTTGCTCTTCAGATCTGGTCACAACACACGGCTAAAAACATTTCAAGAAACGTTTCAATTCTGAATGGTGGTCTTACACCAGGGCGATACTGAGAGTATCTCCCACTCTGGAATGTGACGCAAATATACCAAATTTAATTGTGAAATAACACAAATTAATCTAATAAAATTTATTTTCGCACGCCGGGTTCGAACACGCGACCTTCGGATTGGGAGTCGAGAGCCTTACCTCTCGACTTGAAAACACATAGTGAATTAAACAAAATGTTTATGTTTTCTGGGTCACTCGTAGTAGGTTATTTCAAAATGTCAATGTACTAATGTTGTACCGGGCTGTTATGCCGTCTTTTAGCATATTTAATATGTAAAACACAGAAATAATATGTAATTTATGGTGAGCATTTAGTATCGGAGATGTCTGACTAATGAATGTGACGATCAACATAGCAATGAAAAAGTGCCACATACAACTGTCATAAAAATCTTATGTTTAAATCTGATTTTTAATGATTTTTTCAGGATAAATCTTCGATTGAATCAAATTTTGCACAATACACTGATACGAAAGGCAGTTTTATTGCAATTTTTAATAATAATTTAGCAGGTTAATATTACTTTCTGAAGCAAATTTACGTATCGCCGAGGCGGGAAACAGATTCAGTACAGTGCGTTTGGAAAATGATTGTAAATAAATCCGTGTGCGATTCCATGCAGAGTCCGAAACGTAAGTTAATCGTCTACGTACCAAAGGTTATATGGACCGACTACTGTACATTCTAAATATTTAAAGCTATTTCAAGTTACATTCGGCGTATCACTGCGGGGCCGGCGGACGTTTCGGATTCTGGCACCAAACACAAAACGAAAAAATGCCATGACACAAATTTAGATTAGACGTTAATTAATTTGATTAATTATTGTTGGGGAGTTTCATTTGATGTTCATAATATCGATATTCGTTTCAGCTTTTGAACAAATTGCGATCATCTGTCAAGTGTAACATGTCCGTTGCGCTTGGATGATCAAAATTCGATCGAAACCTATTTTGAAATTTCAATATTTTAATGATCCCAGTTAAATGCAGCTTCTCGGCCAGTTTAAGCTTTTGAAATAGCAATCAGCTGTCAATCGTAACGGTCGTTATACCTCACAGCTGATCACAATTTGTTCAAAAGCTGAAACGTTTAGCGGCGGCCTACTTTTACCAATTAGTTGCGTGCAACAGGCAAAAGCTAGTATATATAGTAATAGTCTGCGCATTTTTTTTTAAAATCCTCGGCAATAATGTGAAAAAATGACCGCACTAATAATAACGAGAGTCGGCGCTTAGCAGGGACAGTTCAAAAAATTCAAAATGATGCGTGAATGTAAAAGCGTGTATGTACAACGAATTTATTTAAGTTATTTTCTTAGGGCAAGCGCAAATTTATAGCCTATTATAGACTGCACTCCCATTTTTGAGCAATACTGAATCCAACACGTCCACCGAGCACCGTGCACAAATGAGAAAAAAGCCAAACGTTCAAACCAGACGACAATACGGCTCACGGCCCAAAACTCCAAAGCAAAAGAAATATATCTCTATAATATGATAGTAATCAATATTAATGTTACAATATATTCGTAAATATTAAAAATAATCTACGTACATTACCGAATCTTTCGATAATAATAATAATAATTTCCCCCAAATATTATTAATTACACATATTTTCCGATAATATTTTATCCACTCTTCACCACACTTATGAAATATGACATAATGCATCGTCCATTTTGTATTTTACGCACTTTTCACCATCCAGTGTTATATGTACATATATAGTTCATATTTCAATGTTATTTCAATGTTACTTCAATCTTGATTCGTACATTTACAAGGTGGTAAACGGCAGAACAGTTCCAACGACAGATTCGTAGACATTTTACACAAATTTCCGTGAAACTTAAATCATTAACACACTTTATTTTAACGAGATCGGCATGCATTTTTTCAAACAGTACTCTATTTTTTAGCCTTGTAAAGTGTGCTAAAAATTTTCCTCTTTCTTAATTGACGAATAACGGAACTCGCACTTTTGTTGCGCTCAAACCGCCAAACACCATGTAAACGTACGAACATTAAAAGAACGCCGTTCTGATATCGCATCTCTCGTCTACAAAACCTTATATAAAAAATATAAAAGCCGTCGAACATATCGCCGCATCGAAGAAAACCTTTAGTTAAAATATCTAAATTTTAAAATGGTGCGCGTACGTACATATTACATATATAATACAGCTTAATTTAACTAGTTAATAGTATTTTAGAAATTTTTTGTTTATTGCCCCTCGTCGTTTGTTCGCTAAAAAGGTGTTCTTCAATGTGATGGCGTGATCGCGTTAAAACCTACAATTGAGCGTGTAGCGTACAATAAAACTCACACCGAATACAGTCTAACCTAACCTCACTCTCGCTAACATTAATACAAAAATACTTAACACGGAGCTTATACATGACAATACCGATACACTCCTCGACGTTACCTACCCACGAGAGATGCGACACCTGCGTTGCGGACGTCTTATATTCTCACTCAATGTTACGGGCGTTTTATAAAATCAGACATTTTCAATCATCGAAATTCTTTTTTTTAACAGACGATCGATTTCATCACAGTCGAAAGGTCTTACATGAATTGGTGACATCAGTTTTCTTTCTAATCTGTTAAAATTACACCTGTGTATGTTTAGTGACTTATTTAATTGGCCATAGGTGACGTACAATTCATCACTTTACTATTAAGATCTCCATTTGAATCTGCTACCAGCTTCTTCTTGTCAATCTTGACTGGTACTAGTGCAGTTTCGCCGAATTGTCGCCTTTATAATTTTTCCGTCATTCGGCAGACTTGGTATTTGCGGCAATTCATTCCACTTCTACAGTTTTTGCGATACAGGTCTGCGATTACAAAGACATCCGGGATCATGTTTCATTGTGGTGTACACGTATATATCTGTGTTACACCCATATTTTTTCTACCAAGGACATCTGGATCTATATTTTCACCTTATTACACACACATGCTTTCCAACAAGGACATCTTGATCTATGTTTTCATCATGTTATAAACATATGATTTCTAACAAGGATAGTCAGATTCTCTTCCGGATTTATGTTAAGTATTTCATCTTATTAAGGAGATCCTGATCTATTTTTTCATCACATTATGCCGCCAACAAGGACATCCGGATCTATGTTTTCATCATATTATACCCCCGACAAGGACACTTGGATTTATGTTGTACACGTATTTCTACAACAAGGACATCCAGATCTATGTTTTCATCATGTTATACCCTCAATCAGGACACCTGGATTTATGTTGTACACATTTTTTTACAACAAGGATATCCGGATCCGTGTTTTTATAACTGAACAAGGACATCTGGATTTATGTTGCGCACATATTTCTTCAATGCGGACACCCGGATCTATGTTTTCATCACGTTGTACCCTCGAAAAGGACACCTGGATTTATCTTATATAACACGGACATCCGGACCTATGTTTTCATCACGTTGTACCCTCGAAAAATACACTTGGATTTATCTTATATAACAAGGACATCCGGACCTTTGTTTTCATCGCGTTTTACTCTCATCATCTGGATTTATGTTGTACACATATTTCTACAGCAAGGACATACGGATCTATGTTTTCATCACGTTATACCCTCAACAAGGACAACTAGATTTGTTGATACCCTCAACAAGGACACCTGGATGTTGCGCACATATTTCTTCAACGCGGACACCCTTGACAAGGCCATCTGGATCTATGTTTTCATCACATTATACCATCAACCAGGACACCTGGATTTATGTTGCGCACATATTTCTTCAACAGCCGGATCAATGTTCTTGAACAAGGACATCTGGATCTAGCCTCTACATAGCGATGGCTGCCACGAGGCGGAGACAGAAAGGGCGCCGCAGTAGGTAGCAGGGCACGGGGGGCAGGGAAAAGAGGGGCGGCGGGGGCTGCGGGGCGAGGCGCGGGGGGGGCCGGCCTGCGCCCCCCGAACCCTAGTCGCTGCCCACCAGGTACTCTGACGCGTTGCCGCGGCAAATGGGACACGTGCGATTCGTCTGCAATGGGAACATTATTCAAATTAGACAAAGAGAGAGATTTTATTCAAAATTATTTTCAATTTGTTTATCTCCGAAGACCTTGGGCCTATTGTGTTGGAAGGTAAAACATGTTACATATTGTTAAAATTCAAGTAATTATTTTTAACTTAAGTTGATGTGTATTTCTAAATCTGTTATCCACTCGAGCGCTTTTTGCCACATTATGGCACTATTTCCAAAACCTGGGATTGCTTTCTTGCCAATATGTGGCAAATTCTCAAAAAAAAATTTTTTTATTAAAACGACTATATAATATATTGTACATTCAAAATATAACAAAATAAATTTTCTCTAGATTCTTTAAAATGTTTTAAGGTTAAAGATTTAATTATATTTTTTTTATAAATCCTACAAATATGTGATAATAGACAAAAGATAGGGGAATTCATTGGCTACATAGAACTATAATCAGTTTGAATGTCTCCATATTCAAATTCGGAGTATGATTTTTTTAATGTGGGTGGATAAATTTCCTCTAGCTATCCGAAAAAAAATATTTTAATTGCTCTGTCGCTCCAGTGGTTATACACATTATAATATAATTAAAACTTGATGGAGAACATAAAAGGGGGAGATAGAGGGAAAAAACGAGGAAAGGGGACTCACCCGCAGCCACTTGTCGACGCACTTGGCGTGGAACTCGTGCGAACAGGGCAGCACACGTAGCAGCTGTCTCGCCTCCCACTCGCACATGCACACCACGCACGAACTCTGGTCGCCTGCAACATACACACAACACGTTAGTTAATGACAACCGAAAATAAAATAAATATATTTTTAAAAAAACTGTTTGCTCTCAAAATTAATGAGCAAAACCAAAATGTTCTCACTTAAAAAATGTGTTACTTGATGTTAGGTAGTAAACCATCATTATTAATATTATTTGTATCAATGTATTAAGTTAACAAAGCGAAATATGTATATTTCTTTTAACTTAATAAAAAAATAAATAAAAATAATGTAAAGCTTTGCAACAAGGACATCCGGATCTAAGTGTGTTCTCTGACAAGGATATCCGGATCTATGCATCTTCTCCAACAAGGACATCTGGATCTACGTTTGTTCTATAACAAAGACACCCGGATCTATGTATGTGCTCTATGATCTGCAACAAGGACATCGGGATCTATGTGTATGTTCTCCAACAAGGACACCCGGATCTGCGGTATGTTCTCTAACAAGGGCATCCAGATCTATGTTTATCAACTACCACAACAGGGGCATGTGCCTAGCACGGTAGTCGTAAAATCCACAAATTATGTAATTACAATATGGCACTATTTCCAAAACCACGGATTGCTTTGTTGCCAAAATGTAACAATTTTTTTTTTATTATAGCGACTATATAATATATTGTGCATTCAAAATATAACAAAATAAATATTCTCTAGATTCTTTAAAATGTTTTAAAGTTATCGATTTAATAATATTTTTTTTATAAATCCTATGAATATGTGATAATAGAGAAAAGATAGGTGAATTCATTGGCTATATAGAACTATAAATAGTTTGTATGTCTCCATATTCAAATTCGCAGATATGATTTTTTAATGTGGGCGGAAAAATTTCCTTCACCGATCCGAGGAAAAAGTTTTAAATTGCTCTGTCGCTCCAGTGGTTAAAGAAAAATGAGAAAAAAATACATATATGTTCTCCAACAAGGACAACTAGATCTAAGTATGTTCTCCAACAAGGACATTCAGATCCTATGTATGTTCTCTAATAAGGACATCCGGATCTATGTATGTTCTCCAACAAGGACATCCAGATCCTATGTATGTTCTCTAAAAAGGACATCCGGATCTATGTATGTTCTCCAACAAGGACATCCAGATCCTATGTATGTTCTCTAAAAAGGACATCCGGATCTATGTATGTTCTCCAACAAGGACATCCAGATTTATGTATGTTCTTTAACAAGGACATCCTGATCGCTGTATGTTCTCCAACAGGAAGATATGGACTTACCCTGGTGGGTGGTGGAGTCGTACTTGTAACTGGGCAGCTGGTCGATCTCGGGTTTGGAGAGCCCCCTTGGTTTGGCCTCCCCGAGGCGCTCCGCCAGGCTGAGCAGCGCCTCATAGTTCTCCGTCTCGGCCGGCTCAGCCCCCGACACCTCGGCGCCCCCGTACGGAGACAGGGGGAACATGGCCCTGCAAGCAACCCCACAATAACAGATTAGGGCTTTGTCTTACATTAATTACTACAACCTCTGAAGATTTATTAGACTTGATTATGTTCACACAGCAAAAATCGAGTGTTTGGCAAGTCCACACAAGTCTGGGAACCCACAGCTAAAAATTGTGTCTGAGAAGTCCACAGAGCAAAATTTGTAGAAATTGTTGTTGCAATTATATTACCTGAGAGGTAGTTTACAGGTAATTCCAGATAAGTTGTGGATAAATTATGATAGCTATGTAATAGAGGATAGAAGGCCAAACTTACAGGAAATTGAGGAAGAATCCCGGAGGCATCGGCACAGGACCTCCGCCCAGACCAGCTAATAAACCTGCAACACAATAATTCATATTCATTTCAAATCTTATTGCAGTCTTACTAACAATAAAAACACTTAGTTACATGTTGTACAAGGTGGCGCAAAAGTCATGACCCTATCGGAAGATGCCACAATTTTTGCAAATGGCGGCAAACGTGAGTTCTGCTTTGACATTTGTGAAATTTATTTTTACTCAATAAGACATGAATCGCTATACCCCTCAAAAATGCGGAAAATATGTTTTTTTGATCGACACCGGCCAGTGTAAAATCACCAAAATTCTCATTTGGTGAATTGTACTAGCCGGCAAGATCGCCCGATTTAACTGTTCCAGACTTGTTTTTGTGGGGTTTCCATGAGTCCATGTCAACAAGCCTCAGACTCTTGAAGCCCTCAAAGAGAATATCCATCAATAATACGAGAGCCTATCGCCGGAAGGGTGACGGAAAATGCCATAAATCGGGCCAGTATGGTCACAATTCTGGTGGCGGCCACTTGACCGATATAATTTTTTCGACTTGATGGAAAAAAATTAAGACATCAAATAAATACAATCCAAAAGCAGAACCAAAATTTTTCATTCATAAAAAAAAATTATAGCAAAAGAACATCGGGTGACAACTTTTGAGTCACCTTGTATAAAACTATACATTAGTCAATGGAATTTTTCTGTTGGCAAAATTTCTTTTGATAACAAAATGGAATTTTTCTGTTGGCCAAACAGGACTTCGTTGGATCTGAGCATGTGCAGTCCGCCATGTTTTTTCAACCCACGGCAAAAAAAAAAAACAGTTTTGACATGTAATATTTTACGCACCATTCTTATATTGTTTTCGTCCATAATTTCCATTGTAATGACCAATTCACTATTAAATTAGTAAAATTCTACATAATGACTATTATTTCCTAGTTATTTTTTTTGCTGGTTTTAGTCTTTTAACCACTGGAGCAATTTTTGCCATATATAGGCGCCATTTTAAATGTCTCCGATTGCTTTTCGGTTAAAAAAAAAAAGCTAATTATCACTTGATTCGGCATTTTTTTTTTTTTATGTTTGTAGCTCCCACTTTGTTATTTTGGACTTTAAACGAAGCTATTGAAATGCTTTATCATTTGATCCATAGATGTCGAATATCTAAAATTCGTAGACTATTCCAGAATAATGTTAAAAATAAATTTTTTTAATATTTTTTTCGCGCAGAATTTCTGATCAGCTGTTTACGGTTAAAATTTTAGTCCTTTTTCCATAGATATGTACCTTTCATTATCAATTATACCACAGACAAAATACAGAATACGAAAATATTTTATTTTGACTCGAATAAGTAGCTCTCACGGCAGTTTCAAAGTAACTAACATGCAGGATTCCTGCAGTTATAAAGATTACGATTTTTTATATTTTTTAAAAATAAATTGCATACATTTTTTTTATTTGCGTGGTCACTCCGATGGTTACTCTCTCGCCTGGCCCGCCGTGCAGGCCGGCGGTAGTTGAGAGGTTAAATGCTTAAATTTGATTTCAATCCTTATGTATAAAGAAACTAAGGACAAGGTCAGAATCGCTTGGCCCATATATCATTCCAGTTTTTGCTTTTAATTTCAGTAATGTACGTTCTCGGAATTCTTTGTGAGTAATTTTCTATGGCCATCATATGGGCAAATGTCATCCGAAATTCAAGAGGTTAAATAATGTCTTGTTATAATTAATAAATATAAATTCGAGAAATCAATGTTTAAATTGTGCAAAAATGCATACAAAATGTGTCAGTTATTTTTGGGGAATTATTATAATATGTTTTTATAATTTTTAATAGTATGAACGAGATGTCAGGTTATTGGTAACCCAGGAATGTTTGTATATATTATGTACGGTAACAATACTCACCGTGGTGATGGTGGTGGTGTAGCGGGGGCAGGTGCAGCAGCGGGTGGGGAGGAGGCGGGCTGGGCTGCGAGGGGGGTGGGGGGTGCTGCAGGGGGAGGGGTGGGGGGGCCCAGCGACGCGGCCTCCGCACCGCGCGTCTGCTCTCTCTCTGCAACACACACACAACACACATTAAAACATGTATATATATAACTGTTATTATTACGATACGTTTTTAGATTTTCATGGCCAAAAGCATTTTTGTTGTTTGTTTTTGTGGTGTTATGCCGTGTTGTGCTACCTCTTTCTTTAGCCGACGTTTCGGACAGCGTTGCAGTGTCCATCATCAGGGCAGATCCGGCAGATCCGTTGATGTCGTCAAACGTCGGCTAAAGGAGGTACGGCATAACACCCCAAAACAAACAACGAAAATGTTATTGACCCTGGACACACCTACACCTCTGCCATTGGTCGCCCCAACTGGTTTGCTACGTTTGGTGACTTAGCGGGGGTGCCCAGATTCATGGGGTGAGGATTGTCCGGGTCTGCATGGTAGGCCGGATCGGGAGTGACTGGTTGATAGAGACCTTTTGATTTCTCCAGCAGGACTCTCTCGGAACATCGCCTTGCACCGCAGTGGGAGGGTTAGATTCATCCGTCCGTTACTCCTGAACAGTGACCCAAAGATTCCTACCCACCCCTCAAACCTTTTTCCTTCTCTAAAAAGACCCAAAACACAGCATTCCCAAAGATGATATACCCGTTTTAAGCAATCTTTTTTTTTAATCATGCAAAAAAAATATATATATATTTTAATGGTGGGAAAAGAAGTCGGGGACAGGTTTACACTTTCTTACATACTGTTTACAAAAAAAGAGAGTCCTGATGTGTGCGGCTAAGGAGGTTAAATAATCAGTTTCCTCACACGTGGTGGGTCGGTATGGTATGTATGGTAAGGTAGGACTCACCTCGGGACCGAGCAGCGGGTGAGAGTGTGGATGCATGGGCGGAGTGAGCGCCGGGTGGGACTGTGGAGGAGGCAGCAGCGGCGAGTCACTGCCGGAGCCCGCAGAACCCATTCCCAGGCTCATGTCGGAGCCGTCTCCTCGCTGAAACACACAACGACACCGTCAACATCCAGCAATAACCGACAGACGGTACACAATACAATTGTTGCATCCGAAACTATTTCCAAATTATAGCTTCAGAAGCACTTGGTAAACGGACCGTATAAACGAAACAAAGACTAAAACGAAATGATGTTTGCTGGAACTGGGTCATAATGTGTATTGGGAACAAATAGGGAAACAAGATAGAAGGAAAACCAATCACTTACCTCCTACTAGAAAACTCTAAGAGCACACGACACAAATCACAAATAAAGTTTAGTTTACCGCAATACCTCGAGGTATTATCACCACAACAATGCAAATAGTATAACACAGTATTGTTTACTTTTATATGGTCACACACCTTCTTTTTAGTTGATAAACAAAGTTATTATCAACACGATAAACACCAAACTTCTTCCTAGATTTCTTCTCTGTGCTTCCAGAACAAAAGCCCTCCAATTTTCTCGTCATTGTTCCAAATTTTAATTTTTTTTTTTTTTTTCATTTATTAAGTTAAAAGAAATTTACATTTCACTTTCTTAACTTAAGTAGATATAAAGTAATAAAATTAATTTTGTTCTTTTAACTTAAGGTTAAATAGTTTTCTTTTAAATATATTTACACTTTTCTCCGTTTTTAGGGAGTCTGGAAGGTGATTATAAATTTGAACACCCTCGTGGCCAATGCTTCTCTTGCCACTTTCAGTTTTAACAGTATTTGTGTACAGTTTATTAAGTTGTCTAGTATAATGCTTGTGTATTTGTGAAGTTTTTATAAATGTTGTGTTTGTGTGTATAAGTCCATTTTGTATTTTGTAGATTAAAAGGCTAGTGTTATATTCGTACAAAGTTCTTATTTTAAGAAGGTTCAAATCCTAATATAGTTTTTTTCAAAAATGCTTCTAGCAAGGTGATGTGGTTAGGGATGGGGAGAGGTAGGAACTATGCATATTATCATTTCAAAACCAAACAACAGTATCTTAATTGTTACAAATTTATCCCTTCACTTATTGAAATCAATAGAGGGTTTCACACTGTCTATACCGAATTCTCTCTGAACCCCCTAAAATACAATAGAACCCTGTTAATTTTAAATCCACGGGACATCAAAAATCAAATTAACAAATTCCCACATAATTAAAAATTTCATGAAAAAACAATTCGTAAAAAATTGCCAAAAATTTAATTCCTCGGCCGAAAATTTGAATTTGGGTAGTTTCTTGAGCGGAAATTCGTAATAATATTACTTATTCCGTGTGAATCGAATTTTCGCAACCGTTTACCGCCACGGTAGGCCCTATATTCAAAGTAAATCATAAAAATAAGTCACTGCCGTCTCTTTAAAAATAGATTTTCATAAAAATATTATGCATTACCGAAATTGAAATTTTGCATCTGATTTCCGACACATCCGGCCCTTTAAATTCATATATGCAAAATAAATTCGTAAAAAGTCCGCATAATTTCCCTGTAAATAAAATTTTCACGGCCGATTATCGTCGCGGCCGGCCCCATTAAATTCAGATATTTGAAGCAAATTAGTAAAAAAACCATAAATTTCTGCATAAATCATAATTTTACAGCTGATTTCCGCAGCAGCCGGCCCTTTAAATTCACATATGCGAAGTAAATTTGTACAAACACAACATATTTCCACGTAAACCCATAACGATATTTGGTGAAAATTAGTATTAAAAAAAAAAACAATGTTTCTGCGTAAATCGAATTTTCTCTTCAGGCCCTTCTTCAAACATGGATATTCTAAGTAAATTCAAAAAAATACAATATTGCAGTGAAAAGTGATTCAGATTTACAAAATTATATTACAAATTAGGATATTATATTTTTCGAATTACACAAACAAATTTTCATGCGGGGACAATAATAAATTTCAAATTACGAATTAACAAATTTCATATTACGAATTAACAAATTTCATATTACAAATTAACAAATTTCATATTACGAATTAACAAATTTCATATTACGAATTAACAAATTTCATATTACGAATTAACAAATTTCGAATTAGGTGTTTTTTGAATTATCAGAGTTTGAATGAATGGGATTTTGATGTAGATAGTGATGTTAGTTACCTGGGGATGGTGCATGTAGTGGTGATGCGGGGAGGGGAACCCTCGGGGTGCGGGGAAGCCCCCACCGTAACCGCCGAGCGCCAGCTGTGTGCCCCCGTGTGTGTACACTCCGTGGACCTGAAACCACGTCATATCAACTTATATATTCAAACTTTATATTTTGAGAGGCTGGTATCAATAGAAATTTACATATGACTCACCCAAATAAAAATAATAGAATCCTGTCAAATCTAACATACAGAATTATTATTTTAATATCTATTTTACATCACCTTTTTCTACATTTTTAAGATCGCTCATTATAGGATTAACTTGTTGAAAGCCAGCATAGGAAAAATATTTTTTTTCAATAGGACGTAAAATATTTGACAGTTCTCACCTTTCTTACGAATTCAATTTTTATAACATTTCTTTTGTAATATAATACAAAAATTACGTCAAAATAATGTAGATAAAACGAACTTCCTAATAATCTCTCAAATCTATGCTTTCCACAATGGATTTATATTAAAAAAAAAAACAATGAATAAATATAGACTTCGAATATGACAGTGTTCATATTATCAAGCGGCAGCAATTTTGTCCGCCATCTTTGGTGCCCGGCATGTAATTGGCAATTAATATGAATTATGCGGAGTGGCTGAATGTTATCCAGTATTTCGTAATGTCAAGATCGAGAATAGCCCAAGCGATTCTGACCTTTTTCTTCATACAATTTCTTTTTACATAAGGGGCAAAATCGCTTCAAAAATCCGGACCCGCCGGGGGGACTGCGGTCTGCAAGAGGTTAAGCTCAATATTCATGTAATGTTTGTGGACATGTTTGTGGACATTTATGTACCTCTATGTCTGTCTCGGCACAGGTATATCCTAGTGAGACAGACATAAAAAAATCGCACGTAGTTAAACTTGATATAAACAAAAAAAAAAAAATTCATTGAATAACTGGCACCTCTGCCATAGGTCCCGCATGAGGTGAGGTTTGTTGAGGTCTTGAACCAGCTGCAGGCATTGCACTGCAGTGGAAGGGATGGATTTGTGGCGATGTACTCATCACCTATGTATGTGGCGATGTACCTGTGTCACAGTGCCAGGAGTTGCTCGGTATGCTGAAATTATTACCACTTGATGGAAAGGTCTAGGAGCTGCTGTAGCAATACACAGGCCGTGCCCATATTTCGCGAAGGTTCTCGTGTATGCCTATGGTTCGCGAAGTGGTCGAATCACGGCTATATAAATACGGCTTCAGCCCGCCAGCCATTCAGTCAGTCAGCAAGTAACTTACTGTACATTCTACTACCAAAGACTTTCTACGCTAGTAATTTTAAACGAGAAAAAACTTACGTGTGTAATGGCAGCTTAAGTGTAAGTTACAAACATACTTGATAAATTTGCTGTGAGCCTCCCGAGCGCGATTGTGGCAACGTTGTGATTGTTACAAGTACCCTTTAAAGTAGGAATTTCGAATCTTTTTTACTTATACTTTCATTTAGAATCACTCCTCGAAGTTAATGCACTTTACTCCTGGACACCCTGTATAGTTATTTCATCATATGAATATTATATTGAGGGTGTACCTGACAGGAGAGGGGTGGCGCGGGTGTGCAGAGAGGCGGGTAGGGCCACACTTCTCTCGCCCTTCCTAGCGGCACACTCACAGCCACCTAAACAACGTCAACAGAAAGACAAACACAATTAATTAGGGCTAGCATTTAAAAGGTCAGCATATATATCTGAGATAGATCCTTATAGAGGATTTGAAAGATTGTAACGTACTAATTTCCGTATTAATAAGAGTTTTTCAAGTTAAGTACTTGATATATTTGATATGATAATAGTGGGAACACTGGGTTTTTGATGGGAAAAGTTGGTAACGCGGCACAAGTTCTCAAACAAAAACCAACATCCTCGCGTACAATGCGATTAAAATCGCTTCCATTCGGCAATTTCACGGTCAATCCTTCCGCAGGTCGACTCCCAACCATTTATTTACAAAAATATAACTCAAACACGCCCGTTTTACTTCGCAATAACTCCCAACTTCCCTCAAAACGACACCCATCACCCAAAATCAAATATTCACGTCTGCCTCCATGATAGCTGCTCCATGATTCCAGCTCTTTTTGTCGCGTTACCAAATTTTCCCGTCAAAAACCCAGTGTTCCCACTATTATCGTATCAAATATATCAAGTACTTAACTTGACAAACTCTTATTATAGCGTTATAATGCATACGGAAATTAATACGTTACAAGATGTAGAAGATATTGAATGACAAAGAAGAGCAATTAACACACTTCAGGCGGGCGAAAATAAGGAACGCGTTAGTGAAAATGTAATTTTTTTCAAATCGATATATCTTTGAAAATAATAATATGTATGCAAATTTTTTTCTACGGCACCTCCAACTGGGGTAAGCTGTGTGGCTCAAGGTAGTGGGGAGGGGAACGAGATGGGTAAGAGGAAGGTGGGGAGGTACCTGGCTATTCAGATCTGATCACCAAAAACGGCTAAAGCCATTTTGAGCAACGTTTCAATTCTGAATCGTGGTCTTACACCAGGGCGATCCTGAGAATGTCTTCCACTCTGGAACGTGCTGCAAACTTACTGTATATTATTTTATTAATTAATTGTGAAATAACACAAATTGATAAAATAAAATTTATTTGCGCACGCCGGGATTCAACCTGCGACCTTCGGATTGCGAGTTGAGAGACTCACCCCTCGACCACGCAGGCTGTCATGGAGATTGTTCAACGAAGAAACAATACCGCGCCAACTCAAAAATCTGCCGGTTTTGTAGATTGACGGTAAGGTTACCTGGTTCATGTCGAGCATGAGCGGCTGCGGAGGGGGCGGGGGTGGGGGCGAGGGCAGGAAGTGCTGCGGGGGCGCGTGGTGCACGGGGCCCCCGTACGCCGCCTCAGCCCCCCACGCGCGCTCCACGCCGCGTCCTCCAAACCTCACAGGGGGACTGCAAACAAACAAACAAAACAACACACTCAAACAATTGTAAATAATTATGCTCTTAGAACAACAAGGTTCTACCTGACTCGTTATCAAATATTAACTAATTCAGTTATCTCATGAAATTGTTATGTCAGATGGAACCTCGTTGTTCCAAGAGAACGTAGTGGCAGCTACTTTTACGATGTTTTCTTGATTTTTTGGGTCATTTCTACATTCATGATTTTTGCCGGTCATCAAAAGTGACTACTTTTGAGTGAGATACTCGATGGGGAAATCCTAAAACCAGGAATGTACGTCTTGAACTTAAACACGGGTTCACAATGTCTCTTTATCTAATAAACTTTGTCAATAATATGTTTTAATTAAAAGACAAAATAACTTTGTTTTCATCACTTTTTATTTATACACAATCTACATGTTTCGTGAACGATGTTCACCTCATCAGGAACAAATGTATACTATACTTGAAAATTAAATATAGATTACATATGGGAGGAAAGGCTAGAAGGAAGGGGAAGGGGTAAGGGTGGGGGAAGTTAATTACAATTAGGAATTTCAAAGTCATTAGCAGGGAAAGACCGGTTAATTGGGAAAAGGTTCAAAAGAGGGTTTATAAAAATTTTCTGCTTATTTATTATGTCTGCTTTATTATTTACATTTTTTCTAATTTCTAATATCTCTAAATTATTTATCTGTGATGCCTTGTAACCCGTATGTCATACTTTAAGCCCATGGTTTTTGTCAAAATTATGATCATACTTTAATAAATGATCTGCAAACTCAGATTCACTGTTGCCATTTAATGCCCTGAGATGTTCCTTAACCCTTACTTCAAAGTTTCTATAAACCATTTTTCTAAAAACCATGGGCAAAATAAATAATGACATCACAAAGTGAAAACCTTTCCGAAGAAGTTTTCTTCGAAAAATCAATAATATGTAATATTAATAAAGTTTTAAATTGCACTGGAGCGACAGAGCAATTTAAAACTTTTTCTCGGATTGCTAAAGGAAATTTTTCTAACCACATTAAAAAAATCATACCTCCGAATTTGAATATGGAGACATACAAACTGATTATAGTTCTATATAGCCAATAAATTCACCTATCTTTTGTCTATTATCACATATTCATAGGATTTATAAAAAAAAAATTATTAAATCGTTAACTTTCAAACATTTTAAAGAATCTAGAGAATATTTATTTTGTCATATTTTGACCCCCTTATTTATAATAGCGGTATCCGCCGAGTCATCCTTGGTTTTGTAAAGTTGGCCTTAAACCTAAAGCCATTTTAACCATGCACACGCAGTGATAATAGTTTTTCACAGTTATGTTGTAATACGACACATATAGTTTTATTATGAGTAAGAGGATCAATGTACAATATATTATATAGTGTCTTTAACTTGTTGAAGGCCAGCATACAAAATTTTTTTTTTTTCAATACGACGTAAAATATTGGACAGTTCTCACCTTTCTTACGAATTCAATTTGTATAACATTTCTTTTGTGATGATATATTACAAAAATTACATCAAAATAATGTAGATAAAAAAAACTTCCTAATAATTACTCAAATCTATTTCAGTTCATATTATCAAGCGGCCGCCATTTTGTCCGCCACCTTTGGTGCCCGGCGCGAAATTGGCAATTAATATGAATTATTCGGAGTGGCTAAAATGCTATCCAGTATTTCGTTATGTCAAGATCGAGAATGGCCCAAGCAATTCTGACCTTGTTCTTCATACAATTTCTTTACACATAAGGGGCAAAATCGCTTAAAAAATCCGGACCCGCCGGGGGGACTGCGGCCTGCAAATGGTAAATAAAAAAAAATTGCCATATTTTGGCAACAAAGCAATCCGTGTTTTTGCAAATAGTACCATTTTGTGGCAAAAAGCGCTCGAGTGGATAGGTAACTCTAAGTAGGTACCTACACTAGCTACTTTAATAAAATAAAAACACATACATATATAATTTATTAGGCAAATGTATTATACACATTATTGTCAACTGATTTTTTGTCGCTTCATGAAAAAAATTTTGATTAAAAATTCCCAAAGTTACAATTTTTTTTTTTTCAAATTGTGGTCGGAAACTTTGGTTTCATAAAGGTGTACATTTTAATTATTTTTTAGATTTGAAAATAAAGCCAGATATTTACTCTTTCTAACACCGTTTAGATAGTATTTCTAACCATAATAGTAAGGAAGACACAACGATTTCTATAAGACCTATGACGTTCCGAAATTGTTCCGAAAACCAACAAATTAGCCGAACCGAACAATTTACGAGTTTACTAAAGTGTTGTTACTGATCGAGACCTTAAATATATTATTATTCAGGGTTACCTGTTCTGCTGGTGTATGTGCATGTGATGCATCGGCCGCACATAGTGCTGGTGGGGCTGCGGGGGCGCAGGGGGCTGGGCGGGTGGAGAGTGCGCCCCGCCCGGCCCGTCCTCTCCGCCCGGCCCGCCCTCCCCGGACAGGGCGGGGCCCCCCGCCAGGGAGCCCCCCGACATGGACGGGCCGCCGTGCTGGTGGCGAGAGATGCGGCGGCGCTTGCGGGACGGCGAGTCCGTCTTGCGGGGGTGCTCGCGAGACGGACCCGCCACCCCGAGGCCCCCGGCCAGCGGGTTGGTGTCCTGCATCATCTGCAACAAAAAACAATGTCATTAAATGGCTAACTCTAATATCTAAAACTATAACCCTCGACTCTGTGCAGAAACGGGTTCGCTTCTACGACTCGTTCTTGAGTTCAACAGCTCGGCTTTGCCGGCCTCTGTATTTCCTCCTTCCTACAACATGAGTTTCTTCAATACCCATGTTCACTCCTTCCTCTCCTCAAAAAGACCGTCCACGCAGCATCTTCAAAGATGAAATAGGCCCTGAGGGAAGTTATTTTCCTCAGGGCCTACTGTGTAGATAATATTAAAAATTTAAAAAATCTAGAATTCAATCACAGAACGCCGTCTAATGCTTGACGCTTGAAGTGAAATAACAAAAAACTGCGCTAAACAAGTGTTATTGTTATTATTAATATCTAATAAATAGCTTCTGGTCAGGCATTATACGAGAGTCAGTCAAAAGGTAATGCCTCTAATTTTTTTTCTCCTTTTAATTGTCAAGAAACTAAAATGAAATTAAACAAGTTGAAAACCACAGTATTATTGACGATTAATTTGTCACTTTTCAATATAATCTCCGATCATTTCCACAGTTTTGGTCCATCTTTTAACTAGGCCACGTATTCCAGTGTAGGAAAAATCACAGTCCTCCTTCCTATATAAGCCAATGAAGCACGGAAGTTTTCACGGCCTCCGCATTTTCAAAGTGAATCTCACAATGAGTTTCATATCACACTGCCTTTACCGAGGGAGAAAATGTGTCACAATTCATCTGTAGTTATCTGGCGGTCACCACAAATGATATCATCATTGCGTGGAGTCACTGCAGTCAACTGCCTACCGCTATGCTTTTCGTCAGCCAATGGCATTTGTTCTTCAGCTTCGTTACAGTGACGAACCCATCACCAACGATGACTATCTAGTCTCCTTCAACGGTAGCATTCTTCCGAACAGGTCTTCCATTGATATGCTCGGTGTAACTCTAAGTGACCAGCTCAGATATGGGGGCTCCGTCGAGGGCAGAGTTAAGTTAGCCTCTCAGAAACTGGGCGTACTGTACAGGGCCCGCAGATACTTTGATAGTACACAACTGCTAACCCTGTACAAATCGCAAGTGCGCCCCACGGTTGAATTTGGCAGCCACCTCTGGTCTGGAGCCCCAAAGTACCTGAAAAACACCCTCGACTCTGTGCAGAAACGGGTGGTCCGTTTGATAGATTCTCCCGTCTTAACAAACGGATTGCAATCTTTAGAGCACAGGCGTCGGGTAGGAATGCTATCCTTGTTCTACCGGTATATCAATGGAAGATGCTCCGAGGAACTAGCCTCATTGATCCCCTCGGCACCGATGCATAGTCGGGAAACACGCCAAACGCTCGCCCAACATATGTACACGGTTGACATTTGTCACATGAGAACTGGACGCTTCTACGACTCGTTCTTGTGTTCAACAGCTCGGCTGTGGAACGATTTGCCGGCCTCTGTGTTTCCTCCTTCCTATAACATGGGTCTCTTCAAGACCCACGTTCACTCCTTCCTCTCCTCAAAAAGACCCTCCTCACAGCATCTTCAAAGATGACATAGGCCCTGAGGGAAATTATTTTCCTCAGGGCCTCCTGTGTGGAGTTAATGTAAAAAAAAAAAAACCAGTGCTAACATCCACTGTTGCATCACCGTACACATTTTTCAGTCTTTCGATTGCGAATGACCGTTTAACTTTTTGCATTTAAAAATTCAATCACATGAGTTAATCACCAATTGTAATAGAATTAATAATAAGCACCGATATACACAACTCTCAATATGTGTTGTTTCGGTAAACTCTAAATATACACAAAACAAAATCAAAGACTTACATTACAAAATTCCAAAAAACATCTGGCGATTTTTACAATAATGTAAAAAAACTTTAGAAAAGAGTCCATCGCAACCGACGTGCCCGACTTCAAATACATGACTAGATACGCATTGACGTTAAAAGAACATGTCGGACGAAAAATTGCAATCTTCAACGTGAATTTAACGCTTACGATACAAGATTAAACAATCTTTTTCAAAGAAACCACGACATCAGAATCTGAGATATTTTTTGCAAAATTTGCTAAATTTCATTTAATATTAATTAATGATAATAGAAAAGTATGCACAGATTGCAAAAATGAGCTTAAGGCATATATTTTCTTAGAAATTGGATTAAATATGTATTTTTATTTATTTTCCAAGTATTTAGGCCTCGGGCCTGTTTTGTCAGCAGGTCAAAATATTTCAGCGTTGCAATAAAATCCAAATAAAGCGAATATTTCTAAACATATACGAAAACTAAAAACCGTTTTTGAAAGGTGATGAAATGCGATTTAAAATTTTATAAATCTAAATAAACATATTCTTAACCTCTCGCAGGCCGCAGTCCTCCCGGCGGGTCCATATTTTTGAAGCGATTTTGCCCCTTATGTATAAAGAAATTGTATGAAGAACAAGGTCAGAATCGCTTGAGCCATTTTCGTTCTTGACATTACGAGTTACTGGATAGCATTTAGCCGCTCCGAATAATTCATATTAATTGCTAAAGACCCGCCGGGCACCAAAGATGGTGGACAAAATGGCTGCCGCTTGATAATATGATAGCTGTCACATTCGAAGTCTATATTTATTCATTGTTTTTGATATAAATCCATTGTGGAAAGCATAGATTTGAGTGATTATTAGGAAGTTCGTTTTATCTACATTATTTTGATGTAATTTTTGTAATATATCACAAAAGAAATGTTATAAAAATTGAATTCGTAAGAAAGGTGAGAAGTATTGAAAAAATAAATTTTTTGTACCTTGTTCTTCATACAATTTCTTTATACATAAGGGGCAAAATCGCTTAAAAAATCCGGACCCACCGGGGGGACTGCGGCCTACAAGAGGTTAAACAAGCTGAAACCGGTTAAGGTCAAATAAATTATTAAAGTGGAAAATAGTTTTATATTTGTTTTTAAGTTTTAAATTATAAGAAAAATTTAAAGTTTTGTATTATAACGAAATTCCACCACGAATTGTCAGTTTCAAAAATAGAAATATTTTTTCAAATTACAATCGGAAACTTTGGTTTCAATATAATTTTTCTGTGGTTAACTTTCATATTAAAATATAAAGCGTGGTGTTTTCTCTGCCTAACACCGTTTAGATCAGTGTTTCCCAAAGTGGTCCAGGTGGACCCCCAGGGGTCCACGGGAGACTCAATGGGGGTCGACTTAAAAATATTTTTTTATAAATCCTACGAATATGTGATAATAGACAAAAGATAGGGGAATTTATTGGCTATATATATTTTTTTTTATAGTGAATACCTCACAAGAGTCCCAACTGCTCCCGTCTGGAGCCAGTGAGACTATGGCATCACCAATTGGGGTATGTTATGAGGCTGAAGATAAGTGGGGAAGGGAAGGAGACGAGGAAGAGGAAGGTGGGGAAGTACCTGGCTATTCAGAACTAGTCACTAAACACGGCTAAAACCATTTCAAGCAACGTTTCAATTCTGAATGGTGGTCTTACACCAGGGCGATACTAAGAGTATCTTCCACTCTGGTACGTGCTGCAAATATATTATTTTTTTTTTTTTTTTTTTTTTTTTATTTAACATTCTTTTTTTACATATTTGTGAAATAACACAAATCAATTAAATAAAATTTATTTGCGCACGTCGGGTTCAAACCCGCGGCCTTCGGATTGGGAGTCTAACGCCCTACCACTGGACTACGCCGGCCGTCCGATATAGAACTATAATCTGTTTGTATGTCTCCATATTCAAATTCGGAGATATGATTTTTTTTAATGTGGGCGGAAAAAATTCCTTTAGCAATCTGAGGAAAAAGTTTAGACCTATATGAGTTGTTCCCAAAAGTGAACAAATTAGCCTAAGGGGTTAAGGAAGACCATTCTTTTTTTTTAATATGAATACCGCACAAGAGTCCCAACTGCTCCCATCTGGAGCCGGTGAGACTATGGCATCCCCAATTGGGGTATGTTGTGAGGCTGAAGGTAGTGGGGTGGGGAAGGAGATGGGGAAGAGGAAGGTGGGGAAGTTGGATTCAGCTAGGAGTTTAAAAAGAATTAGACAAATTTTGTCTGTCTAAAATCACCATCCACCAGATAAGTGGTTGGTTGAAAGATCTCCAATTCTGGAGTAGTACAGGAAAGAGAGAGCGAGGAACACTTACAAGGTGGTGATGGTGCCCCGATGCAGTGCTCTCCATACCGCTGCCAGAGGCCGCCTGCTCCATGAGATTAGGCCCTCGCACTTCTGCAAAAAAAAAAAAAAAACACATTATAAATAAGTACGCCCTCACTAATCTATTTCAATACCCAATAACCCTGCCAAAGGTCACCAAGAGGTTCGCTACGTTTGGAGACTTAGCAGAGTTGCCAGGGTTCATAGGGTGAGGTTTGTCTAGATCTTGAAGGCGGATGCTTTTGCCCACGTACTGCGCAGCAGGCCCGATTGGGAGAGACTAGTTGCGGGAGACCTTTTGACCCCTCCAGCCGGACTCTCTCGACCCATACGAGGGATGGATTCATACATCCGTCGCTCCTGGACACACTGACCCTCAGATTCCTACCCACCCTTAATACACTTTTCCTTCCCCAGAACCTTCTCTCCTTTACTTCCATAAAAGACCTTATACACAGCTTCCCCAAAGATGACATAGGCCCGTAATCTAAAAAAAAATTTAAAACTAATAACCAGGTGACTCTGGGTTATTGCCGTGTCGCATAAAAACGATTTTAAAGCGTTTTCTCTAAACACGTTATTTTAATATTATCTGTGTAACTGTCTTAAAACAAAAATTACACATGAACACCTCAAAACAGGTTCCCCTGGTAGGGCGCTCGCCAAGCACCATAATATTCATTAACCTGTCATTGGCTGTACGTACTCCAGTGTACCATCGATTTTGTCCCTTATGTATAAATAAATTGTATGAAGAACAAGGTCAGAATCACTTGAGCCATTCTCGTTCTTGATGTAACGAAATACTGCATAGCGTCTAGAAGCTGACGGCCGACGTAGCCCAGCGGTAGGGCATTAGACTCACATTCCGAAGGCCGCGGATTCGAACCCGGCGTGTGCAAAATAATTTTATTTAATTGATTTACGTTGTTTCACAATTAATTATTTAAAGTAATATATAGTATATTTGCGGCATGTTCCAGAGTGGAAGATACTCTTAGTATCGCCCTGGTGTAAGACCACCATTCAGAATTGAAACGTTGCTTGAAATGGCTTTAGCCGTGTTCAGTGATTCAATCTGAACAGCCAGGTACTTCCCCACCTTCCTCTTCCTCGTCTCCTTCCCTTCCCCACTTACCTTCAGCCTCATAACATACCCCAATTGGGGATGCCACAGTCTCACTAGCTCCAGACGGGAGCAGTTGGGATTTAAAAAAAGCCTCTCCGAATAATTCAAATTAATTCACAATGACGCGCCGGGCATCAAAGATGGCCGACAAAATGGACGCCGCGTGACGTACGAAGTCGTAGTCTATATTTTTTCATTGTTTTTTATATAAATCCATTGTGGAAAGCATAGATTTGAGTGATTATTAGGAAGATCGTTTTGTCTACATTATTTTGATGTAATTTTTGTAACATGTCACAAAAGAAATGTTATAAAAATTGAGTTCGTAAGAAAGGTGAGAAATGTCAAATTTTTTACATCGTATTGAAAAAATATATTTTTCCTATACTGGCTTTCAGAAGGTTAAAAATCATTTACAGTGTCTTTTTTTGTCTTTCAAATCTTAATATATAAAAAACGAATATTTCTTTGTTTGTTCACAAACACCCCAAAAACGAACAACAAAAATGTCTGTAAATATTTCTTTATATAAATTATGAAATGTGCATAAAGAAATGAAATGGGTCACGCGAGTTATTGAAAAACGGGTGTATTTTATGAAGTTAAGCGGCAGAAAAAAGGCTGGGGGAGGGGTATGCGGGAAAGTCGGATGGGGAATTAAGGAGGGGGATGGGGATGCGGGAGGGGAACGGGGCCGAATGGGAAATGACACCAAGGGAGAAACAATTTATTTATTTAAGTGGCATTGCAACGCAGGTCGGGTTATCTATAAAAGTAGTAATCCATAAAAAGTACGAAAATAAAATTAATAAAAATAAAAAAGTAGCTTGCTACACCTATTGCTGATTTATGATGAAAACCAATGAACAAAATATTTCATTGTTGCAAAATGACAAATAAATAAACCAAAAAACTGACCCAATTTCACAATGCACTACTGTCACAGAAACTTAGCGTTTGACCCAAATTTATACAACATGATCTCAATCAATATTAATTGTGCAATTTCTCACAAGACTCAGGTTTAAACCGTGGCAACCGCTGCCCCCACAATCTAGGTAAATTAAAGGGCCTGCCGTATTTGCGGACGCTGTATCGAGGATCTTTTTAGGGATAGGAAGGAGAAGAAGTTCTGGGATGGAAAAGGACATCTTTTTATATGAAAACTGCACAAGAGTCCCAACTGCTCCTGTCTGGAGCCAGTGAGACTATGGCATCCCCAATTGGGCTATGTTGTGAGGCTTAACTTGTTGAAAGCCAGCATAGAAAAAATATATTTTTTCAATACGACGTAAAATATTTGACAGTTCTCACTTTTCTTACGAATTCAATTTTTATAACATTTCTTTTGTGATATATTAATAATGGATTTATATAAAAAACAATGAATAAAAATAGACTTCGAATATGACAGCTATCATATTATCAAGCGGCAGCCATTTTTTCCGCCATCTTTGGTGCCCGGCATGTCTTTAGCAATTAATATGAATTAATCGGAGTGGCTAAATGCTATCCAGCAATTCGTAATGTCGAGATCGAGAATGGCCCAAGCGATTCTGACCGTGTTCTTTAAACGTAATTTTCTTAATTTCTTTAAACGTAAGGGGCAAAATCGCTTCAAAAATCCGGACCCGCCGGGGGGACTGCGGCCTGCAAGAGGTTAAGGAGGTGAGGAGGGGAAGGAGATGGGGAAGAGGAAAATGGGGAAGTAAGTGGCTATTCAGATCTGGTCACCAAACACGGCTAAAGCAATTTCAAGCAACATTTCAATGGTGGTCTCACACTAGGGCGATACTGAGAGTATCTTCCACTCTGGAACGTGCCGCAAACATACTATATATTATTTTTAATCAATTAATTATGAAATAACACAAAAAAATTAAATTTATTTGCGCACGCCGGGTTTGAATTCACGATTGGGAGTCGAGAGTCTTGGCCCTCGACCACGACGGCCGTCAGTATATAAATGTCAGCGGTATAAACAGTGGCAACCGCTGCCCCGACAATATAGGTAAGTAAAAGAGCCTTTCATCTTTGCGGATGCTGTGTCGAGGGTATTTTGAGGAAAGGAAGGAGAGAAAGTTCTTGGATGGAAGAAATGAGGGGTGGATAGGAATCTGGGAATCAGTGTGTCCAGGAGTGACAAATGTATTAATACATCCCTCCCACTGCAGTGCAAGGCGATGGGTGGAGAGTCCGGCTGGAGAGGTTTTAGTATGTAGCGAAAGCGTCCGCCGCCAAGACCTAAACAAACCTCACCCTCAATGAGACCGGGCATCCCTGCTAAGTCACCAACCGTAGAAAACTACTTGGAGTGATTGAGTGTTTTGGTTATTCAATAAATGGTTCCCGGGGCGGCGGTACTTATACCCGCCTCCCAAATAGAAATTTTCGTAGGGAAGGTCTATTCTAAGATGTTTTTGAAAAGCGAAAACTTTTATCACTATTTAATTAAAATTATTCATAAGAATCTTTTTTTAATGACACAAATATGTAATTTTTTTTGTATGTAAGCACTACAATTCACTGCTTTCACTAAATGGACAATCCATTTTTTGGGATAGCGAATTAGTGAGAAAATACTGTATTTGAATGGCATATTTTATTTATTTATATTTTTCTGTAGAATTTTGGAGCATTGAGTCATCCAGGAGTTCTTTGGACTACCTCTGGATGACTGTCGATGAAGCTCCATAGACATTACCTGCTTCACTGTGTGGTCTGGTGGTCTACGTCTTATGTGACCATACCATCTCAACTGTCGTTCCTCCAGCTTAATGTTTATGTCCGTGACATCCAGGCTACCACGAAGGTGTTAACTTTTAATATTATCATACTTGTGCTTAAAGCAATAAAAATCACTGTGATGTGATATTCAAAGAACCAAGTCTTTCAATCTAACTAAATAGTACTGAGAAAGAGTCCAGTTCTTACACAAAGGACAATACTATCTCTGTGAAATGATTTCAGAAGAACAGATGCGCATAAATTATGTGATGTTAGGTTAGTCAGGGTCTCACCTTGTGGTCTCCGTTGATGAGGCATATCTTCCCGCAGACAGTCCTCGGGGTGGCGCTGATGGGGTCCCCCTGGTCCCCCGAGGGGTTTGGGATAGCCCCCGGGGTATCCGGTTCCCCCACTCGCCTCGCCGCGTCCGCTGCCATCTCTGAAACATCGCACAAAACACTTATTAGATTACTCCTAATTGTTATGTATTGTTTGTTATGTTGGTAGTCCAGTTGCGTCACTTGACGCATAAACCTTGGAACGAGTAATGATTGTCAATAAACGTCTTATAACTACTTCAACTGTTAACTCCACACAGGAGGCCCTGAGGAAAATAATTTCCCTCGAGGCCTACGTCATCTTTGAAGATGCTGCGTGGAGGGTCTTTTTGAAGAGAGGAAGGAGTGAACATGGGTCTTGAAGAGATCCATGTTGTAGGAAGGAGGAAACACAGAGGCCCGCAATGCGTTCCATAGCCGGGCGGTTGAACTCAAGAACGAGTTGTAAAAATGTCCCGTTCTCATGTGACATATGTCAACGGTGTACATATCTTGGGCGCGCGTTTGGCGTGTTTTCCGACTATGCATCGGTGCCGAGGGGATCAATGACGCTAGTTCCTCGGAGCATCTTCCATTGAAAAACCGGTAGAACAAGGATAGCAAGGATAGAAGATTGCAATCCGTTTGTTAAGACGGGAGAATCTATCAAACCGTTTCTGCAGAGTCGAGGGTGTTTTTCAGGTACTTTGGGGCTCCAGACCAGAGGTGGCTGCCAAATTCAACCGCGGGGCGCACTTGCGATTTGTTCAGGGTTAGCAGTTGTGTACTATTAACCGCTTGGGCACATAAGCTTGTTTTCACGACAATTTAACGTAGGTAGACGTAGGAATGACATATGCCCCGGACCGGAGTTATTAAAGTATCTGAGGGTACTGTACAGTACGCCCAGTTTCTGAGAGGCCAACTTAACTCTGGCTTCGGTGGAGCCCCCGTATCTGAGCTGGTCACTTAGAGTAATGCCTTGTTCTGACTGGGAGAGTATTTTAGTTGAGTAGCGAGTATATTAGTAACTAAACGTGTCCGAACACCACACTACTCAGGTAGGTTCCAATTAGAAAGATCGATTATTTCCCTTATCAAATTTTTAAAATTAAGAATTTTATATCGATTTATTTAATTAAAAACTTGCTTTAGTATATACCTACATTCAAGTAAGCAATAAAAATGCTCAAATCCCACGATGATAAATTAATAAATAACCCGTACTTCTTGTAATTATTTTTGATCATAAGTATTTATGATTTTTTAATAATGTCTGAACAAAATAAGTGCGTAAAAAAAATTGAAATATTTTAGTTTGTAAGACCTTAAATAAATAGAAAAACTTTTTTGTCACAAAACACGTTCTCGGATTTATTTTTTAACGATTTTAATTTAACTAAAATTAAAATTATGAAAACTGTGTTGACTAGATTATGTATTGATTTATTTTGTTGTATGATTATATGATTTGAAATTTGTGTTGTTTAATAGAATCTGACGTTTGAAAATTGAACAAATCTGCCAACGACCAACGTATAACCTTAGTACATATATTAAAAATAAACTTGGTATTTCAAAATTTTAAAACTGCGTGTACCAGATAAAATAACAATCTTAAAAAACAAATTTATGTTCTTTTGTAAAAAAGAGTCAATACGTCTATAATTGGATTTAAAAAGGACTAATTTCCGGTATTCTCTGGTAATTACCCTCTTAATATTTCATTGATTTATTTTTTTTATTAATTCATCACATCTCCCCTTTTACTTTTAGCAGTTTTATTTGAATAAAATCACTTCCTCAAAGATATTATCTATATCCATTAAAATTTAAATTAAACCTTGGAAATATTTCATATCCACTCAAGCGCTTTTTGCCACATTGTGGCACTATTTCCAAAACCTCGGATTGCTTTGATGCCAAAATGAGGCAGATTTAAAAAAAATATATATTAAAACGACTAAGTATATAATATATTGTACATTCAAAATAAAACAAAATAAATATTCTCTAGATTCTTTAAAATGTTTTAAGGTTAAAGATTTAATTATATTTTTTGTTATAAATCCTACAATTATGTGATAATAGACAAAAGATACGGGAATTCATTGGCTACATAGAACTATAATCAGTTTGTATGTCTCCATATTCAAATTCGGAGGTATGATTTTTTTAATGTGGGCGGAAAAAGTTTCTTTAGCAATCCGAGAAAAAATATTTTAATTGCTCTGTCGCTCCAGTGGATAAAACACTTTTTATAGACTTAAGTAAGAAGATGTAAGGTCGATAGAGATATTGAAAGAAGGGTAAATGCAGGTAACTCCATTAATGGAGGATTAAACGCCGTTGGAGCCAACAAAAAGTTGTCCACAGAAGCGAAGTTAGCAGTCCACAATGGAGTACTGGTACCTACCCCGATGTATGGCAGTGAGGCATGCAACTGGCGGAGAAAGGATGGAAGTAGACTGAATGCTGTAGAAATGAGATCCCTGAGGCGTATGTGTGGTAAAACCATATATGATCGTGTGAGAAATCTATAGATTCGAAAAGAAAGCAAGGATGACGTAATAAGTAAGATTAAGAAAGGGACGCTTAGATGGTTTGGGCATGTAATGAAGAAAGGAAAGTAAAAAGAATAAACAACACGAATGTGAATGCTAAAAGAAGTCGAGGAATATGTGGCACGATCAAGTGAATCAGATCGGGTCATGTCAAGAGTCTGAAGAGAGAATGAAGCAAGAAGTGTACGCCAAGATCGAGTTGTTTAGCAGCCTTTTCTCTCTGCCTACCCCTGTGGTGAAACAGCATGATGGTTAGTTAGTTAGTTATTTACTTAAGAAGTGTATTTTCCCCTTTATGGACATAAATTTAAATGTCATTATTTTATTGGTCAATGACATAAATATAATTATCACTGTCATATACGGTGTATAAAAGCTAAAATGCCTTTCTCCAAAAATTACAAATGCCAATCTATGCGCAATGTCCGTACCTACAAGATGGTTTTTGAGATCCTTAGAAAAATCAACCGCAAATCATGGAAACTTCAAAATGAAAATAGGGTTTAGATGGAAAATCACCACTCTCCACAAAAGCCAATAACAAGCCTGAATTCAAAATAAATTCAACATGACCAATGAACACATTATTATAAAACATATTATTCATATTTTTATAAGAAAAACTCTCTTTCCCAATTGGTAGAGGTGTATGTCCCGGTAAGACGTAAGGTTCTGGGTTCGAGTCCCAGTTGCGACCGTTATCTTTTATTATTTTTCTGTGTCTTGTTCATTTTCATATTTTTAAATTTTTTTATTATTATTGTTATCTTCTTCTTCAATGACATATTATTATTATATTTCATTGTTAAGATAATACTAAAAAATGACACGAAAAATGCATAGTATTCTTTAAATTCAGTATTTTAGGAGTGTGGCGTTTTTGCTTTTATACCACTCATATCTGTACCTGAGAAGCATACGGATGCAAGTCCAAAATTTGAAGAAATGAGTTTTTGATGAAGATGTGTAGTAAATGATCATATTCATCAGTGGCAGAAAGATGGTAGTCATATTTTTAAGAAATATAGGGTTTTTTCAAAAATGTATAAGGATGCAACTACCATTATTCTTAGAAGCATTAGAAGCAGAAGGACTCAAGTCCATCCTTCTGCTTATAATCTCTTTGTTTTCTATCTAAATAGACAGAATAACCTCATCTCTCAACAAACGACTCCTGTGATATTGGTAATCATTAAACAGGAAGGATAAATATAAAATAAAACTCCAAGGGGAAAAAGAAACGCATTTACCTGAGGCGAAAGTGCGATAAAATCTGAAAAAAAATCGGATAAGTTGCGAGGGAAGTCATCGTATTCAGTATTCGTTTTGATGACTCGGATATGGAAAAATGTCTTCCGTGCCCGTTCTGAATATTTTTATTTGAAAAAATTGTGGTGTTTTAATGAAGCCATTCTGGGCAGCACCAATGACAAGGCAATTTTTGCATGTGGAATGAGTCAGTCGGTGTCAGGGGGGCAAATGAAGAGACTTCTTACCTCCTGAAGTGGATATATAGCGATATGGGGGATAATATTGTATGGTCTGACAACTGTGAAGGCCAAAACACATTGACCCCCGTATTCATACCCATCCTTCAGACCTTTTACCTTCCCAGAACCTCCTTTCTTTTCTTACCCTAAAAGACACTCCACACAGCATCCCCAAAGATGACATAGGCCCTGGGGGATTTTTTTTCTCAGGGCCTACTCTGTGGAGTTAATGCTGAAAAAAATCCACTGCATTTTTTTAACAAAATTTTAAGTCATAAATGCCAGATTATCCTCCGTCAAATGAGGAAGATTTGGAAAATATCAATAATTAGTAATAATTATATTAAGAAATATACAATAAAATGTATTTTTCTTTTACCTGTTGTGTATAGTTATTATTTTACTTCCAAATTAAATGTTCAAACATCGATCTTTTAATAATTTAATTTAATTTTTTACTTGTTATAACGAAATAATCTATTGCATTTTGAAGCAGAAGGACTCAAGTCCATAGTGATTTATTTTAAACATTTATTTTTAGGCTTTGCATGTAAAATATTTCGTTTTATTTTCTCAACTTTAAAACAAAACTAATTGATTTAATAATTACAAAAATTTCATCAATCAGCATGAATATCTGCAGAAGTTATGAGACCATAATTACAGAAAAAATACGGTTTTGGCTCTACTGAACATTTGGCTTTTTGGAGTTGCATCCGTATGCTTCTCGGGTACAGATATATGCATTTGTAAAGATTGTTTATCCACTCGAGCGCTTTTTGCCACATTATGGCACTATTTCCAAAACCTCGGATTGCTTTTTTGCCAAAATGTGGCAAATTTTCAAAAAATTTTTTTTATTAAAACGGCTATATAATATATTGTACATTAAGGTGGGTCACGAATGTATGGCGAATTTTTTTTTCTTGTTTTGATTTGTTTAATAGTGAAAAAAGGGTGCTAAATGACGATGAAAAATCACATAATTTTTTTAATAATATTTGGATATCATCTTCTTCCTCCGGATTGACTTTGAAATTTCACATATTAGAGAAAAATCCACCCTTTCTAAATCTTTAAAAAATGTTAGATAAACAAGTAAAAATGAACTATTTTTCAATAAAACGCAAAATAGAGGGAATTTTTCGAATTATTAACTAAAAACATATATGAATATAATTCAAATTATCTCAAGGTAGTGTATTCAAATACGAGCAAAATTCTTCTTACTCTCAAATTTCGGCATTATTTTGAGAGACTCAATCTTCACCTTAATAAGACCATCTCTTGCAGACTTCGTACATAAAGTAGTCAAGGCTTCAATAACAGTCGTTACACCTCTTTTAACTGCTTGAGTATGACATGGCAGACTCAGAAGACGCAATCTACCTTCTCCCCCATGAGCTACAAATAATTGAAGATCTTCATCCGAAATATTCTTCAGTATTAAGGGTTCGGTTACATTTTGCTTCCAAATAATATGATGCATCGAGGTTTATGTTTGGAAGTTGGAACATCACAGCTTTACTTAGTTTATTGCTGCGTGCTTTTAGAACACGACGCGCAGCTAATTCTCAGATGTGCTTGTGAGGGTCAGTCAAAATTGCAAGTAATAAATTTTCGGGGTGCGCGAAGAAACTGTTTCTTTCTATAACCGGATCAATTAAGTTTTCAGTTCAGCTGATAAGTATCTAGGCGCTGAGATTAACTACCAAAAGTGACGTGCTCCATCTTTACAGGTGGTATGAGTTTTAATGCTGAACAAGCCAGAGCATACACTTTAACAACGTACGTTTCTAAAATAATAAGATTCTCTGAAGGAGCTTTCGTTGAAACATAAAGATGAAGAATTCGGTTAGCACGCGTAAGCTATTAGGCATGAGACATTTTTCCAGGAGATTTGTGGAATAAATCTTCAGGTAACTGAAAACCCACTGTAACTGCAGATACTATTTTATACAAATATAACTGATCTGTATCCTCGTCTTTAATAAATAATTCATGCAACTCTCCATCAATTTTCTGAAAATGAACCATAGGATTTTTTTCACAATTTTCCAAAGCTAGTCCCATTGTGCCTGAACATGTTTGAGGTCCAGATGTCTTACCGTCAAGATGTGCGAACAAATGCCGAAATGGTAACTCGTCCATGTGAAGCAAGCAAATTATCCATTGCAATGGTTTATAACTTTCGACGTGCCAGAGTTTGGTGCAATAAAACCTAAATATGTATTGAGTCTGGTTCTTTTATCAATGAAATATGCTCTTCAATGCATCATTCTCTGAATTGAGTCCCCTCCCTTTTCCTGGTTTATCTTTCCAGCCATCAAAATATTTTGGTCTTTTACAAAGGGTTTTTATAAAACTATGTGTTGTGCCCTTAATATTTCCTCTTGTTTTCTTTCGTTCTATGCGAAGTTTACTCTTGTCAATAACTGGAATATTAGACTTGATGTCATACAAAACTGCTAAGGCAATGGCTGCCGCTGCCTTATCCGACACTCCATATCTATCACAAGTTTTAGACAGTGTGGAGTGATCAATATTGACCACAACCTGCTTCTGAAGCGTTTGAGGTAAAACATTAGGTTTGAAAACATCTTTACAATCAGATTCATTTGATGCAGAAGACGTGGAAATATCGAGTAGACAGGTAGATAACTTACCTGTGCTTTCCTTTTTAGACGGGCACAAGGATTTTTGCTTCAAAAGTTTCCCTTTCAATGCAGTCTTCATTTGTTTTGTTGAAGCGGTATCCACGTTTCCTATTATCATTTTTCGTGTAGTACGTTGGTCAGTAATGAAACTCTATTCATTTACAGGTATTTTTTTTATCTCTAGGACAGTCACATTTACTGAAATCATTGCATTTGCAAGACGAAATATCAAACAGCACTTTACTTTTGCGGCGGAATTCCTCCATTTTTTCACCGGTATTAGTGCAATCGGTGCTTCCCCCGCCCTCACCTCACGCCTCCAATAATCAAAACCGGGACTTTTTGTAAATGATTTCGTAAAAATATACTACATTTGCTATGGAAGATAACAAAAAATATGGTTAAAAATATTCATAGTAACTTTTATATACACTAGAAATAACCTCTAAAATTTAAAATTTTCAAAACTTTGAAGTGAATCCGGAGGAAGAAGATCGTATCAGAAAATTTTAAAATTTTTAACACGTCGTTTTGAACCTATTTGGCACCCTTTTATCGCTCTTAGAATTTGAAATTAACACTTTTTTTTAAATGACCCACCTTATTGTACATTCAAAATATAACAAAATAAATATTCTCCAGATTCTTTAAAATGTTTTAAGGTTAAAGATTTAATAATATTTTTTTTATAAATCCTACAAATATGTGATAATAGACAAAAGATAGGGGAATTCATTGGCTACATAGAACTATAATCAGTTTGTATGTCTCCATATTCAAATTCGGAGGTATGATTTTTTTATTGTGAGCAAAAAAATTTCCTTTAGCAATCCGAGAAAAAATATTTTAATTGTTCTGTCGCTCCAGTGGTTATACAGCTAATAAATAAAATAAAATAATTGAATAATAATGTAATAATTTATGAATTAAAATTAATTAATGAGATTAAAAGAATTTGGCATTCTCAGACTATAAAAATATTACCGATTATTATTTCGGCTACTGGCATTATACCTAGCTCTCTCTTTAAAAATTTAGGCATATTAGATTTGTCAAAGAATTTGTGTATAAAAATGCAAAAATCAGTCATTCTAAGTACATGTAGGATTACGAAAGATTTTTTTAAATATTTAAGTATATTGAGGAATCAGTAGGATTTATCGGTCAAATTAGGAATTCCATCGAGCCGAACCCTCTGATATGAAAATATCTGGAGTCGGTGAATTATTTTCCCATTTAATAGTTTGGTAGATTAACATGTTGTTATTGTAATGTTTTGTATTAATTATACTTATATAATACACTTGCATAGCGTGGATTTACTAGATGATCATTTATGGAAAAGTGTGTGAAAGGGTTAAGTTTTTCCTAAGGAGAAATTTAACCCAAACATAAAGTCTGGTGAAGAATAAAAAAATATTTACCCAAAATTCCAGTAATCCTTATATCTGGCATGGCGACGGGGTGGACGGCCTCCGCCCCCCGCGCGCCCGTACCCCCTGCGGGAGCCTCCGTGCCCCCCGCCACCGCAGTTCATCCCGTTCATATCCCAATCTGCCCCCAACACAAACAAACAACTGTCCCCAAACAACTATTTCACTTCTCACTGTGTTTTCTTTAACACCACTTGTTCACTGGTTTCAACACTGTATCACTCCATTATATTATTATTGTCTCTTTATTATTTTGTTGCTTGCTTTTTCCAATCTGAAAAAAATAATAAAAGAACATGAAAAACATATTAATGACATACAGCTGTGCAAGTAGGGATGTGCAGTCAACATTGAAAACGAATGTTTCGATTATTTGACAGGATTATCGAAGTTTTAATCGAATTTCAACAAATAAGGTAAACAGGAAACTTAACATGTTTAACGTTATCACTATAAAAGATAACATTAAAAAATTCAATACAAAATTGAGAGAATATGGAGATAAATTATTGTAAATGGTTGACAATCGTCATTTTCAATCAATTTTACGTAATTGAAGTTTTAAATGCAGTATTTTCCATCGCCCAGAATATACATAGTTGTCTTTTATAGTAATTAAGTTAAATCAAAAGGTTTATTCTAAAAAATGTTTATTTTGAGCGTGTATAGTCATCCCGAAAGTTTACCCAAAAAAAAGTTTTATTTTATCAACTATCTTACCCTTATTCCGCTTACTGCTAAATATGTACAACCAAATTATTGAAAAAACACTTCATTTCAACTTAATTTGTGCAAGAAATATCTATTTAAAACAGATGACATGAACAAGCTTATGTTCTTAGTTTGAGTTATTTAAATAACTTAAATTGAACCGGAACCTAAGGAAAATTTTGAACTTTGAGAAAAAATTTAACTTTTATGCATTTTTTACGATCTCCCCGACGTAAATCGTTGTTTATTGTAGTAATTAAGTTGAAATTTGTGAAAAGAAGCGGAGTAAGAAAACTTTACCATGCTATTAATTCTTTCATGCTTAGATATAGCGAATGCATTTGTTTGAAATTATAATTGAAAATACAAGTATATGGCAGGGGATTCTCGAAGTCTTGATCGAATTAAAAACTGTTTTGTAGCACACTGTTTCATCAAATATGTTTTATTCACTCACGCTTAGAGGTAGCATTTGCCTCCGATTGATAATTTCGTATCTTGAACATTTAAGGACGAAAATAAGTACGCTGGTATTAGTAGCCATGTAATTACACATAACGACTACTACAAATCAATAAAAAAAAATCACTCATTACCGTTCACGAAATATTTTAATCAAATGATATTTAATCGATTAAAAAAATATTAGGTAATTTGTTACCTAACCAGGACACGCTCAATATGCACTAAAAAAAAAAAATTTATATTGTGGTAGATAGATAATAACTAGTAGTAATCAATTCAGCAACCGGAATTGAAAAATAATGCATTTTAATACTTATTTTTAAACTTTCAAAATACGAAATGTCATTTTTCACGGACCGCCATGTTACGAATTATGACGGTAAATACGCACTAAAAAAAGGAAATTCTATTGAGGTAGTTAGATATTAACAAGTTGTAATCAATTCAGCAACCGGAATTGAAAAATAATGCATTTTAATTGTTATTTTTTAACTTTCAAAATACGAAATGTCACTTTTCACCGACCGCCATGTTACGAATTAAGACGGTAAATACGAACTTTTAAAAGAAAAAACACTACTTTTAAAATAAAAAACCACTTCGTATCAGTTATATAATAATAAATAATACATATTAATCATTATTTTGTTCGATTTAGAAACGCTAAAACTATTTAGTCCCGATCGGTGCCATATCTGAGCGACCGACGCACATTTAGCAAATAGGCACTGCCAACCTAAATACAAAAGCATCAGTGTTACCAGCGGCTAGAAACAATATTTAAACAATAATACCCATAGGTTTTAATGCAAGTTTTTTTTTATGAGAATTTTTTGAAATAACAAAAAATTATATTAAAAAAACGCCGGTTTTTAATTTCAGTAATTATTTTTTATAAATAATACGTTCACTTTTGTATCACAAACCATGTTACGCAAACCTAGCGTAGCCGTAAAACTACTTGAAAACTGGGATATTTTTCTTGCCTTGACGCGAGCAGGCGCTACGAAGGGGGCACATTCTTTTGTATCACAAACCATGTTACACAAACCTAGCGTAGCCGCTAAACTACTTTAAAACTGGGATGTTTTTCTTGCCTTGACGCGAGCAGGCGCTACGAAGGGGGCACTTTCTTGTGTATCACAAACCCTGTTACACAAACCTAGCGTAGCCGCTAAACTACTTGAAATCTGGGATGTTTTTCTTGCCTTGACGCGAGCAGGCGCTACGAAGGGGGTCTTTCTTTTGTATCACTCCGCGTGTTTCCCGCTATCAGATGAGGTTATGTTAGGTTAGGTTAGGTTAGGTTAGGTTAGGTTAGGTGAGGGGGTGGGGGGGGGTAGGCGGGGAAATGAAAGGGTAGATAAAAGAAAGTGCCCCCTACGTAGCGCCTGCTCGCGTCAAGGCAAGAAAAACATCCCAGTTTTCAAGTAGTTTAGCGGCTACGCTAGGTTTGTGTAACATGGTTTGTGATACAAAAGAAAGTGCCCCCTTCGTAGCGCCTGCTCGCGTCAAGGCAAGAAAAACATCCCAGTTTTCAAGTAGTTTTATGGCTACGCTAGGTTTGTGTAACATTGTTCGTGATACAAAAGTGAACGTATTATTTATAAAAAATAATTACTGAAATTAAAAACCGGCGTTTTTTTAATATAATTTTTTGTTATTTCAAAAAATTCTCATAAAAAAAAACTTGCATTAAAACCTATGGGTATTATTGTTTAAATATTGTTTCTAGCCACTGGTAACACAGATGCTTTTGTATTTAGGTTGGCAGTGCCATTTGCTAAATGTGCGTCGGTCGCTCAGATATGGCACCGATCGGGACTAATGTGTTTTAGCGTTTCTAAATCGAACAAAATAATGATTAATATGTATTATTTATTATTATGTAACTGATACGAAGTGTTTTTTTTATTTTAAAAGTTCGTATTTACCGTCTAAATTCGTAACATGGCGGTCGGTGAAAAGTGACATTTCGTATTTTGAAAGTTAAAAAATAACAATTAAAATGCATTATTTTTCAATTCCGGTTGCTGAATTGATTACAACTTGTAAATATCTAACTACCACTATATAATTTCTTTTTTTTAGTGCGTATTTACCGTCGTAATTCGTAACATGGCGGTCGGTGAAAAGTGACATTTCGTATTTTGAAAGTTAAAAAATAACAATTAAAATCCATTATTTTTCAATTTCGGTTGCTGAATTGATTACTACTAGTTAATATCTATCTACCAAAATATAATTTTTTTTTTTTTAGTGCATATTAAGCGTGTCCTGGTTAGGTAAAAATTTACCAAATATTAATAATTAAATATGAAGGACGGCCGTCCCATCACTAGTCAAACATTTTGAATTTACATACAAAGCGCCAACTTAACGCGTATTATCAATTAATCAAATACACTTTAATTTAACTCAAAACTCATCAAATACACTTTAAACTCACCAAATCATAAGGAATTAACTCAAGATTCGTCGAAATGGTTCAAGTAAACGGAATAATCCACCAAACGGGGAAAAAAAAACACAAACAAAATTCTCAGAGAAATGACTTCGCTACCAACTTCAAGACGCCAATGGCTACAGATTCACTTTCTTTCACTTTTCTCTTCAAAAAAACTCACAATTATCCCACAAAAACTGGCACAAAACTCACGATGACGGGGGCCACAAAGCTTGCGAAACGTTTATCACTAAATGCGTAATGCCTTTGTACATTATTCCTTACGAGAACAAGGCCCTCGAAATAACCTTGCAAACAATAAAAAAAAATTGTGCATAACTTTTATAAAATCTTTACACACTTTATTAATTGATATTTCACTCGGTTTTAAAACATAATAACACAGATTAAACATGGAAATAACGTAAAATAGCGTTAAAACATGATATAATGCAGTTTTAGTGGTGATTATTGGTGGTGGGACATACCTACATTACACAAGCCTATTGATCCAAGCTGGGTGGGTCTTCTGGTTGGTCGTGGTAAAATAACTTCACGGCCAGCGCAGCGGACACTGGGGGGCGCTGTTAGTGTGTCTCTGCGATCCCGGGGGCGGTTTTGCGGGCCAGCTGGGAGTGGCCGAGGAGTGGAACGACCAAGTAGACCCGCAGGAGCGCTTTGTCCGTCACGCAGAGTTGTTTTGGAAGTGCGGCCGTTAAGTTGGCACTCCTGAGCGCTGCTAACTGCTCTCTGTTTGCTGTTTGAGATAACTTGGACCAATAAAGTTTTATCTAACACAGCTATGACATACGAAAATGACCTCTGAAACAATTTTTTTTAAAGCGCATAATAGCATGCCATGATTTTGATCGAATTGACGAGTTTTCTTCCAACAAACCCTTGCCACGCGATAATCCATTCTAAGAATAGTAATTTTAGAGTTTATTATCGCTTGATATTAAGTGAAAGTTAGAATCTTGTTATTCCAAGCGGTTGATCTGTTGCGAGAACACGGCCGCCAACTTCAGAGGGGAATAAATGCTTGCAGTGGCTCTCAACATGTGCGGCTGTCTTTAAATATTTTTTTACGCACCAGACTTTTAGGTCCGGGTTTAGTTTTTCCCATAAGAAAAACTAAACACACTCACACACTTTTCCACAAAGATCATCTAGTAAATCCACGCTATGCAAGTGTATTATATAAGTATAATTAATACAAAACAATACAAGAACGTCATGTTAACCTACCAGACTATTAAATAGGAAAATAATTCACCGACTCCAGATATTTTCATATCACAGGGTTCGGCTCGGTGGAATTCCTAATTTTACCGATAAATCCTACTGATCCCTCAATATAAATATTTAAAAAATCTTTCGTAATCCTACATGTATTTAAAATAACTGATTTTTACATTTTTAAATACAAATTCTTTGACAAATCTAATATGCCTAATTTTTTAATGAGAGAGCTAGGTATAATTCCAGTAGCCGAAATAAAAAATGGTAATATTTTTGTAGTCGGAGAATGCCAAATTCTTTTAATTTCATTTCCTAAATCTGTATACTTTCTTATTTTTTCAGAAACAGATTTTTCAATATATATTATTATTATTATTATTTACGCAATAATAACATAAGTAAACAATGAATCATATTGGTAATTATGGTATTTATTCTTTAATCTGAAATGTGGGAAGGTTATTTCATTCCCACATATCCCATAAAATATAAACATAAGGAAAAGCAATGGCGTTAAAGTAGTTCAATTGTAGTGCTTTCGATTTCGTAGTTTTAGTGTTAAAATTTCAAGCGTCGCTTGAGGTCGTGTGCTATCTCTAAGTAAATTACATTTAAAAGGTGCCAAAATGTCATCGTGTGTTGTTTGGTTTTGAAATGATAATATGCATGGTTTCTACCTGGATGTCATTTTACCCAGTACCTACCTCTCCCCATCCTTACCACATCACTTGCTGAAAGAAATTTTGAACTTGGAACAGTGATTGGAAAATTGGAGGGTTTTTGTTCCGAAAAAACACAGAGACAGGAAGAGGAATCTAGCTAGAGTTTTTTGAAGCAAGTTTCGTTTTGTTGTGTTAATATAATCGTGCATTAAAGATCATATAAATGTAGACTATATCGTGTTTACTTGTTTGTGTTGTTGGGCAATAATACCTCGAGGTATCTCAGTGAAATAAACTGTACCTACTTGTAAGTTTTGTGTGGTGTTCCCGAGAGGTAAGTGATTGGTTTTCTTTTCCTTGTTTCCCATTTTTGTTCCCAACACGTATTATCACCCAATTCCAACAAATACCATTTCGTTTAGTTTTTCGTTTCGTATTTATTTACAGTCCATTTCACCAAATGCATCTGAAGCAAATTTCGGATGCAACATGTGTAATGAGAAGTGTCTTAATTACTCGGCAAACACTAGTCAAATCCAAGGAATAACATTTTGTTTGTAAATACACGCAAATTATTTATTATTGTCGATTATTAACACGATTCAATACGATTGTATCCCCCAGCCAAGAGCCCTCCTGTCCCGGTTGGACTGGTACACCAGGGGCACTGATTTGTTAGTATTTGAAGCACGTGCTCTGAGGATGGTAAGGGGTGTGGTGTTTAATCAACCGGTATACATGGCAACCTAATAAGCCAATATTGGAATTTAGGATGGGTAGGAATCAAGGAATGGATTGAGCTTTATGATTTTTTCCTTTATGCCTTCCCTCCCTCTTCTTTCCTTTTATCCGCGCTTCTTGGACCTTCTTCTCTATTTCCGGCATTTCTTGGCTGTCTTGTCTCTTCTTGAATCTTCTCGAATCTTCTTGACTCTTCTTGTATCTTGTATCTTCTTGCTTCTTCTTGGATCTTTCTTCTCTTCTACTTATTATTATCGATTATTAAGTATATAATAAATATAAACAGTAAGCTGGAGGAACGACAGTTGAGATGGTATGGGCACATAAGACGAAGACCACCAGACCACACAGCGAAGCAGGCAATGTCCATGGAGCTTCTTCGACAGTCATCCGGAGGTAGACAAAAGAACTCCTGGATGACTCAATGCTCCAAAATTCTACAGAGAAACGGCCTGGATGAAAGCGATACTCAGAACCGAAGAAGCTAGAACAAGAAGAGCTGACCCCAACAGCCTACCTAGTCAATGATTTGGGACAGTGAAAGGAATTTATATTAAGTATATAAAGAATCTTTCAATAAGGACGCCCGATTTTAAAATCTAAATAAAACAAGTTGTGTGTGAGATATCCAGTCATTTTTTTTATTATTTGAAAATATATTTCATGGCAATAGTGTAAAATATAACTTTGCTTGGTTACTCGAATTCGGGAGGTCCAATTTCAATGTCTTTGTAGCTTAAATCTGGCTAAATTTGCTGGATGGAATTTGTTATTTTGATTTTGAGGGCTTCAATTGTTTGCAGTTATCACATAGACATGCAATTTTAGATAGCCCCAAAGGGATAAGTTTAAAGGCGTTAAATCGCACGATCTCGGAGGCCGTCACCATTCACGTCATGTTAATTTCACGCCGCCGCCGTCGCGCGAGATAACCATGACTTTTTTGATCAAATCCCGTATTTTATGATTTGGCTACGTTGTTCAACGCTGTAACCTTGCATGGTGATTTGACGTACACTCAGGGTTGGCCAGTATTTGAATTCTTGTAATTATTTGAAATACAAATACATATTTGGTATTTGTATTTCAATTACTTCCTAAAAATGTAATTTGTATTAAATTTGGTATTTCAAATACCTAATGCTGAAGTATTTTGTAAGTAGTATTTCAAATACTCATGGCTTCAAAATACATTTTCACACAAAGTGATCTTATGATAATAAGACATCAAAATGGAGTTAGAGTTAGTCAGCTTTCTAAACGATAAAAGTAAAGAGCTTCTCATTCATGAAAGCTATCTAAATATAAAAATAAATGTTCATACAATTTAACACAAGTTTGTGTTCATCAGGATCTATAGAAAGATTATTTTCTTTAGCTGGTTTTATCCATTTGTCATTTTGAAACCGTTTGTCTGATTATGCATTATATTTTATTGAAAAATAGGCTGGGCTGAATTAGTTTCTATTTACATTACCTAACACCTGGCTCCTATACCATAAAACTTTACCCCTCTTACTCATAATCATAGTATAATTAATACGCGTCGTATTACGATGTAACATTTAAAAACTTGACTTATTATCACTGTGTGTGCATGGTTAAAACGGCTTAAAACCAGGTTTAAGGCCAACTTTACAAAACCAAGGATGAGTCCGCGGATCCCGCAATTAGGAGTAAGGGGGTACAAGTCTACGAAGTGGAGCGGAGATGAGATGTATTTTTTGAGCAATATGATTATGACTTGGTAATTCATGCGTTTTTAGACTGATGTAATAATCAATACAAAAAATTGCGGTAAAGGAATCGTGTTTTATGGGAAATTAGGCACTTTGATTGAATAAAAATGAAATTTTAATGCATCTAGTACCATCTATCCAAACATAATGAGTTGTTTCTTAAATTAAATAAGTCGTAATATATGATATTTTCCCGAATCTGTGCGATGGTGAGTGGAATATTCACCTAAAACCATATATTTCCATGTTCAAAAGTACCCGCTGTCATAATTTAGGATGTGATTGTCTATGGTGAGTCAAAGACAAAATGCACTAATCGGCAAACGAAGAAGAAGATCAAGATTCAACTATTTTTAATTTTTCTCGTCCTCGTCGTGTTATGGCCGCCTGCGTGAAAAATATAGAATACCTACACTAAAAACTGAAAGATCTTCTAACGAACTGCTGTAAGATGGCATGTTCAATTTATTCCGCGTCGAGGATGCTTTCAAAATGTCGTGACGTGAATTTGGCCCGCAGACTCTACAGCACGTCCGCGACTAAGGTAATAATAATAATTTTCTGACCTCGTTTTCTCGTCAATGACGGAGTTAAAAATGTGTTTTTCTTAAACTTTTGACAGTTTATAGTTTTAAAATAATTTATTATGTGTTCTGGACCAATTTTGGTGAACTTTTTGAAGTATTTGTGTCAAAATTGACTCCAATTTGAGTGTTGTAATAATCTGTGGATGAAAACCGCTGATAGATCCGTTTCAACCTCTCCCCCTTTCTCATAAACGATCCGTGTAATAGAAAGAGAGGCTGCAACGGTGCTTTCCGTCGTGGGGCATAATCTTGTGTACATTAGAGGGTGCTGTTTTTTTGAGTTGATAGATACTTTCATTAATCACCCTTTCAATTTACCGAATATTTTCCCAATTTTTTTTTGTGTGTTCAACTTATTCCAATTGCCCAAAGGCAATTGGATTATGGTCATATTCAATTGGGTTATTTCATTTTTATTTTTATAACGTCCATAGGGCTTTTACATACATAAAGGGTAAATATTGGATACAGATGGAAACTGTTAATAAGCACTTTAAAAAAAAAATCTTTTGATTCACTTTAATTACATTAAAAGACAACTATTTGCATTGGGGGCAGTGGAAAATATTTCATTTTAAATTTCAATTACGTAAAATTAAAATTAGCTTTCGTTCTGTAAAACGAACCAACCATTTTCGAACATTTATTGTCAAAGGTCATTTTGTTATGTTGGTATTCTTGATACCATACGAAAAACAACAAGCGGCTATAATATATTTTTTTGTTAAAAAAATAAAATTTCGCCTAATTAGTACCTACTTACCTAATACGCATGCACGTTAAAATTTATTAGCTTGATTTTTTTTTTTTACCTTAAAATTTTATTTTTTTAAGTGATTTCTGTGATGATATAGCGCCTGCTCGTGTCAAGGCAAGAAAAACATCCCGGTTTAAAGTAGTTTAGCGGCTACGCTAGGTTTGTGTAAAATGGTTTGTGATGCAAAAGAAAGTGCCCCCTTTATAACGCCTGCTCACGTCAAGGCAAGAAAAACATCCCAGTTTTCAAGTGGTATAGCGGCTACGCTAGGTTTTTTCCTCGAAGAGTTAAGATTGTTTAAATAGTTAGGTTTGTTAAGCGAAGCTAGCAGTCCACAATGGAGTGTTGGTACCTACCCTGATGTATGGCAGTGAAGCATGGAACTGGCAGAGAAAGGATGAAAGTAGACTGAATGCTAGAGAAATGAGATCCATGAGGCGTATGTGTGGTAAAACCAAGTATGATTGTGTGATCCGAAAAGAATACATGGCCGATGTGAGCGTAATAAGTAAGATTAAGAAAGGGACACTTAGATGGCTTGGACATGTAGAGTGAATGAATGAAGAAAGAAGTGTCAAGAGAATATATGACGAAAATGTGAATGGTAGAAGAAGTCGAGGATGCCCGAGGAAGACATGGCACGATCAAGTGAATCAGATACTTGAGTCAGGCCACGTCAAGAGTTAGAATAATAGAAGAGCATGTATGATAAGATGTATGAATGTGAATGAGGCGAGGAGTGTATGCCAAGACCGAGTTGTTTGGCGGTCCGTCCTCTCTGCCTACCCCTCGGGGAAACGGCGTGATGGTTAGTTAGTTAGTTAGTTAGTTAGTTAGGGGTGGTATAATCGTATCGTCACACTTAAACATAACCACGCAAACACCTCAGCACAGGTGTCACGAAACATGCAACATTACCCACCCACAGTTTCACCTTCTAAAATCTGCCTTACACACAACATAATAAAAAGTTCAAAATTATATTATGTACAAAATATTAATAAATACGTGAACACTGTAATATTATACAGAAATAAATAAATAAAATTAAATACAACACATATGATTCTGATTAATTTTTTGGATATAGAAATGAGCAAAATAAATGGTTTTGCAATGAGAATCTTGTCCAAGTGATGTGACGAATTCACAAAGAGTTTTGTGTTTCTGTTTGCAGAAGGGACTGGTGTTGGGCGCTCACTGCGAGAAGGACAAGGTGACGGTTGCATTCACCGAGGAAGCCAGGAAGTTCGATCAACTCGTCGGAGGCAAGCTGACGCAGCTACTTAGTCTGTGAGTTCACCCCTCATCTTATTCTATCTACTTCTAATATATCTGCTTACAACAGACGGAATATAATCTATACTGATTTGAAATTAAACTTAGGTCCTGTTGTTTTGTAGAAATTTACTTGTGACAACTATAGATTAGCCCTCCCATACCTTATTTCAGTCCAACAGTAGCACCACCTGTGAGTCATTTCATTATACAATAGTAGTGTTCAATATCGGTACTTTTGCTACCCGTCTGAATTCGGTACTCTCACACAAAGTAGTCGGTACTATGTAATCGGTACTGGATACTTTTGATTACTTTGGTTTCGGGTAGTGGGTACCTACTTCTGAATGCGGATAGATACTTTGCTTTCGGGTAGTGGTACCTACTACTGAATGCAGATAGATACTTTGATTACTTTGCTTTCGGGTAGTGGGTATCTACTACTGAATGCTTTGGATACTTTGATTACATTTTACATTTGACTACTTTCGGTTCCGGATACCGTCAGATACTTTTATAATAGATACAAATCGTTACTTGTCACATTTTGACGTTTGTTTATTTTGTTAGCGTGGACTAGGTACTTCGATAATGAATTATATAGGAATCTACGTATAATATTGGTTAGATATTTAGAGTTACTTCCAATGTTTTAAAGAATTTGGATTATGTTTACATGAGAAATAACGGACGATTATTTATTACATTCTCATTGAACTTTATAAAAACAAATAAGAGTGCCAGTATTGTAGGGATCATATTTATTTAATGAAATAGTTTACTACACATTACTTTAAATAGGTAGATATATATTAACGACCACATACGGCACAGACATAATGCTTTATCCACAGTTTAAATGAACATACACATTTAACATATTATTACTTACGTAAAAATAATGTCAAAAGTTGTAAAACAACTAACGTAAATTCTTAAACAACGAATTATTAAAGTTAACGTTAGCCGTCGGCAACTATATATTACCGTTTAATTAACGAACAAAACAATTTTCTTTTCAGTCATTAATTTGGGTCCTGTCCCGAATATAAGTATGAAAGGCATTACCATAAAAAATATTATTATACTTAATAATATAAAGAATTTTAAAGGAAACTGTTCCCCGGTGTTAAAACAAGATCCTAGTTTTTTTGTTTATGTTATTTTGATCGTATTATATTTTAGTTTAGTCGGAAATAACATATTTCTTGATTAATTTCTTGATTAATTTTCCTATAAATACGAAATATAATTTTACATGCTAGTTTTAATTTTTTTTGTTTTTTAGCTTTGGGATAAAAGTATTGTTTTTTTTTGTTGTTGATAAAACCACCAATTTTTTTAAATATTATAATGATGTGTGAAGTAGAAAAAAGAAATGTTAAAATTATTATCACAAAACTTGAACTTTTTACTGTCGTAATAAAAATAATTATATTTTATACCATTATAAAATTGCAGTAGATACCTATCTATATTGTAAAAAAACTTGTATACTAATTAGTATTAATTACACGAAATTATACAATATTATTATGGTCTAACGAGGTAATTCGCTTCAAGGGTTTTTTTACCGATGCAAGCACCGGAGTATTTTTTGTCTCTGGCAATACTGTTCCTTGCATAGTAGTTCATGTCGCGAACAGCTGGTTCTCGCGCAGAGCGCCTCCAGTGGCACAAATAGTAACCAAAGTAGTCGGTACAAGTACATACAAAAGTATCAATATCAAAAGTAATCAAACGAAAAGTAATCAAATCAAGAGTACCGACTACTTTTCGTTTTGAATAGTCAGTACTTTGATTACTAGGTGAGTAACGAATACTTCAGTACCGAATGATTACTTTTCATTCATCTTTATTATACAACACTGCCCATCCAATTCCCTGGCATCTCTTGCGTGACGTACATAGTTGTTTTGCTAGAAAGAAATTAAACATTTTTTATCTCGATACGCTACCTCAAATCTGTACGTTACGTATATATTTTTTAAAGTATTTGTATAACTGATTAAATTGTTATTAATAATAAAGTCCCCGACAGCTAATACCTAAAATATTTCTAACTGCCTCAATTTTGCGTTTTAAAAATGATCTTCACAAAGCTAGTCATTTCGTTGCTGCAAACTTGCTGGAAAACAAATTTGCTTCACGCAGACCAATAAAATGACTGAAGGTCTCCGTCGATAATTTGAAGGTCTCCGTCGATGATTTGAAGGTCTCCGTCGATGATTTGAAGGTCTCCATCGATGATTTGAAGGCCTCCGTCGATAATTTGAAGGTCTCCGTCGATGATTTGAAGGTCTCCGTCGATGATTTGAAGGTCTCCATCGATGATTTGAAGGTCTCCGTCGATGATTTGAAGGTCTCCGGTCGAATGATTTGAAGGTCTCCGTCGATTAATAATCCGACGAACCAACTCCCCTGCCATAGGTCACCCCAAGTGATTCGCTACGTTTGTGACTTAGCGGGGGTGCCCGGGTGAGGTTTGTCTAGGTCTTGGCGGCGGATGCGCCTGCTCACAAGCTGCGTGGTGGGCCGGATCGGGAGTGGCTGGTTTAGGAAGACCCTTTGACCTCTCCAGCTGGACTCTCTCGGAACATCATCTTGCAACGCAGCAGTAGGGATGGATTTATACTTCCGTATACTGACCCTTAGATTCTTACCCACCCTTCATACTCTTTCCTTTTCAAAACTTCCTCGCCTTATTTTCATTAAGAGGACCCTCCACACAGCATCCCCAAAGATGACAAAGGCCTTGAGGGAAGTTATTTTCCTCATGGCCTCGTGTGTGGGGTTAATATAAAAAAAATAAAGTTACAAGGTATCTGGCTATTCGGATCTGGTCACCAAGCACAAAGTCTATTTCGATTCTGAATTGTGGTCTTTCGCCAGGGTGATACTGAGAATATCCACCACTTGCTACAATAACCACATGTAGCTATCTATTTCCCCAGTTTTGATTGTGACAATGTCGTAGGGTTATCAATAAATAATTATTTTTGTATGTCTTTTGATATACCTAACATGTTTCCAATTATTATTATTTTCAATAACACCAAACTAGCAGATTTTTTTATTTTTTTAAATGTTTATTCTACAAACAGTTAATAAGTACAATTTAGAAATGTTGTATCCAACAATATTCTTGTTCTGAGAAAAATGGAAAAAACGAAACTGGTTATGTTTCATAACATTTTATATTTAAAATACAGTAAACATACAACTCTTAAGACTTTTAAAGGAAAAGTCGTGGAAAAAGGCTATTAAATTAGAATTTATTACAAGAATTTGTGCTGATTTTGTGGAAAAATGTTGTATATAAAAATATAAAAAATATCCACAAAACGGTTTTTTTTAACCTTTCGTACCTTCGAGAAAGCACCATGCTCTTCTCACATCAATTTACATATGTCATTGATGCATTTGAGCTTAAAAATCAAAAAAACAAATAAATAAAAGCATTTACATTTGAGATATTTATTGTCTTTAGATCAACATACAACATTATTTTTTCAACGGCTAAAAAGCAGTCTTAACAATATATTTTTTGAAAAAATTCTACTTTCCTGCATTCTTCAGCTTCTTGGCTTTAAAGTCTTTCTAGATGAAGCCATAAAACATTTGTTTTCTCCATTTATTCCCATGAATTAAACCACGATCCGTGATTTTGATAAACGGCCTTATACAACATTCTTCCACAAACCAATCTTAACTTGTTGAAAGCCAGAATACAAAAAATATTTTTTTTCAATACGACGTAAAATATTATACCGTTCTCACCTTTCTTACGAATTCAATTTTTATAACATTTCTTTTGTGATATATTACAAAAATTACATCAAAATAATGTAGATAAAACGAACTTCCTAATAATCACTCAAATCTATGCTTCCCACAATGGATTTATATAAAAAAACAATGAATAAATATAGACTTCGAATATGACAGCATTCATATTATCAAGCGGCAGCCATTTTGTCCGCCATCTTTTGTGCCCGGCGTGCCTTTAGCAATTAATATGATTTATTCAGAGTGGCTAATGCTATCCAGTAACTCGTAATGTCAAGAACGAGAATGGCCCAAACGATTCTGACCTTGTTCTTCATACAATTTCTTTATACAAAAGGGGCAAAATCGCTTCAAACATCCGGATCCACCGGGGGGACTGCGGCCTACGAGAGGTTAACTCAACAAATCAAAATATAATGACATTAAGTGCAAGTAAAACAAGAAAGTGTTCTTAACTTTTCAAAAATTTATCATATTTTGTCAGAGGATAAAAATATTTCCGCTTTGCAATAAAATCCAAATAAATGGAATAATTGTGAACTTATCCGAAAACTAAAAATTGTTTTCGAAAGATGATAAATACGCTATTAAGAGTGTTTTACCAGAGAATACCGGAAATTAGTCATTTTTAAATGAAATTCTAGACATATTGACTCTTTTTTACAAAAAAACAAATTGATTTTGAAAGATTGTTATTTTATCTGCTACAAGCAGTTTTAAAATTTTGAAAACTAAGTGTACTTATAATATATTAAGGTTATACCGTTGGTCGTTGGCAGATTTGTTCAATTTCAAACGATAGATTAAAAAAAAAAAAAAAATATATATATATATATAATCTAGTCAACACAGTTTTCAAAATTAAAATTTTAGACAAATTAAAATCATTAAAAATAAATCCGAGACCGTGTTTTGTGACAAAAATACCTCAGTTTTTCTATTTATTTAAGGTCTTACAAACTAAAATATTTCAGATTTTTTTTACACACTAATTTTGTTTAGACGTTATTGAAAAATTAAAAATTATTTTGATCAAAAATTAATTTTAAGAAGTATATAATTTTCATTCATTTACCATCTTCCGTTTGATCATTTTTATGGCGATTCGAGACATAAATTCTCGCGATCATTAGCCGCTGAGATGCGGCTGTGCGAGGTTCTGTGTTCGCGACGCTCATAATGACTACATTTTGCTCTAAATTTGAAACTAATACCGTTTAGCTTCATGGTTGTAAAAAGATCCGCGTTCAACGCTGTTAACAAAAACAGAATAATGGATTGCTGGATATTATCTCTTAAATTTTGTTATTATAAAGGACCACGTAAATTTTTAACAATAAAAATTTTGAATGCAAACTTACAAAGTTTTAAAAATGGATCACCTCCCAATTTTTCCAACTAAAATTACAGGTAACAAAAAAAAAATAAAAACAGCCATATTTCATTAGATAAATGAATTATTAACGTTATTGTCACCACAATTTTTTGTCATTTGATGTAGAAAAAAATCATAAAAATTTCACAAAGTTTCATAATTTTTTTAATCATATTACGGTCGGAAACTTTTAGTTTCATAAAGGTGTACATTTTAACCTATTGAATATCGGTTGACATTTGGTCACCTGATCGCCGTGTACCATAGAAAATTTGTGAGATTTCACTTACTTACTCCTTACTGAAATAAAAAGCAAAGTCTAGAATGATATTGGCGCAAGCGAATCTGACCTTGTCCTTGTATAGGTTCTTTTTACATAAGGGTTAAAATTGCATTTAAAAATAAAATAAAAACCCGGACGCTGGCGTCCGAACGACAGACAACAGGTTAATTCTTTTGTGGTAACTTTTAGATTTGAATATAAAGCATGGTTTTTCTCTTTTTAACACCGTTCAGATAATATATATTTAGATTATATTTTTACTTGATAGTAGAGACAAAACGATCTGAACCGTTTCGAAAAGCAAACAAATTAGCCCTAGGGGTTGAAAATCAAACAAAACTCTGTAGGTATAGATACAAACAGGTAATATGGAAATTATTTAGTTACGCGTAAAAATATTTGAAAAGGTTACCAACATATAAACCCAAGTGTCCCTAATGATTTAACGAAGTGTCAATAATGAATTGGCAACATGAAAAGGCCTATTTTTTAACCCTCTCATTCTGAATTTCTACTGATTTATAAAATACTAGCGTGACCTTTCCCATGCGTCCCCGTTCATCCCCATTCCCGCCTCTCTTCCCTTCTGTCTTGCCCCCTCCCTTGTCCCAACACAGAATACATTATAGAATCCTTTGCGGGCATGCATACAACAAATCACCAAAGTTTCATTGCAATCGGTTGAATGGTTTAAGAATGCATAAGGGACAAACAAAGAAGCATTCATGCAGTCCCCCCGGCGGGTCCGGATTTTTGAAGCGATTTTGCCCCTTATGTATAAAGAAATTGTATGAAGAACAAGGTCAGAATCGCTTGGGCCATTCTGACCTTGTTCTTCATTATGTTCTGTGGCGTTTTTTAACAATACATTAGATACAGTAAATTGTAGATACCTAATCTTAAAATATAAGAATTAATGTTTTTTGTTTGTCCCTTGTGCATTCTTAAACCATTCATCCGATTGCCATTAAGCTTTAGGGATTTCTATATATAATAGTGAGCTCTGGCGTTATGAAATTTGTAATTTTTTTTTTATTAATTAATTGTGAAATAACACAAATTAATCAAATAAAGTGTCTTACCACTCGACCACGGACGGTCGTTAGCTAGTAAATATGATTACATTAGTGAATTCGCCGGCTAGCCCCGTGTCATCGATGCTTTACATTCGTATTTACATATCTCCCTTTCAGACCATCTTTTTCCTCTTTTTGAATGCTTACTAAAAAGCCATAAATATAACTACACATTTTCAGACTATTAGATGGGCGTTTTTCAAAAAAAGTGTACATAGATAAAAGTCAGTGTCCCATCACTTTCAGGATCAGTAACTTTTGTTGTGTCGGTTTTAATGACCAACCATATATTTTACCAATATAATAACAAATAAATACCTTTATGGACTAAAAATAATGAATAAATCTATTAAATTTCGATATTATTTTAAAATAAGTAAGACTACAGGTCACTGTTTCTGGTATGTCCTACACCTACCACTACCAGTAAGAGTTCAAAAATTAATGTTATTTAATGTTATCCCAGTATTTATTTCTAATTCTACTAATAGTATATGATAATATTTTCGATTTGCAACCATAATATAGATTAATTATCGTGCAAAATAATTTAAATACCAGATATTGAGTTGTCCTACGAAATAGCGTATGGTGGAATTTCCGCCTACGCCACCACATTATTGACGTCTTCCAATAAAAATATTACCAAATTGATGAATATTTTCGAAAATAGCAACCCTATTTAGTCTATGAAGGGCGGCCATGCTTGGTTTTTTACAGCCAGTTTGCCAAGAAATCGTAACAAAAGTGGTCGTTCTCGGCTGTACTAAAAAAGTGTTCCACCAACGCTTCCGTATTTCTCCAGGTAATTTACCAGAATGTATTAGACTCTACTTTGTATTAAATTGATTCATTTATTGTTTTATGAAATGTTTAGTTAGAACAAACAGAAGTTTCATAATTTATTGATAAATGCATTTCGAAAAAATATTGACGCGATTACGCTACTTCTCTTACGCAACGGTGTCGTGAATGGAACTTAAAAGTGACGTAATGGAATTCTAAAGGTCGGTTCACTCTGTCCGTCTTTTAGGGTATTTGGGTGTGTTACAATTTTCTAATTAAATTTATATTTTGCATGTATCTTCAAAATGTAACTATTACATGTAGATATGTGGGTTGAGTGATATATGTAGCATTGAAAAAAAAGAACAGCATAGCTAAAAAGAAAAAATTATTTGATTTTTATGTGTATAATTTTTTTTCTTTTTTTTATTAATTAAGATTATTAAAGATTAATTCTGAAAGAGTCGAAATGGTGTCGAAGTACTAATATAGACAGCAATATGAGCAACTATTACTGTAGAGGCAACTCTGAAATTCAGTATAAAATCAGCTGGTTCATACAATTTTGATTAAGTAAGTATAAAATGTAGCATGATTTATGTTCCTGTGTGTTTTAGTTAATCCTGTACCTAATTAAAGTTGTGTACATTAACAAGTACTTTAATACCCTTTCAGCTTAGTTACCTATTTCAGGCTATACACGGTATGCACGTGTAGCCCATTATTACCTATCTAATTATTTGTGCATTTTTATAAATAATTTTTTTTAATTTTATGTTCAAATATGCCGTTGAAAGCTGCAGAAAAATCAAAAAGGTACAGAGACAAAATTAAAAACGACCCTGAAAAATATGAAGCCTTTATGAAAAAAGAGTTACAAAGACAAAAATAACATCAAAATATAATCAGAGAGCTAACCAAAGAAGAATAGAAAAAAGAAGACGTTGGAGAGAACAGAAACGAAAAAAAAAAGAAAAGAAAAAAGAACAAGTGGAAGAAAAAGTACTTGCGCGGGGGGCCTTCCACGGTGGCGGTAGTATGTAAAATCGTCCTTTTTTATAGAGAATACCTCACATGAGTCTTAACTGCTCCCATCTGGAGCCAGTGAGACTATGGCATCCCCAATTGGGGTACGTTTGAGGCTGAAGGTAAGTGGGGACAGGAAGGAGATGGGGAAGAGGAAGGTGGGGAAGTACCTGGCTATTCAGATCTAGTCACTAAACAGGTTAAAGTCATTATTAAGCAACGTTTCAATTCTGAATGGTGGTCTTACACCAGGGTGATACTGAGAGTATCTTCCACTCTTCCCATACCAGTCGCTTGTCGCGCTTTCAGCAGTGTAGCCACAACGTGCGTACACATACGACTGATATTTCGCGCCCGCTGTCGCTACCGGGCAAGCCTCTCAGTCTGGCCGAGGCCTTAGAATTCCTAAACGTTACCAAATTTTTCCCCTTACGCCACTGTCCTGTTATTGCTGTGATTTATTTTCTAAGATCAATTATTATATCTCAAAGAAATTTGTTCTTTTTTTATTGATATAGTTCATGATTAATTTTAAATTTGTTATAATTAAACATTCGTAAAACAAAAACTTATATTCGTCTTTCTAGAACGCAAAATATACAGTACGAAGTATCCAAAAGTAGCGTAAAAGAATATTTTTATTGAAAAACTTAATATTTAATTCAATAAGCTTGATTATTCATATTTTTTAGGAGACTGATTGTGTTTTCAATTCGTAAATAAAAATCTGAAATAATGAATTTCTTTTAATTTTCTTTATAAACTTTATGATAAAAGTGACGTAAAAGAATTTCTTACCAATAGTATTAAACTTAAATTGCAATTATTTTCGAAGTTTATTGACATTTTCTATTTAAATACTTTTTGTCATGAAGTTCATTCTTTCTTTAATAAATTTACGTATATTTTTAATCGAAATGCAGCATCTCACTTAAGTGGAATTCCTATTACGTCACCGACATCTTTTTTGGAAAACGCCCATATACTTCAGTATCGCCCTGATGAAGAACCAAAAGAATCTGTTGCATCCGAAACTGTCTGCTTCAGATGCATTTTGTGAAATGGACTAATAATACGAAACGAAAAACTAAATGAACGAAATGGTATTTGTTGGAATTGGGTGATAATATGTGTTAGGAACAAAAATGGGAAACAAGAAAAAGGAAACCAATCACTTACCTCTCGGGAACACGACACAAACTTACAAGTAGGTACAGTTTATTTCACTAAGGGCCGGTATATCAGTCTTTGCTAAGGAGCACATTCCTTGCTCAACTTTAACCGCCGAAATTGGCCGCTTAAGCCGTGGTAAGCCGCAGAATAGTTCCTTTGCTAGACGCTGTAGCGCTATTGGCAAAAACACATCTGTCATCTGTTAGATTTCACATTGCTTCGGTTTCGATCTGCTACGTACATGCTACGTACGGACGCAATAAATAACATTGGAGGAATAAGTTTACCTATGAACATGGAATTCGAACTTTCTTCGAGTGATGACAATTTAGACATCGTTTGACGTTTGGTTGTTTGATAAAAACTTAAAAACCATAGAGTCCATAGATACTTACATAAATAGATTGGTTCGGCATAGAAATTACTAAAATTATCATAGACTAAACGTTTAAAATTGGTCAACTCTAGGATTACGACTGATATATGGATTGTGTGCTAAGCCATGCTGAGCTCCACATTCCTTCAAAGCCGAGCTTTAGACCTACTGATATACCGGCCCTAAGATACCTCGAGGTATTATTGCCCAACAACACAAACAAGTAAACACGCTATAGTCTACTTATATATGATCTTTTCAGTTAATGCACAATTGTATTAACACAACAAAACGAAACTTGCTTCAAAAACACTTGCTAGATTCCTCTTCCTGTCTGTGTTTTTCCGGAACAAAAGCCCTCCAATTTTCCAATCACTGTTCCAAGTTCAAAATTTCTTTCAGCAAGTGATGTGGTAAGGATGGGGAGAGGTAGGTACTGGGTAAAATGACATCCAGGTAGGAACCATGCATATTATCATTCAAAACCAAACAGAATCAGAATTGAAAAATTGCTTCAGATGGTTTTAGCCGTTCATGTTTGGTGACCACATCTTAATTTCCAGGTACTTCCTGACCCCCCTCTTCCCCATCTTATCCCCCCCTCCACCCTCCCCAAAACACACCCCAAATGTAATATTACATAGATCTATGGGAGGTTGGTACTATTTTGCAAATTATTAATGATTTAAAATAATTATTGTACTGTTTCCTTTACAGACGTGCCACTCTTTTCATTATATCTTTTAAATGTATTTAATTTGTATATTTATTTTTGTTAGTAAAGCTGCAAATAAGAATTAAAAAATATATTTCTACGTATCCAAGCCTGCTGAACTGAGAAGTATATATTTTAATTTATTTTTTTATGTGAATACTGTACAAGAGTCCCGACTGCTACCAACCGTTCGGGAGCCAGTGAGACTATTGCATCTCCAATTGGGGTATATTGTGAGGCTGAAGGTAGCGGGGAGGGGAAGGAGGTGGCTATTCAGACCTGGTCACCAAATGAGTATCTTCCGCTCCATATAAATTCTTTTCTGAAGAAAAACTCCAGTCAGTTTTTTAAACTTACAGTCCTCTGTGGTCAAGGGGTAAGGCTCTCGACTAGCAATCAGTAGGTCGCGGGTTCAAATCCCAGCGTGCCATAAGTTTTATTTTATTAATTTGTGTTATTTCCCAATTTACTCATTAAAAATAATATGTAGTGTTTTTCACGTTTGTATAAATCATATTATATCAGAATGTTTAAAAAATATTTTATCTCATGGATCTAATCTTCAAAACTTTTTAAAGAATCTAGGAATATTTGCCATATTTTGGCAGCAAAGCAATCCATGGTTTTGGAAATATTGCCATATTGTGGGAAAAAGCGTTTAAGTGGTTATGAAACCAAAAATTTATTCATTCGGGCGATCCTGAAGTATCAAATATTCTAAAATTTTGACATTTTCTAATAAGCAATAATTATTATTTGCTATATATGGAAAATAGCTAGCTTTTTAAAATACAGCCTATATGTTATTCTGATATATGAGATATATTATTGTAAAGTGTCATTAAAATCGATTCAGTATTTTTTGCGTGAAAGAGTAACAAACACACATACATCCATACAAACTTTCGCGTTTATAATATTAGTAAGATACATTTATTAGTTAAAAAGCTATCACATCTCAGGCGAAATTACCTATTGATGTAACAGGCACTATAACCATGTAATAATTTAATATACCTTTAACTTGTCTCATAATGTGCTGAATACGTCTTAACCCTCAGGCCTCGTGCCTATTTTGTCGGAAGGTCAAAATATTTCTGTTTTGCAATAAAACCCAAATAAATGGAATATTTTTAAACATATCTGAAAACTGTTTTTGAGAGGTGATGAAATAAACTTTCAAATTTTGTACCTCGAAATAAACATATAATTTTTGAAATATAATTATATTACAAAACAGAATAAAATGTCTTATTTCATTAGTTAGCGTCTAATATTCTTTAAAATAAATAAATATCATCTTGTTTCAGATCCGAGACGGAATTTCTCTGAAATATCGCACGGGAAAACAATTTGAAAGGAGTGGCACGTCACAAAAAGGAGCTGAACATCATTTGTACGGGATCTCGAGAGAAAACCATTCTTCCATGAAAAGAAGTCCCTGAAAAAGCAATAAAAATAACTAACTACACTACTAGACAATTGAAATTTTATAACCATCACATAAACACATAAAAATAATCTCAACTGGTTACTGATTAGTAAATGTTCAATTAAATAATATTCTAATATAGCATACAAACCCAAGTGATACATAAGACATAGACAATTTAAAAATAATTTATATCTTCTTAAATAATAAGGACACTTGTTACTGTGATAAGAAAAAGAAAAACATTACGACTGCTGTGAATCAAGACACCGCGGATACGAGCGACGTGAAAAGTGACAATCTTCAGACATTGGTGAATTGTGCCGACGTCATCTGCTGTGATAACTCACTGTAACTTGTTTGCAAGAATTGTGCCGACATCATTTGCTGTGATAACTCACGGTAACTTGTTGCGAGAATTGTGCCGACGTCATCTGCTGTGATAACTCACGGTAACTTGTTGCGAGAATTGTGCCGACGTCATCTGCTGTGATAACTCACGGTAACTTGTTACCAGTATTGAAGACTGCAAAAGGTACGAGAGAATTTTTTTGATTACTTCTATGTGGAAATTTACGAGAGGATTGACGTCCATCAAAGATTAAATATAATTTTACTGACTTGAATGTATATAATGTTTAGTTTATAAAGGTACCGATCTCGTTACAGTATTTTAGTTTTAAGATTGAATTAATTCCATGTTTTGTAATATTTGTGATAGTCGTGTAGCGTGTGATTCAACGTTTTAGGATTAATAGCAATATATAAATTTAAGATGGCCGCTAATAGGGAGGTCGGCAACGCTTCCCCCGTTCGAACGGGAAGTCTTCCGCGCTCTTCCAGAAATCGCCCACCGGTCCTCAACGGAATGGGCGGCTCCATGGAAGACAAGAACAGCGACTTCTTGTGCCCCGTCTGCTTCGATCTGATCGAAGAGGCCTACATCACTAAATGCGGACACACTTTCTGTCATTCCTGCATACTCAAGTCTATAGATATTCACAGACGATGTCCAAAATGCGGATATACTCTCATAGGACAAGATCAGATATTTCCAAATCATCTGTTGAATGATTTGATATCCAAGTACAAACTTAAGATGAGCATCGAGAGCATCGGGCAGCAAGGATCTGCCGCCGGCGACTCGTCAAGTCTGGCTTCCACTTCGGCTGACGGGCTTCGAAGCCTCATCGCTGCAGAATCTCAAAACCTGACCATGCCTGATGTTGACGTGATGCTCGAGATCCTGACGCAGCGCAAGCGTCTGCTGGAAGCCGAGTCGTGTGCCGCTCAAAACCGATTACTCTACGACTTCTTGAAACATCTCCACCAGATGAAAGAGGACCAGAAGAATAGATTAGTTAAAGAGGTGGCGCTCATCAAGAAAGACATGCGCGAAGTTGAGGTTATTCTGGAAGACGTTCAAAGCAAGTGTCCCACCCTGGACGATATCGTTAATACAGACGGGGCTGACCCCAACGTTTGCGCCATACGACAAGAGATCGTGCATCTGATCGATACTATCGATGCCAACATGTTGCATCGAAGTCAAGAATCCTCGCGAGAAGGTGACGCGGCATTCGGCGTCTCGCAAAAGGTGGATTATAGCACGCTAGCCGTCCGAAAGAGACGCATGCACGCGCACTTCGAAGATTTTGTCCAGTGCTATTTCAGTTGTCGCGCGCGCGATCTCTACTTTGGCGATAAGCCGGACAGTGTCCCAGAACAGAGCTTAGGCGAGGAGTCGGGTACTGAGCCTGGAGACCAGAGGATTCCACAGGTCAGCAGCTGCCATGGGTTGGACATCTTTCGCGAGAACCTCGTTAAGTTCTCCAGGTTTAAAGGACTTCGCCCGTTGGCATCCCTCTCTTACTCCAGCGACGTTATCAATTACTCCACCATCGTCTCCACGATAGAGTTCGATAAAGACAATGAGTTCTTCGCTATTGCCGGCGTTACGAAACGCATTAAAGTCTTCGATTATAATTCTGTGGTCAGGGACATGGTGGATATACATTACCCGTGCGTGGAGATGTCGTCGAGTCACAAGATATCGTGCGTAAGCTGGAACACTTACCACAAAGGCATCCTGGCGTCCAGCGATTACGAGGGAACTGTCACCGTTTGGGACGTGAATACCGGACAGCGCACAAAGACATTCCAAGAACACGACAAGCGGTGTTGGAGTGTAAACTTCAATTCTGTAGATATCAGACTTATAGCGTCGGGCTCCGATGACGCGCGTGTTAAATTATGGTCACTCAACGTTGAACATTCGATAGCGACTCTAGAAGCTAAATTCAACGTTTGTTGTGTACGATTTAACCCAAAAAGTTCCTGCCATCTTGCTTTCGGATCTGCTGACCATTGTGTTCATTACTATGACCTTCGTAACATGAAGGAAGCTCTATCCATCTTTAAAGATCACCGGAAAGCCGTGTCTTATGTGACTTTCCTAAATTCTGAAGAGATTGTTTCCGCGTCTACAGACAGCCAACTGAAGATGTGGAATATCAACTCGCCGCGCTGTCTGCGTTCGTTCGACGGTCACGTTAACGAGAAGAACTTTGTCGGCCTGACAACCGACGGTGATTATGTGGCGTGCGGCTCGGAAAACAATGCATTGTACGTGTATTACAAAGGTTTGAAGAGACAGCTGTTTAGTTATAAGTTTGACCCGTTGCGCAGTTTCTTAGAGCAAGATAAGAAGGACGACGAACAAAATGAGTTTGTTTCCGCTGTTTGCTGGCGGCAAAACAGCAATGTCGTCGTCGCGGCAAACAGCCAAGGAACCATCAAAGTATTAGAACTGATTTAGATAATTTAAATGTAGGTATTGGGACAATCTAATAGGTTATGTTCTCTCATAAGAAATGTACATCTTACTCGTATATTATGATTTGAGATTTTCACCGTCAAAAGTATCTTTACGATTTATTTTTGGGTTTCCTCATTCCTTAGCGAACGTTTCGGACAGCGTTACAGTTGCTATCGCCAGGGCAGATGTGTAGATTGTGGTGATGTGTGTGTTTATGTATATGGAAGTGATACAGCGGAAAGTTGGCTAAAGAAGAAGGAAGAATAACCCAAAGATAAATGGCAATAATTCATCGCACATCCCATAGAAAAGTGTCTAAGTCTAAAAATTTAATTTTACACAGATCGAAAACAAATGAATGAATGATGAAAAGAGATACTAGCGACATCTTTCGGAGATGGAGTGATCTAACTTAACCTTTAAGTACTGACGTGTGGGTGTCTCACAGACGGCAAGTTAACAAATATGAGTCTTATTTCGAAGTCTTTAAAGATACCTCCGCACCCTTCCCCTTACCTTCGGTATCGAACACGCCGATCAAAAAGACGTACTAAGTACAATTGCATTGAATGTCGCAAGCCTATTTGTCTTGGGTGTTCAAAAACAGTATGCGTGGACCGTGTAGACAACAAGTGATTTATTCTAAAATATTTACGTGATTTCAAAAGTAATCACTATCTAAGTTATACTATAATGAATACTGATGTTTAAAAAATAAAAATAAATCCAAGAAATGTCAAAGTAATTTTATTATAGCTAAGATTATAACGAATATTTGTCTAGTTGAGTGAAATATAGATTATATAATTTGTATTGAATAAATATTGATCTCTTATTAAATGTTGTTGTTTTTTGTACATCCTTAGTAAAGTAGTAATAAACTAATCATAATACAAGTAAATAATGTGCAAGTCAGTAAATATAGATAATCCATTTCGATTATTTATGAAGCCGTCTGAGATACGTCACGTCACTATTTATGATATGACTTAACCACGTCAGTACTTAAAGGTTAATAACTCAGGTCCAGGGCATACGTCATTCCTATGTCTACCTACGTTAAATTGTCGTGAAAACAAGCTTATGTGCCCAAGCAGTTAAATATGTTTTTTCGTAGGGCATAGGATAATTACTTTACTTTTCAGAGATAAAATGTAAAATAGAAAATTTTGACTTGCAAAGCTTTTCTGTGGGATGTGCGACGTGTTGCTTGTTTGTTGGTACTATGGCATCCCCAATTGGGGCATTTTGTGAGGATGAAAATCATTTCAAGCAACGTTTCCATTCTGCGTGGTGTTCTTTCACCGGGGGACACTAATGTCTAGTACAGGGGTGTCCAACCCAAATCTACTGAGGTTAGGTTGGTCACTCGGGGGAGGGAATCTTCAATGCTGGAAGGCATAAACTAGCTATACACGCGCCTATGTGTGTCCATTGCACTCCCCTTCCACTTATTTAAAACCAGGTCACTTGCATTTTTTTATTTTTTTTTATTTTTTTATTTTTTTTTATTTATTGAATCTATATCATAAGGTTTACAAATTTTTTTTTGGCCTTGCCTGTCTCACTAGGAACTCCTGTGTCGAGTAGACTAGTTTACAAATATTTTCTAATTATAATATAAAGTACATTTTTCAATAAAGCAAAAATATTTGACAAAATTTTCAGGTTGGTATTATTGTTAAAACATGTATTATTATTGTATTATTTTGATCTTACGAGAAATATAAATGCTAAAATAAATTCCTAGTGGGGCCGTGCGCCTGGCACTTTTCAATCAAAACCGCCATCGAGAGTCCGAGCTCTAATAATAAAAAAAAACTTGGATTTCACAAAAACATAACATAAATATGATTAACCTCTCGTAGGCCGCAGTCCCCCCGGCGGGTCTGGATGTTTGAAGCGATTTTGCCCCTTATGTATAAAGAAATTGTACGAAGAACAAGGTCAGAATCGCTTGGGCCATTCTCGTTCTTGACATTACGAGTTACTGGATAGCATTTAGCCACTCCGAATAATTCATATTAATTGCTAAAGGCACGCCGGGCACCAAAGATGGCGGACAAAATGGCTGCCGCTTGACAATATGATAGCTGTCACATTCGAAGTCTATATTTATTCATTGTTTTTGATATGAATCCATTGTGGAAAGCATAGATTTGAGTGATAATTAGGAAGTTCGTTTTAACTACATTATTGTCAACAAAGGATCTCACATCGAAACTGTCGGAAACAATTCCTGAACGAGTCGGAATTGTCCCCAAAAGTTAACGCCAAAAATTATGCCCGCAGAATAGCATGAAATAATAATATATTTAAAACACCATTATAAAACACGGGAAGTAGCATAGTCCCCAAGACCGATTGATGTTCGCCTTCCGCGGTAATGACAAACGAGTCAGTCTTGATGAATCAGTCGAGTAATTCACAAAAAAATATCTCCAACTAGACAACTAACCGAAGCCCCGCTGTCTAGTAATCCTGTAAAAGGATGATCCAAAACAAGTACATTCGCATGTGACGATTATCCCTGCTTGGTTCTGGCGTCTTATGCACGCTACAACCTAACAAGAATTTTCTAACGAAAACCAGCCAATCCCTCCATTCCGCCTTTCTTTGCGCAAAAGAAGGTTTATTATGTTGAGAAACAGTTAATCTGTGTTCAGGAACTAAGAGAAAAAACTAAATTTCATGAAAACTATGTTTATTGAAAAAAAGGCAATGTAACAATATTTTTTTTTATAGTTACAAATAATTTTAATTTGCAGATGACAGATTTTCGCTCATACTGTTTATTGAAATCAAATAACTTTTGCCACGGCTCCTGCAAAGGTGTCAAAACGTCGGGAAGTCCCTATAGCCAATAGCCGTTGCTGATTGACGATTTTTGCGGCTTTAGAAAACAAGCGCTAACCGGAGCAGACCAGAGATAAAACAAACAAACTTTTTTTATTTTTTTGTGTTTAATTTGTAGAACTCCATTTAATTTAAAAAAAATTAATTTAATTTAAATAAATATATATTTTTTTTTTTTTTTAAATTTTCTATCACATATGCAAGGCTGCCAATGTCAATTCTAATTCAACACGGTATGTTGAACTGCTTTTTGGGTTTCATGAAAACATTAGGTCTCTTCATCAACAATATGATCGACATTCCAAAATTTTGGTTCAATACTAATAATATGTCAAACAAAATTACTAAAATGCGCTGGTGTTACTTTTTCGATGGTAAAGGTTTTTAAGTAATTTATTTTGAAGGAGGTGTTGTTTACTTTTACGTGTTGTTTTACCATTGACATACTAATTCAATGGGGTCGCAATTCGCAATGATAAGGAGCTAATCGGAGCACAGTTTTGCTGTCTTCGCCCGCAGTGACATCTACCACATACTTGTCATATAACCCCCTGTACGAGCTGGCAACCCGCAATAACTCTGCTTTGATCATTGTTGTGTCAATGTACACTTCTCCTTTCTCTTCAAGCCACTTTATAATGTCACCTTTTTTCCATTATTTTGTTGGAATCAGCTTTGATAGTCCCAGTATGTTGCAATAGTAAGAAGCCAGCACTCACTCACCAGGTAGACTGGAATTCCCTCTCCTCAGTCCCTAATCCATAGCGCTGCTTCTCTGAAGGATTAGTAAGGGGTATACTCCATAGTCCTAGTGTGATGCAGTGGTAAGGAGCCAGCGTTCACTCACCAGGTAGACTTGTATCTCCTCTAGACACTAATCCATAGCGCTGGTTCCCCGAAGGATTAGTGAGGGGTATAATCCATAGTCCTAGTGTGATGCAGTGGTAAGGAGCCAGCGTTCACTCACCAGGTAGACTTGTATCTCCTCTAGACACTAATCCATAGCGCTGGTTCCCCGAAGGATTAGTGAGGGGTATAATCCATAGTCCTAGTGTGATGCAGTGGTAAGGAGCCAGCGTTCACTCACCAGGTAGACTTGTATCTCCTCTATACATTAATCCATAGCGCTGGTTCCCCGAAGGATTAGTAAGGGGTATAATCCATAGTCCTAGTGTGATGCAGTGGTAAGGAGCCAGCGTTCACTCACCAGGTAGACTTGTATCTCCTCTAGACACTAATCCATAGCGCTGGTTCCCCGAAGGATTAGTGAGGGGTATAATCCATAGTCCTAGTGTGATGCAGTGGTAAGGAGCCAGCGTTCACTCACCAGGTAGACTTGTATCTCCTCTAGACACTAATCCATAGCGCTGGTTCCCCGAAGGATTAGTAAGGGGTATAATCCATAGTCCTAGTGTGATGCAGTGGTAAGGAGCCAGCGTTCACTCACCAGGTAGACTTGTATCTCCTCTTAGACACTAATCCATAGCGCTGGTTCCCCGAAGGATTAGTAAGGGGTATAATCCATAGTCCTAGTGTGATGCAGTGGTAAGGAGCCAGCGTTCACTCACCAGGTAGACTTGTATCTCCTCTAGACACTAATCCATAGCGCTGGTTCCCCGAAGGATTAGTGAGGGGTATAATCCATAGTCCTAGTGTGATGCAGTGGTAAGGAGCCAGCGTTCACTCACCAGGTAGACTTGTATCTCCTCTAGACACTAATCCATAGCGCTGGTTCCCCGAAGGATTAGTGAGGGGTATAATCCATAGTCCTAGTGTGATGCAGTGGTAAGGAGCCAGCGTTCACTCACCAGGTAGACTTGTATCTCCTCTAGACACTAATCCATAGCGCTGGTTCCCCGAAGGATTAGTGAGGGGTATAATCCATAGTCCTAGTGTGATGCAGTGGTAAGGAGCCAGCGTTCACTCACCAGGTAGACTTGTATCTCCTCTAGACACTAATCCATAGCGCTGGTTCCCCGAAGGATTAGTGAGGGGTATAATCCATAGTCCTAGTGTGATGCAGTGGTAAGGAGCCAGCGTTCACTCACCAGGTAGACTTGTATCTCCTCTAGACACTAATCCATAGCGCTGGTTCCCCGAAGGATTAGTGAGGGGTATAATCCATAGTCCTAGTGTGATGCAGTGGTAAGGAGCCAGCGTTCACTCACCAGGTAGACTTGTATCTCCTCTAGACACTAATCCATAGCGCTGGTTCCCCGAAGGATTAGTGAGGGGTATAATCCATAGTCCTAGTGTGATGCAGTGGTAAGGAGCCAGCGTTCACTCACCAGGTAGACTTGTATCTCCTCTAGACACTAATCCATAGCGCTGGTTCCCCGAAGGATTAGTGAGGGGTATAATCCATAGTCCTAGTGTGATGCAGTGGTAAGGAGCCAGCGTTCACTCACCAGGTAGACTTGTATCTCCTCTAGACACTAATCCATAGCGCTGGTTCCCCGAAGGATTAGTGAGGGGTATAATCCATAGTCCTAGTGTGATGCAGTGGTAAGGAGCCAGCGTTCACTCACCAGGTAGACTTGTATCTCCTCTAGACACTAATCCATAGCGCTGGTTCCCCGAAGGATTAGTGAGGGGTATAATCCATAGTCCTAGTGTGATGCAGTGGTAAGGAGCCAGCGTTCACTCACCAGGTAGACTTGTATCTCCTCTAGACACTAATCCATAGCGCTGGTTCCCCGAAGGATTAGTGAGGGGTATAATCCATAGTCCTAGTGTGATGCAGTGGTAAGGAGCCAGCGTTCACTCACCAGGTAGACTTGTATCTCCTCTAGACACTAATCCATAGCGCTGGTTCCCCGAAGGATTAGTAAGGGGTATAATCCATAGTCCTAGTGTGATGCAGTGGTAAGGAGCCAGCGTTCACTCACCAGGTAGACTTGTATCTCCTCTAGACACTAATCCATAGCGCTGGTTCCCCGAAGGATTAGTGAGGGGTATAATCCATAGTCCTAGTGTGATGCAGTGGTAAGGAGCCAGCGTTCACTCACCAGGTAGACTTGTATCTCCTCTAGACACTAATCCATAGCGCTGGTTCCCCGAAGGATTAGTGAGGGGTATAATCCATAGTCCTAGTGTGATGCAGTGGTAAGGAGCCAGCGTTCACTCACCAGGTAGACTTGTATCTCCTCTAGACACTAATCCATAGCGCTGGTTCCCCGAAGGATTAGTGAGGGGTATAATCCATAGTCCTAGTGTGATGCAGTGGTAAGGAGCCAGCGTTCACTCACCAGGTAGACTTGTATCTCCTCTAGACACTAATCCATAGCGCTGGTTCCCCGAAGGATTAGTGAGGGGTATAATCCATAGTCCTAGTGTGATGCAGTGGTAAGGAGCCAGCGTTCACTCACCAGGTAGACTTGTATCTCCTCTAGACACTAATCCATAGCGCTGGTTCCCCGAAGGATTAGTGAGGGGTATAATCCATAGTCCTAGTGTGATGCAGTGGTAAGGAGCCAGCGTTCACTCACCAGGTAGACTTGTATCTCCTCTATACACTAATCCATAGCGCTGGTTCCCCGAAGGATTAGTGAGGGGTATAATCCATAGTCCTAGTGTGATGCAGTGGTAAGGAGCCAGCGTTCACTCACCAGGTAGACTTGTATCTCCTCTATACACTAATCCATAGCGCTGGTTCCCCGAAGGATTAGTGAGGGGTATACTCCATAGTCCTAGTGTGATGCAGTGGTAAGGAGCCAGCGTTCACTCACCAGGTAGACTTGTATCTCCTCTATACACTAATCCATAGCGCTGGTTCCCCGAAGGATTAGTGAGGGGTATAATCCATAGTCCTAGTGTGATGCAGTGGTAAGGAGCCAGCGTTCACTCACCAGGTAGACTTGTATCTCCTCTAGACACTAATCCATAGCGCTGGTTCCCCGAAGGATTAGTAAGGGGTATAATCCATAGTCCTAGTGTGATGCAGTGGTAAGGAGCCAGCGTTCACTCACCAGGTAGACTTGTATCTCCTCTATACATTAATCCATAGCGCTGGTTCCCCGAAGGATTAGTGAGGGGTATAATCCATAGTCCTAGTGTGATGCAGTGGTAAGGAGCCAGCGTTCACTCACCAGGTAGACTTGTATCTCCTCTAGACACTAATCCATAGCGCTGGTTCCCCGAAGGATTAGTGAGGGGTATAATCCATAGTCCTAGTGTGATGCAGTGGTAAGGAGCCAGCGTTCACTCACCAGGTAGACTTGTATCTCCTCTATACACTAATCCATAGCGCTGGTTCCCCGAAGGATTAGTGAGGGGTATACTCCATAGTCCTAGTGTGATGAAGTGGTAAGGAGCCAGCGTTCACTCACCAGGTAGACTTGTATCTCCTCTAGACACTAATCCATAGCGCTGGTTCCCCGAAGGATTAGTGAGGGGTATACTCCATAGTCCTAGTGTGATGCAGTGGTAAGGAGCCAGCGTTCACTCACCAGGTAGACTTGTATCTCCTCTAGACACTAATCCATAGCGCTGGTTCCCCGAAGGATTAGTGAGGGGTATACTCCATAGTCCTAGTGTGATGCAGTGGTAAGGAGCCAGCGTTCACTCACCAGGTAGACTTGTATCTCCTCTAGACACTAATCCATAGCGCTGGTTCCCCCGAAGGATTAGTGAGGGGTATACTCCATAGTCCTAGTGTGATGCAGTGGTAAGGAGCCAGCGTTCACTCACCAGGTAGACTTGTATCTCCTCTAGACACTAATCCATAGCGCTGGTTCCCCCGAAGGATTAGTGAGGGGTATACTCCATAGTCCTAGTGTGATGCAGTGGTAAGGAGCCAGCGTTCACTCACCAGGTAGACTTGTATCTCCTCTAGACACTAATCCATAGCGCTGGTTCCCCGAAGGATTAGTGAGGGGTATACTCCATAGTCCTAGTGTGATGCAGTGGTAAGGAGCCAGCGTTCACTCACCAGGTAGACTTGTATCTCCTCTAGACACTAATCCATAGCGCTGGTTCCCCCGAAGGATTAGTGAGGGGTATACTCCATAGTCCTAGTGTGATGCAGTGGTAAGGAGCCAGCGTTCACTCACCAGGTAGACTTGTATCTCCTCTAGACACTAATCCATAGCGCTGGTTCCCCCGAAGGATTAGTGAGGGGTATACTCCATAGTCCTAGTGTGATGCAGTGGTAAGGAGCCAGCGTTCACTCACCAGGTAGACTTGTATCTCCTCTAGACACTAATCCATAGCGCTGGTTCCCCCGAAGGATTAGTGAGGGGTATACTCCATAGTCCTAGTGTGATGCAGTGGTAAGGAGCCAGCGTTCACTCACCAGGTAGACTTGTATCTCCTCTAGACACTAATCCATAGCGCTGGTTCCCCCGAAGGATTAGTGAGGGGTATACTCCATAGTCCTAGTGTGATGCAGTGGTAAGGAGCCAGCGTTCACTCACCAGGTAGACTTGTATCTCCTCTAGACACTAATCCATAGCGCTGGTTCCCCCGAAGGATTAGTGAGGGGTATACTCCATAGTCCTAGTGTGATGCAGTGGTAAGGAGCCAGCGTTCACTCACCAGGTAGACTTGTATCTCCTCTAGACACTAATCCATAGCGCTGGTTCCCCGAAGGATTAGTGAGGGGTATACTCCATAGTCCTAGTGTGATGCAGTGGTAAGGAGCCAGCGTTCACTCACCAGGTAGACTTGTATCTCCTCTAGACACTAATCCATAGCGCTGGTTCCCCCGAAGGATTAGTGAGGGGTATACTCCATAGTCCTAGTGTGATGCAGTGGTAATGAGCCAGCGTTCACTCACCAGGTAGACTTGTATCTCCTCTAGACACTAATCCATAGCGCTGGTTCCCCGAAGGATTAGTGAGGGGTATAATCCATAGTCCTAGTGTGATGCAGTGGTAAGGAGCCAGCGTTCATTCACCAGGTTTAATCACCAGGTAGGCACTAATCCGTAGCTCTGCATCTGAAGGATTTGCTTTAGTAAGAGGTATCATTTATAGTCCTAGTGTGATGCAGTGGTAAGAAGCCAGCATATATTTTCTCTGCTATCCAATATTTGGACAGCTAAGCTGAACCAAGCTGGAATGTCTCATCCTCTTTTACCTACAATTAATACGATTAGAGGTAAAAGAGTACAATTCGTTAAAATTTTTACATTGATATTTTCTCGGTTATTAACTTCTGATTTTTCATAAGTACGTAAGGGAAGTCTTCATACTTCTCCCGGACGTTTCCGATTAAGCAAAAGTAGTTGAGAAAAAGCCACATCTGCTATATCGTTGTAAGCAGTATCGTCATTCCAATTGGAAATTAATTTCATCTTGGCTTCTTTTGCTTGTAACTTTCAACGGTTCAAAAAAGTCAAGGCCATAATGCCTGATTGGTCGATTACTATGTGACAGGCGTCCTTCAGGCAGCTGACCCATTAATGGAATTTGTGACCTACATCTCAAGTATTTACAGCTGGGTGCAAGCCTCCCTGTGTCCATTGCTAGTTGTTAGGTGGTTGGTAAACCACCTCCCAGACTGTGACAAGGTGCACATATGACTTGCTGCCACTCTTTCTGGAGCGCCTCTACCTTGTAATTCAAGTAAAGCCCCACCAGCAGCCGGGTGCAGTCCTCCCTGTGTCCATTGCTGGCTGTTAGGTAGTTGGTAAACCAGCCACACCTCCCCAGACTGTGGGTGGTGGTGCACACGTGACTGTCTGTCACTCCGCCTGGAGCCCCCTAACTGCCGTGAGGGAACTCTCTGCTGCACTCTTCTTGAGACAAGAGGGTCCTATGGCGTGTGGAGACAAACTGACCGATAGCTCCTACTGAAGGGGACCGGTTTGTCCATTTCCACTAGAGCTACATTTTTTTTAAGGAACTCTCTGCTGCACTCTTCTTGGGACAAGAGGGTCACTGACTCCCTTCTATCCTATGGGTAGCACCTAGTGACAGAGTCCTGTGGCGTGTGGAGACAAACCGGCTGAAGCTCCTACTGAAGGGGACCGGTTTGTCCATTTTCACTAGAGCTACATTTTTTTTAGGGAACTCTCTGCTGCACTCTTCTTGGGACAAGAGGGTCACTGACTCCCTTCTATCCTATGGGTAGCACCTAGTGACAGAGTCCTGTGGCGTGTGGAGACAAACCGGCTGATAGCTCCTACTGAAGGGGACCGGTTTGTCCATTTCCACTATTTTCAATTCATTTTAAGAACGACCCATGGACTCATGTCTCCGCCCCTCCCCCCCACTGCCACTAGGACGAACGTTTACCCATTCAGACCCACTATTTAAAAAAAAAATATTATTTTATTAAACTTTATTTTATTTGCCTACCGAAAACTAGAAAACGACGACAATTTAAATAATAGTATTAAAAAATAAATATTGTACTTTGTGTGGCGTCAGATTTATCAAATTGGCTAAGAAATTAATTCGAAATTGAAAATATCATCATTGCCATTTAAACAAAAAAACTAATTTTCCTCAGATGATTCACTTGAAACGTCAAAAACCAACGAATCATCATCATTGTCCTCGAGTTCATCAACAATATGATCGACATTCCAAAATTTTGGTTCAATACCTAATTATTATATGTCAAACAAAATTACTCCAATGCTCTGGTGTTACTTTTTCGATGGCTTCTTGCATAAAGGTTTTTAATTAATTTATTTTGAAGGAGGTATGGTTTACTTTTACGTGTTGTTTTACCATTGACCATACCAATTCAATGGGGTTTAATTCGCAATGATAAGGAGCTAATCGGAGCACAGTTTTGCTGTCTTCGCCCGCAGTGACATCTACCACATACTTGTCATATAACCCCCTGTACGAGCTGGCAACCCGCAATAACTCTGCTTTGATAATTGTTGTGTAAATGTTCACTTCTCCTTTTTCTTCAAGCCACTTTATAATGTCACCTTTTTTCCATTGTTTTGTTGGAAGCTTGTCTAATTTGACAGAATGATATGGGACATTATCCATAACAATACAATTATCATCCAGTGATGGCAAAATATTTTTAAACCACTCCAAGAATGTTTCACCAATCATTTCGTGATAATTGTTGATTAAAAAATTAATAGACCATTCGGAACCAATCCTGCGGCACTTCCAATGTGTAATATTATTGACCGTTTGTCCTTGCTGGTTGGATTAGAGGGTCCCACGGAAAGGCCGCGTGCGAAAGCATCTCGTCTCGATTTTACGGTATTATCAACTCATTTTTTTAGTATATCGTAAGACCTTCCCTACGGTATCTCGCAATAGCTCGTAAGTAATCTCTGCGCCAAAGAATTAGGTCTTCGCGCTCCGTCAACAAACTGTCACGTTTTCGATTACTATATTGAAAAACCCAATTCTTTTATTAACTTATGGAAAGTGGTACGTTTAAAATTTGGCACGGAATCGTCGTTATTGACAGCCTGCAAGACTTTATTTATTGTTGGATATTGTTTTTCCAAGTAAAAAATGTGAACCTTCGATCTTATTGCGTTTTTATCGAAATAGTCGATTTTCGAAAAAAAGTTCGGTCTCTGCCTCTTTTTATTTAGCGATTTAACTTCACCGGTTCTTGTATACCGTAATAATGTAAATTTTACAGTTTGTAGCCCAATACCCATCTGCTTGGAAAATGGGTGAATGGAATATATCAGGGTTTCCAGATAAAATGTTTTTGTACAATCATCGGCGTTGAGGTTTGTGCACCACATATAAAAATAAATAAAACTGATTAACAACATTCAGAATTGTTAAACATACATAATTGATTTATAATAATGTAATGTTGCAAATCGAATAACTAAACAAATAAAACTTAAATAATACTTAGGTACCTGTCCTCCTTTGTTCTTTGCAATTGGTGATGAGATTGGATGAGAATCCATTTTTTCGCAGGGTCTGAATAGGTTAATTTCTCTCAGCGCGGGCTTAAGGCCCCTTTACACGCTAGATAAATCGTAACAATTGATTGAATGAATTATCGCTCCAACAAATCGAAAGAGTAGAGCACTGTTTACACGCTACGATAAATTGTAACGATAAACCGTACGCAACGCGTTAATTTTTTTTACGACAGTGTTCCTATCTGCCGACGTATCAAACTCTTTGAACTTTTTAACTAGCTCAATATAAGCTAGGTCTTTTTGTTCCTGTCGGAGTATTCTTTGCTCTTAACGAGCCACAAACAGGTAAAACTTCTATAAATTCAATTAAAAACTCACAAGGTGTTTGTTTAGTTGCATTTTCTGCCATGATTACCTACAACACTCTGTCACGAAACAACCTTACAGCGCAAAAACAGATTTGACACTGAGTGAAATCGTAGCGATAAATTGGTGCAATTGTTACACGTTCCAACACATCGTTACGATTCCCAGAAATTGATGCCGGCCGGCTTCAACCATCCACTCCAACTCTAATCCCAATAAATCGCTACAATCTCCCGTTTACACACAACGATAAATTGTAACAATCTGTTCGTTACGATAAATTGCTACAACTTAGTAAAGGGGCCTTTGCGACATGAAAGTCGACGAGACACTGCATTGCGGGCTGTCCGCCCAATGTTGCCAACTCAACTACTTCAAAATATGCTAGAGTGATGGGAAAAATATGCCAGAAAAAAGCTAAATTACTTTAAAAAATGCCAAAAAAAGCCAACATAAATTTAACTTCGAAATAAAATCAACGAAATAAAATATCAATATCTTCATCTTCTTCTTCTTCATTAACAGCAGCTGATGTGGAAGGCTGAGAGACAGAGTCGTAACTTTCTTTGGTCCCAATGCAGCGTAGTACTTCGTCAGGAACAGTGTAAGAATAACAGCACTTTCCTGCTCTCTTTAGGCCAAATCTCACGTACAAAATGGAATTCAAAGTTCTCACCGCCAAACGATTTCGGAGTTTTGTTTTGACCAGACCCATTTGGCTACATACACGTTCAATGTCCGCATGCATTTGAATGCGGCAATGTTAAAAGAGACATTGCAAACTGACATAAATAACCGAAGGGGTTATTATTAGCTGCATCTTTATATTGCATGACTTCATTCCAAAACACTACAATCTGTCGATTGGTAAACATCTAATATTTTGTCAGCTGTGGACGCCAGTTGGCTCACATTATTTTCCGTGAGTGCTGACAATATTGCCTGCACATGTTGCGGTAGGCGCTGCAACCATAATGTTCGAACTATTGCGCTCTCCGCTAAAGCTGGGCCAGCTAGGTCCAACATGTGCCGTAGGAGCTCTGTAGGTTTTCGGTCTTCAAGTTGAATTCCCGTAAGCAAGCCAGTTAGGCGCTTCTCCGCAGAATCCTGCAGACGATCAATAAGCGCGGCCTTGAGGACAGCATATTTGTCCGATATTGGTGGTTTCGTGACTATGTCACTCACGCTTTGTAGAGTTTGCGAATCTAAGGCAGCGACAATGATGTTATATTTAGTGAAGTCATCTTTAATACGTGAATTCGCAAACTGGGCCTCTACTTGGACTATCCAAAGTTGGATATTTTCCTTCCAGCAAGGTGAGCTTTACTGAAACGTGATGGATCGCTTGATCGGAGTTATTAGAGTTGGTAGATTCCATGGTTGATTGTGTTTTTTTCTTGACTTCTGCCGTTGAATTTGTTCCGAAGATTTGTTCGAAGTGGACGTCTTCATTAGAAGTGGTCATTTCGCATTACATTCAAAATTGGCAAATATGGCAGAAAACGTATGGCAAGAAAAATATTGCAAGAAATGAATTATGTTTTTTTTTTTAAATTTATGACCCATATTAATTAAATAATATTTAAAATTTTTGCAAAATTGTTAAAAATGAACAATATTTTGTAATAGATTCCATCGATTGTTATATTAAAGCGTTCAGCAAAGTTTAAAATTAGGATGTACTGTCTGTAGGACTTAATTTTTAAATATCTTTTGTAAAATAATCTGTAAAATATTCATTGCTCGAAGAAATTTTCAAAAACTACTGAATTTCGATAGTATACTTGAAAAGAAATGTGCTAATAGCTAGCATTATTATGGATTTACTCCAAATGATAATAAATCGAATTGTAGGTAGTTATTTTCTCGAGATGATTTTGGATTACTAAAGTTCCATAAAATTTTTCAAAGGAAATATATGCCAAGTTGCGACATTTTAAATCTGCATCAATCAATTAATGTAACATTTTTATACATGCTGAAACAAAATCAATCATTAGTTTTTTTCTTCAAACATTTACGTGTTGTGACGGTGTGTTCTTCTATCGTGAAATTCTCTGCCTCCTGTCATGCGGTCGGTTGTGAAATTTGTGGTACGGCTCCACTTCCCGGGATATCGGGAATCTCGGAAATGTCGGGAATCTCTCGCCAGCTGCGTTGATTCGGTCATTATCTGCGTTGTTACTGGAATAGAATGTACACGGCAATTTAATTCTTTTTAGAAACAATGGTGGGAAGTAATGGTGATGATTAGTTGGATTATATTATAAGATCGCGATGTTTGTTTAAAAAAATATTAAAGCAGTTTTACTTTGGAATCTCTTATATTGAAGATTAAATGTTAATTATTCATTATTATTGCTAGAATTAGCATGATTGACTACAAATGCATATGGGTACATAATAAATATGCATGTCGGTATCATAATATAAAATGCACGTGGGTAACAACTAGATAAGCTGAAAAAACATATTATTTGGTCATGAATCTTTGGTAGTTTTGTGATTACAACTGCATTATCGTAATAATACAGGCTATGCGGGAATAATAAGCCTCGCATATATTTTTAAAAAATTACTGAGGTCCCGTGAGCGGACTACAAAATTTAGACTTAGAAATCGAAGCATGTTAAGAATGATATTGATGGATGTAATGTCGTGGTCACCAATTTGGTGAAAGGGTGTTTTGGGCGATCCATTGGCGGCCAATACTTACGTGGACTCCAGACACGTTACCAAAAGGATGGACGGTGTATTTAAATGAATAATATAATAAACGTTTAACTCTCATTTATTAACTTCACAAACCGACACAGGTTTATTACATTTATATCAGAAGGATTCAACATATGTAGAAAAGGTAGCGTACGAACTGCGACTCGACGATCGGGCCGTGAATTCAGAATGAACAGGCAAGTTCGCCGTGCGTCTGGCGCGGGGTTTTTAGTGTTACCCGTGCAATAAAATATTTAAAAGGCTATTCAATGCGTACGCTACGCTCCGCTACAGACTGAAAACATGGATATCTTCTGAAGGGTTTCCAAATTAAGTGGTAATCTCTAACGTAGTTCTGTCACAAGTTTCAGTGTGATGTTAGGACAACGTTGATGTAAATGGCTTACTACATCAGGCTCAAGATTGTACTCTTGTATTTTATTCTCAAAAGCATATCCCATGTATGGTTTAGGATCTAAATAACTTTCTATGTTTTCTGTTATGATGTTGACTCTCGGTGTTGGATTCAGAATACGCTGACCTATCGATTCCACTAAGCCAATTAGATCGTTGTATAGTTTGGTTGGGTCAACATCGTTACTTTCAAACAACTTGTTTACTATTTGAACTTCCTTTAAGATAGGATTTATGAATAATAATTACAAATGATTTTGTGGATCATTGTACATTTGGTATAATATTTCTGCCGTATAGCATTTTTCGTCTCGCCTGGCAACTTCAAACAGAGTTTTTAATTCTATCCATTGGTCTAGAATACAATACGATAGATTCTATTTTGTGCCCAAAAGTACACCTAGGTTTTATATATATTTTTTCAGATACTATTTCAGATATATTTCTCTACCAACAATACAAATCATATGAATGAAATTAATAAGATAGGTCGATGCCATATAGAGATTTATACCTTTCAAACTTTAACTGTGATCTCGGAGGGCACCACAATTTGTGCAGTAGTACAGTTGGGGTACATGTGGAACACTAATACAGTCTAAAAAATAAAATAAATTCAATTCTGAGGAGACGTTAATGATGAGTTACATTAGAAATTAAAACCATGGGTCCTATGTGTTAATTTTTCACCAGGTAAATACCGAAATCTGGAAGATTAATGGTCGGCAAAGCATCTTCTCTCAACGAGCCACCGGACGTTTTAAATTTGTTTGCGAAATGCAAACTACAAACATATTCACAAATTCCCAAAATCGGATAATAAATATAATCTACTCCGCCAATTCTCCACACCCATTCCAGAAACAGACTCCTTATTTTCGAAGCACGGAAATTTGTGTCCTTACAACATCCTTACAACCTTCGACACTACAATGATATTTTGGAGGCATTTTAACTAATTTATTTTCACAAATATTTATGTCGGCAAAGGACTATGCACAGTCACATGGGCACCACCACCCACAGTCCGGGTGGTGGTGCCCATGTGACTGTCTGTCACTCCGTCTGGAGCGCCTCTACCTTGTAATTCAAGTAAAGCCCCACCAGCAGCCGTGTCCAGGCCTCCCTGTGCCCATTGCTGGCTGTTAGGTAGTTGGTAAACCAGCCACACCTCCCCAGACTGTGGGTGGTGGTGCCCATGTGACTGTCTGTCACTCCGTCTGGAGCGCCTCTACCTTGTAATTCAAGTAAAGCCCCACCAGCAGCCGTGTGCAGGCCTCCCTGTGTCCATTGCTGGCTGTTAGGTAGTTGGTAAACCAACCACACCTCCCCGGACTGTGGGTGGTGGTGCACATGTGACTGTCTGTCACTCCGTCTGGAGCGCCTCTACCTTGTAATTCAAGTAAAGCCCCACCAGCAGCCGTGTGCAGGCCTCCCTGTGTCTATTGCTGGCTGTTAGGAAGTTGGTAAACCAGCCACACCTACCCGGACTATGGATGGTGGTGTTATGGGATAAATGTAAATGAGACTTATAGAAAAGGTTGTTATTTTGATGGTGTGTGCCAATGTCAGGCACTGTGTCCCGCAAATTAACTTTGACTTCCGTAATGGGAAGTCTTGGACGCCAAACCCTGACAAAGTCAGAGTATGTCAATATGCGGAGAGCACAAGTACTCCATCATCAGAGCATGGGTCATACATTGCCATGCCATCCCTGTAAATGTTATTAGGTTTCTCTACAAATAAAACCAAGGTAGGTAGATAATATATACACTGTATTGTGTGGTTAAAAAAAACATAATAATAATTATAACGGTAAGGACTCACCCCCGGGACCATAGTACTCTTTACCCTATGCTAATCTAACTATAAAACGAGCACGGCGGAAGAACTGCTGGTGAAGAGAGGAGAGGCCCATCTCGCCTCCACGCGGTGACAACATCGCCTCGACATCCGTGGCATCCAGAAGTTACGTCCTCTGTCTCGGTCGCCAAGTAGAAAGGGACCCTATTATCCATCTGCATCCGGGAAGACCATGCAGGCTTCCAGCCGTTTTATAACGGAAGATTTATATGAGAGACTCGTATCATTTTAGCGGCACTTTGTTTGAAGCACGGCGGCTTCCGTTTTAAATATAATCCCGACCGGAGATCACTCGCTGCGGATTAATTACTCGCGGGCGTGTCGCCTTCTTCCATAGAACGATTCATTCGATTATTGCGGAATAAACTCTTCCACAAAACAAGCCGACCGGCACTATGTTCGAGTTTCTTTCCGAAACTAAAAATCTCGCTTTACGCGCGGATGTTTACTAAGGAACTTTTAATTAATAACTTAGACATGATTCTACGCCCGTATGATATCAATCCAACCTCAGGATTCAATTATGCCATTTTAAAACTTAGAAAGAAGTGACTGTTGTTTTCGAAGCGAGTCGCACAATGTCGCTCCCAAAACCAGCGTGAGGAAACGGAAAACGCCCCCAGGCTGCCCACGCTCGCGCCGAATAAAATCTACAAGTGCCGCCAACATGATACGACTAACAATAAATAACGATAGTACCTAACTACTCGATAAATAAAATATGAAATAAAATAAAATCGCTTCATAACAGTGGTGCACATATGACTGTCTGTCACTCCGTCTGGAGCGTTATAACTGTCGCAAGGGAACTCTCTGCTGCACTCTTCTTGGAACAGGAGGGTCACTGACCATTTCCTACTAGTCCTGGGGCTTGTGGAGACAAACCGGCTGACAGCTCCTATTGAAGGGGACCGGCTTGTCCATTTCCACTATAGCTATATTATTACTTTCGGGTCTGAAGCGAATCGTCGAGTTCCACGGGTCCCACATAGTAATTGCTAGTCTTTCCATAGAGTACCGTAGCGTGAGTTATCTTTTATTCTTGTTGAGTTAAAAAATATATATTTTGGATAAATTATCCTTTATTACTTAAAGGGAAACTATTCTGTGAGCAATACAACGAATAACAAGTATCCGGATTCAATGCACAAAATAGAGTAACTGATAAAAGCTGGAGTCTGGGCTTATATAGTCCATCTTGGCGTGGTGGAGGGGGCGCCGACTTCCTGTTATTGGGCTGCATGTCAAAGTGTCAATATGTCATCCTGATAATGGGTATTGATGTGTCGCTTCGGGGATAGTAATTATAGTATATCATCCCGATAATGGTCATTGTCTGGGTGCAGCTGTTATTAATAAACTTTTAGGGAACTCGGGGATATTAATTAGAGAATATCATCCCGATAATGTTCATTGGCTGGATGCAGCTGTTATTAATAAACTTGTATGGTTTATTAATTTATTTTAGGCGAGATGAAGTGGTGGTTGTAATGGGCGTACTGCGATGTCTGCCTGTAGGTGAGGGTCGTCTGGGGTGGTTAACTCTCCTCCCCTAAAATTGAAACTCCTTCGCAATGTGAAGAGTTTATATCTTCTCCAAAGGATATACCCGATGGCCGTAATTATCAAGCAGCTGGTAAGTGTTATGTGTATAGTTCCTTCAGATCCCGTCGTAGTGATAGGGATATCGAATTCTATGCGTGGTTCTTGAATTTCGTCTACATGTAGGATGGGTAGTTTTAGTACATGTAATTCTTTCTTTGAATATGTGATGAGTAATTCACATTCTTCACGGTTCACGATTCTTCCCATAGTGAAGGTTCTTCCTTGTATGCTGCACTCGTCATTTGTTACAAGTACAGATTTGGAAATTACTATATTCTGTTGGTGTTGAGGGCATTGTGCTTGTAATGCTGTTGGTCGGTTGCGAAACAAGTACATCATGTTACCTCCGATGACATGTGTGTATTCTTCTGGGCATATTATCTTGCGTGGACTGCAGTTCTGTTCATTTTGGTTTTCCTGTACGGTAGTTGTGCAGTCGTCAATGGAGTTGAGTTCTTTGTTGCATATGCTGAGGCTGTCTGTAATAACTTGGCACTTGTGTGCATTATACATATGCTTTCCATCTCTCAATAATCGTCTCGGTAGGAGGTGGGGTTGGAAACATTTTTTGTTAGTTTTGGAAATGCTGGGAATTATTTCATTATACATATAAACGGTGCGATCTACTAAAGTTAGAAAGAGAATAAAGTGCAAAGTTTAAATTTAACTTGCAAAAAGTGTTGAATAATATCGAAATCTTTAGAAGGTAATTGTTCAGGATTTACATGTGAAATGGATTACATAAATACCTTCGGTTTTATAATGCTAGGGTGATACATTCTGTGAGAGGCAAACGTGATAGCTTCTGTAATTCTAGTTATTAATTTGGTAATAGTTTCCGTCTGATAAATTTGATGTGTAATCAACAAGTCTGGTCTTATCTTCATAATGGTCATGGCTCATTTTTGACCAAAGTACCATTTGGTTATGTGAAATATTTTTTAGTTTACCGTTATAATTCTCCAATGATCTTGAACTCAACGAGATTCTCTTTTCATTTATGTTTTGGTTAGTTTCAATTCGTTTCACTAACTTATCTAAATCATTATCATCTAAGTTTCCCGTAATCCCTTTAATTATTGTTCCGAGTCCGTTTATGAAGCCTCTCTTATTTCTATTTACCACTAAATTATCAATTATCTGATTATTATGATCTATTAAATATTTCAAACATTCTAATCCTACATGCGGTAAGCTTACATTGTTATTTTTTATAAATTTATCATAGTTAATTCCTAGTTGTTGCGATTGTTCAATTAGTTTCGATAAATCTAAGGTATGAATGACGTGCCACTGTCCTTCGACGGCTCGTGCATTTCCCAAAGGTGCGACGATGAAGTGCTCATTGTCTGCTAATTGACGGATCCGTAGCGCTTGCGTCAGGGCGATCAGCCTGAAACAATTTAACACTATCTTTGTGAATTGTTGTTAGGCCTCTCAGACTTTTATATTCGAGTACATTATGTGGTAAAATTTTTCTAATGGTGAACGGTCCTTTAAATTTATTTTTATGTTTACCCCGTGCGGTAATCTTTATAAGTATTTGTTGTCCCACAGACATTTCTTGGCGCGTACGTGTTTTGTTTATGCGTTCGCGTGTTTTATTTTTTGTTTTATGCTGTAAATCATGTATTATTTTTTTGAGTTCTTTACATTGATTTACATGATCGGCTCCGTAACTTTGGGTTATCACACCATTAGGTTGTGGTGATCGATTCCCATGGCAAAAGTGTATCTCATTTGGTGTGTGTTTAGTTGCACGATGTATTTTATTATTATACGCATTTAAGGCTAAATTAATTTGAGTTTCCGATTTGACGTTCGGTATTGCCGTGCGTATTAATCTCAATATTTCCGTCAGAGTAGAGTGAAAACGTTCTATGTCAGCTTTTGACTGTGAATGATCAGTAATAGTCACATGTGTTTTAATGTTGTACGTTTCTAATAATTCTCGTGTCGTAGTGGATGTAAATGTGGATTCACAATCTAAATGTAATTCTTTTGGTATACCGATTAATGAAAATATTTTAATTAATATTTCGCATACAGCGACATTGTTGTCGACTGTGATTAATGTGCAAGATGCCCATTTGGAGAATCTATCCACATTAGTTAGGAATTTTTGATGTCCGAAGTAGTAAGTGTCGATCTGCCATATCTCCATCGGACAGTTAGGAGTAACAGTAGCTTCTAATGGGGCAGACGTAGGGTGTCTTTCATATTTAGAATTCTGACATATTATACACGATTTTAAATAATCGTTTATTTTCTTTTATAATCTTTTATTATTGAAGTAATGCGTTCGTTTTATTTTACTGATAAGGGCGTCTAGGCCCATGTGACCTTGGTTCTCAACGTGCGCTGAACGAATTATTTCTTTTTGCTCTTCTAAGGTTAAAGGTTCAATTTTAAAATTTGTAAAATGAATTAATTTTAACGAGTTCTTATCAATGTTTTTTCTGTAACATTCACTTAAACTCTAACCTATCATTATTTATGATTACTGCGTACTTATCTTTATCTAAATATGTTTTAATAAATTTTTAAAATATCGCTTGTGCATTATCTAAGGGGATGCACCACATAAGGTCCGTACCATTTTCTTTAGCTCTTAAACTATGCTTCTCAGTATCGCTCAATTTAATAAAAATCCTATTCAACGTGGGGGTGGGTGTTCGTTACGAATTGGGATTCCACTCTCGTGATCGTCCACGTTGCTATGCACGGTGTCAGCGACACTCTGGGCACCCAAGGTGGCCTCTACTCGTAATGAATCATGCTCTTCACCGTCCTCACTATAATGGATTTCGACCCTAGAAAGTGCGTCGGCTACATGGTTATTACAACCTCGTTTATGTCTAGTAGTATAATCATATTCTTGGAGTTTCTAGTAAGTTTAGCATTGGGTTCTTTTAATTTGGTTAACCATACTAACGGTTGGTGATCCGTTTCTATAATAAAATGTTTACCATAAATATATGGATAGAATTGCTGGAGGGACCATAGTATACCAAGCAATTCTTTTTCTGTTGTATTATATTTTGTTTCCGTTTTCGACAGTGTTCTAGAAATATAGGCAGTAGGTTGAGATTTTTGGCTCAACACAGCCCCCAGAGCAATGTTACTTGCGTCTGTGGTTACAGTAAATTCTTCGTTAAAGTCGGGGTATTTTAATATTGGGGCATTCATCAGTAATTCTTTACAAAGTCTAAAGGCATTTAAAACTTCTCGTCTTGGTTATTTATTTTTACGTTTTTTCGAGTGCATTCTGTAAGTGGTTTCGTCACTCTGCTTAAATTTGGGGCGAATTTGCGATAGTACCCAATTAGTCCGAGAAAAGATTTTATATCTTTAACTGTTTTGGGTAAGGGGAATTTTCTAATAGTGTCAAGTTTAGCGGGATCAGGTTGCAATCCATCACCATTAAGAATGTTACCTAAGAATTTAATTTCTTCCTTCACAAATTCACATTCATTGATATTTATTTTTAAGTTAGCTTCCCGCAGGGCGTTGAAAACTTTCTAGGCTCCTGAGGTGTTCCTCTTCGTCGTTGGCATATACTATTACGTCGTCTAAATATACCAAACATATTTTTCCCATGCATTTGTACGTTGTTCATAATACGCTGGAAGTACGCTGGAGCGTTTTTTAGTCCGAAGGGCATTCAAACAAATTCATGTTGATTAGGAACAGTGAATGCTATTTTTTCTATGTCTTTATCAGACATTTTGATCTGGTGTTACCCACTTGTCAGATCGAAAGTAGAAAAGTATTTATTGCCATGTAACTGAAAAATATCTTCGATGTTTGGGAGAGGGAACTTGTCACTACGTGTCTGTTTGTTTCGTTTCCGATAGTCTGACCATTCTCCACTTTTTAATTCCGGATTGGTCGAGTTTTTTCTCGACGATATGTACAGGGCTTGCCCAAGGCGAATCGCTTGGTCGGATGATTCCATTCTTCAGAAGTTGGGCGACTTGCCTTTCAACTTCCAGCCTCTGTTCATACGGTAACCGATAAGTGCGTTGATACACGGACTCTTCTTTAATTAATTTAATTTCGTGTTTTACATGAGGCGAGCAATCAGCTACCAGTTCCTCAGAAAATAAATCTCGATTTTTCTCCAATAACTCATCAAGTTTACTTATGTCCATTACATGGAATAATTGAACTTGTCTGGTTGGAGTTTTAAAAATATTATTACGATTATTTAAAATTAATTTCAACATGTCGATACCCATCAATACATCGTATTTTTGGGAAAAATCAAAAATATAAAAACGCATTTCAGCATCATTATTGCCGAATACTTTTTCCAAAATGGTGTCACGACGGTACCTCTATGGGTGGTCGTAGAGTGTGCTGTTTGTACAGTAAACTCTTCATTTATGTACCCACAGTCACGAAACAATCTATTATAAACATTTTTATTCATGAATGATTTGGAGCTTCCCGTATCAATCAGACTTTTAATTTTTAATGGCGCTACTACATATGGTAGGCCATTATTAATGTGATTCAGGTGGATTAGGTTTCTCGGGGAGGTTCTTGGTCTTCCCAAAAATCCGGCCGTTCCTGATCACTATTGTCAGTAAAAAATAGCTCTTGTGCAGTATGTTCGTTGCCGAGGTCGATAACCGGGCCTTTAGGAGGTCGGGCATTGGGGCCGTTCTCATACTGGGCATCACCGGCATGTGCCTGATTAAAATTGTTATAATTTTTTCCTTGCCACAGGCGGTTTTGTCCTTGTGCGTTTGGGTATTATTGTGCCACGGTTTATTATTACATATAATTATTATGATTATTATGATGATTGTGATTAAAGTTGTTACGCGGTTTAAACGAGTTTTGAGATTGCGGCGGTAGAAAGTTAGGACGAGTAAAGGGTTTATTTGATTGGTTTTGTCCTGGTCGCATGAAATTAGATGGTCCTGCTTGTGGGAATACAAGATTTTGTTTAGACCGCTGGTGGAGTTCGCCATGAGACTCCAGCATTCTTATTTCTGTGCACAGGGCATCGTAATTTTTCGTTAGGTTTGAGCATTTAATGTGCGTTGGCAGGAGATTTAATAACGTATTTCTAGCCATATCTTTATACGGCTCCATCAATATGTAAGCACTAGGCCCTCCATATTGATCGGAAATTTTAATTTTAATAGAGAAGAGAATTTGATTGATCTCATGGATCATTGAGGAGTAGTCTTTTTGACCGCGGTTAAAGTTTATTAATTCCGTTTGTAGTAAGGTGACAGACTTATGCACGAGGTGAGAGGGATTCTTATTCTCGAACATCATAAAGCTATTCATTATTTATTTGCTTGTATTTCACGCCCTGCTGGGCTTTTACATGTTATTTTTTTATTATTAACAAAGTACATCTAAATCAACATTACACACAATTCACACAAAAGCAAAAAATAAAATTAAAGCAATGTACATCTAAATAAGCATTACAAACAATTCAAACAAAAGCAAAAAATAAAATTATATGGAGGAGATGTAAAGTAATATTTATTTTAATAAAATTGTCTTATTCATACTAAAAAGTACGAAAATTTTTCCCGTTTCAGAGATTGCGGTCCGTCCTCTAATCCACTTTATTGTCTTGAAAGGCAAAATTTCATGGATTCTTCTAGAACATTCGACTACGTGGCGAAACTTAAAACGAACACTGTGTCACTGTCACTAATCCTATTCAGAACACACAAATATCAATTGACGCGAAATTTATTTTTTCCGCGTCTGGTGGTATAAGTCACTTTAACGAAAATTAAGAATATGTTCACTTTTTTAGCAAAAAACACAGTTTTGACGGAAGACCTCAGGGTCAAAAATTTAAAACACCAATAGTTGGCTCAGTTGCAGTCCGAACTTAAAAAACTTTTTTGATATCACTTGGGGTTTGTGGTTTTTTTTAATAAATTTTTTTTATTTAAGCGACTATATAAAATAATTAAGAATTAATAAAGAATTTAAGTATATAATATATTGTATTTCTTAGTCCTCCTCACTAGAAAGTCCTGTGCCGAGGCGGACTAAAGTTATTTAATTATAATTTATTTTAAAATAAAACAATAACTTTGTATACACCTTCTTCTTCTTCTTCTTCTTCCCCTTGTCCTATTCGGGTCGGGGACCCACTGCATCGACAAGGCTCCTCCATACGTCCCTGTCTTGCGCCGATTGATCGGCCTCCGTCCATGGCAGATCCATCCTCTCCTCGCACAGTTTTTGGACTTGCCTCGCCCAACTGTGTCTGGGGCGGCCTACTGGACGTCTACCCTCTGGAATGGCACTCAGTATTTTCTTCGGAATTCGGTCATCAGACATTCTTAGTACATGTCCAAGCCACCTCAGTTGCGATTTTTCTACGAAGAGTAGCAGTGGTTCAATGTTTAGATCATCTCGGATCGTAGAATTTCTTATATGATCCCATTTCGTAACCCCTGCCACTCCTCTCAAGTACCTCATTTCGGCAGCTTGGACTCTAGAGCGTGTTTGTTCGTTTAGCATCCATATCTGGTGGCCGTAAGTGAGCGTCGGGCGGTATACCGTTTTAAACACTGCCATCTTTGTCTTGATGCTGAGCTCGGCTTTTCTTATCACTGAGCTGTAGAGAGGACGTAGCACACTGCTTGCCGCACTAATTCTTCGATCAATCTCTCCGTCTTGCCGACCGTCGCTGGAGAATTCGACCCCAAGGTATTTGAACCTGCCCACCTGGTTCAGCTGAGTCCCATTAGCGAGTATGTTGCACTGAGTTTGGTCCCTTCCTATAACCATCACCTCTGTTTTGTATACACCACTTTTATTTTTTTATATTTAATGCCGACCGGGTTTCGCTACAACCGTAGCTTCTTCAGGGCAGCATAATCTCTACTAATATCTAACATGTGTTATAATATATTCAGGGGATTGAAGAAATGGACTGGGTTCCGCCGGTGCAGGACGTAGTTGGAGTAAGGGACTGGGGGTTGGAAAGTGAATGTTCTTTGTCAATGGGGAACAACCTAAGTATCGGACTTTTATTTAAATTTATTTGATTGTTAATTACTTTTCTATTAGTGTTTATGGCTTTCCTTAGCTCTAGGGCTTCTAAATTATCCAATCTGATACCTATTTCGTTTTTGTGCAATAACGTTACGCCTGTATTTTTATTAAATTTATGGTCTGTTTCTATAAGATGGTTTGCAAATTCTGAGAATCTGTACTGTGTAAACATCTTAGGTGTTCCTTGACACGGGTATTAATATTTCTTGCAAGAAATTTTCTGGATGCTTTGCGAAAGAGATTTCAATATTTTCAGTCGTTAATTCATCTACGGTCTTGTAATTAAAGGATGGTTTTGCATTTGTCTAATTTCGCTGCACTTTCTTCAGGGGTACCCCAGGGATCCGTTTTAGGTCCACTTCTCTTCATCCTTTTTACAAATGATGTCGCCAAAATAATCGAGTCATTTGGTCTCTTGTCTCACTGCTACGCTGACGATCAGCAAGTTTATTTTTACTGCACTCCAAATGAAATCAACAGTCTCAAAATCCGTGTAGCTGAATGCCTAGAAGCAATAACTCGTTGGATGTCTTCAAACAAGCTGAAACTGAACCCATCTAAGACCGAGTTTCTCTGGGCGGCCACAAACAAACGGCAACATTTGGTAGACGATTCACCTGTTTCCATTTCTGGCAGCAATATTATTCCAAAGAGAACAGTTAAACTTCTTGGCGTTAATCTAGACTCGGACTTTTCGCTTAAAAGTCAAATAAATAGGACAGTAAGCACCGGATTTTTTCACCTAAGACAACTTAAATCAGTTCGAAGAAACCTTCCTACAGAGGCAACAAAATTACTCATCAACTCATACGTAGTCTCACGTCTCGATTACTGTAACGGTATTTATGCTAGCCTTCCGAAATGTCAAATCGACAAACTTCAATCCGTGTTTAATGCAGCGGCACGGCTCATAACCGGGGTCTCTAAATATTCGCACATTTCAGAACACCTTCGCAACCTTCACTGGCTTAAGTGCCCTGAAAGAATCCAGTACAAACTGTGCTGGATGGTGTTTAAATCCATCAATGAAATGGCCCCACATTACATCTCCGAACTATGCGTCCCGGAAAACATTGGTCCAAGGCAGTCAACCCTTAGATCAGCAACATCATCAGCTCTAGGTAGACTGATAGAACCTAAACGAAAGCCAAATACTAAGTTTGGAGATCGTGCATTCGAAGTGTCTGGGCCTAAGGCTTGGAACAAACTCCCTCCGGAACTAAGGTGCATAACAAGCCCAACAGAATTTAGGTCAAAACTAAAAACCTACTTATTTAGGCTCTCATACCCTTAAATTTAATAAATCTATTTGTATTATGTATTGCCTATAATTTATCTTAATCTATTTTCTTATTAGATTAACATCATTCAAAGCCTTCACAGCAATCCGTCGCTTAACGAGAGACTGAGACTTCATTTAAGAAAATAAATAAAATTCATGTACTACTCTGTACCGCCCATTAATTAATTTTGCTTTTCCCAAACACGTTCATTAAATAACATAATATATATCAAATAATTACTTTTCCAACAACATGTGTTCGCTATTATGTCCTCTGCGCGCAAACTGTATATAAATAAACATCTTTTAACTTTAGTCTCAAGTGACCTACCAGGTAAGTATGGTCCTGTACATTTTCATTGAAAAAAAATATATATAATAATTTAAAAAAAAAAAAAAAAAAAAAAAAAAAAAAAAAAAAAAAAAAAAAAAAAATACATGTACATTTACATTTTTGGGCTGCACCGCGCTGGTTGTTCAGATGCATTGTACATATAGTTTTGTATCGCTGATCAAAGAACCGGTGGATTTGCATCCATTGTTTTAGCCGTAGGTTTTTTATATTTTCTAGTGTGTAGTTAGAAGTAAGATTGTAGAAATTATTGAAATTTGTACAGCGCCCTTGAGGTGATTTTTCACAAAAACGGCGCTATACAAGTCATCCAATTATTATTATTATTATTTATTGTTTTTTCATTAATGATCTTCCATAATTTGTGAGAGTCATTATTACATTCGTCTATTTTCTTCATATAATAGTTTTCTTTAAAAAGTTAGTTTAGTTTTTTTTTTAATTTTTTTTTTTTAGTTTATTTTTTTTATTTTTTTTGCGTATAACATTTTTGCAGATATTTCTATGTATTTTGTAGTATCGCAGTATAAAAATATCACAAGGATTTAGTTCAACTATTCTGTGTAATTCGTCTCTTTTTCTAATGCAATTTATAGTTTGAGTGTTATGCCTGCTGCATTTGCGACTTTTTTTTACAATTTCCACCAGCTGTTCTCCATTTTTTTGAGGGATTCCTGCAATTTCATTGCTGTCAAGTGTTGAGCTGTATTCAATTTCATCTAGTCTGAGTTCCAGTTTTTTAATTCCAGCATTTTTTCTTTTTGATTTTTTTTAAAATTAACTACTCCTCCCCCCTCACTAAAGTTCGAAAATTATTTTTCGCAATCAATTTTAAAAACTCCCGATCAGTCCTCTTCAAAACGATTAAATATCGAAATTCAGAAATAAATCGGGTATGTTACTTGTCGTTTCAAGATTTTAAATTTTCTTAACCATACAAAATAAAATAAAATTTTACCAAGTTGTAAATTTTAGGTTAGTCCTCTGATCTGCTCTATTGTCCCTTGTGGCAAAAATTCGAAGATCCTTCTAGAAGCTTCTACCACGTGGTGAAACCAAAAACGCACACAGTGTCACTTTCACTAATCCAATCAACTTAACACAAATATCAATCGACGCAGAAAAAAATTCTGCGTTTGGTGGTCCTAATCACTTTCACAAATATTTGGAAAATATACACTTTTTTGTTATAAAACACAGTTTTGAAGGTGGATCACAAGGTTATAAAATTGATTTGCCAATATTTGGCTCTATTTGAGTCCAAACTTGATTTTTTTTAAAGTTATGGTTAAAGGAGAACTATAACTATCCTTGTATCAATAAATGATACAAGGAGATAGGGAGATAAGGTCCCGAAACCGTCACGAGTGTCTTTTTTCACTATTATGACTAAAAAAGTTGTCTCAGCAAAAAGGGCATTGTCGGCCGCTGGTTCGCCCTTTGGCAAGTCGTAAAGAACTATTTTGGGTAGGCGCCCCTGTGGAGAGATGATTTTAATGCCCTTCTCTGTAAGCTTAGCCTCCATTTTTTTTTAATATTAGCTACCCCTTCTTGCGAGGTGGTCTGAATAACCAGTCCAGCACCCTTTATTTTTCGGGAACGCACAACCTGGAATCCGTCCTTCTTGGGATCCAGTAACGTTGTTATCGTCTTCTGCAGCTCTTCCGAGGTCTTCCCTTCCGGTTCTGAGGGGTAGAAGAGGACTGCCGGTTGCCTGTTTGGGACTGGCCTGTCCATTCCTCCTATACTGATATTTTTAGAGGGCGGCCCAGAAGTTGTGGCGCTTGCGTAAGTGCGCCTTGTGGTGCTTGGCGTCGGGAGCTGAACAGCCGCTGAGTTCGGTGTGTTGAAGAGGAGTCTGCCTTGGCCATTGCAGTTCCCGTTAGATGCAGGAGTTGTTTAATTTGGTCTATTTTAAGGTAAATGTTTGTACGGTCATTTTTGTTTAATTTGTTTTTGCCTTCAGTTATTGTCAGCACAATGGCGTCCAGCAGGGTCCATATAGGAATAATAGTATCGCCCGAGGTTTCTCCACTGTTAGCTGTCGGGGAGGAGAAAGATGCCTCTTCTCTTAATCTTTTTCTATTGGTTTGATTCGGAGACTCCCCTGGTGGCACTATTATAGCACTCGCCACATCCGTGGGGTTTCCCCTCTGCCGCAGAGCAGTTGATGTAGTGGCGTCATTAGGGTTCAGGTTGGGGTTGTTCCATACATTTGTAACTAGTGTTGCACTGGTAACACTTGGTGGGTTTCCTTGTTTGTTTATTGCATTGTCTACATCGGAGTGGCTTTTCCGGTTATCTGTTGCAGTAGCAACAACGGAGCGGTTTTCTTCATCCAGGAGCATGCTGCTGCTATGCAGCGATCTGTAGGGAGACTCGGATCTCATGTCTCTTGTCCCTAAGACGGATTTTTCCCTTCCTCGAGTTGCACTTAGTTGCTTTCTGAGGAGCCGATTTTCTATTAGGATCTGGTCCATAGAAGCGTGCACATCCTCGATGTCGCTGTCTTCGGAATCTGTTCCCATTATGGTAGATATTCTCCGCACTGTAAGATTATCTTGTTTCTATCGACACTACAAGCACTATCTCTAAAATGTCAGAAAAAATTTGATTCGGGAGCCAATTATAGTTATTACGGAATGTTAATGGTTAGTATCTGGGGTATCATTACAAAGAAACAAATGTCTGAAATACAGGTCATCCAAAATAGAGCCATAAGGAATATATATCATCTACCACGGGATATACATGTCAAAGATATATATTCATTAACACAAATACTACCCTTTACGATTCTGCCAAAATATAGCATCACAACTGCCATTTTACAAATAATCCAACACTCCTCACACACCAACACTAAACCAACATTTAATTCTGATATACACCAGCACAAAACACGATCTCAAAATCAAATACACTTATCGTCATCTACTCACACGGAGTTTTAAGGTCTTCATTTATTTATTCATAGGGGTAAATATTGTAATGGAGAATTTAAAATTGTATTGTTTTGTGAACCTGTGTCCATTGTGGCCTCGAGATTTAGAGAAGTGCTTTCTTGGACTTCTTTACAGGGAGTTTTAAGGTCTTCATTTAGGGGTAAATATTGTAATGGAGAATTTAAAATTGTATTGTATTGTGGCCTCGAGATTTAGAGAAGTGCTTTCTTGGACTTCTTTATAGGGAGTTTTAGGGTCTTCATTTAGGGGTAAATATTGTGATGAAGAATTTAAAAGTGTATCTTGTGATGTGGATGGGATTATCAATGGATTGCTACTTGGACCCGTGGTAGGTGTTACTGCATTGTTCTGATGTTGAATTATGCAAGGTGAGGAGATTTTCAGCTGGTGGCAAGGCTTGTTTGGGTTTTGTCAGCTTTAGTAGCTCTTCAATCTTCTTATAAAATTGAAACAATCCAATTTCTTCGTCAATCTTCTCTGCATCAATATATTTGTCCAAGAATTTAAGTCCCATTTCAAGTTCTTTAATTTTAGCCATCTTTTGTAATTCTGTGAATTCTTCTGTTGGTTGTCCTGATACACGGCACACTTCATCTGGATTCCATGGTGAAAGTCCACACCTACGAAAGCCATTTTTAAATATTTCAAGCGATAATGTGTCCTTCAGTACTTTGTTTAGCAATGGACAAAATTGAACTTTTCGCAAATGGGGGAATCAATGTTTTCAAACACCAAGAATGCACTGCAGTTTTCCAGGCACCCTTCAAGCTTCTGAAAACGCCTACATCCATGGGCTGTAATATATGAGTAGCATTAGGAATAGAGCAATTAAGATTATCGCATTTTCTGATAAAAAAATTTGCTCACATGGAATGACATATTTGATGTGTGTCCATCCATAAAAGTATAACTGGTTTTTGGACATTATTGTCATTCAATCACTTATTAAATATATTGCAGATATATTCATAAAATGTCTCCATTGTCATCCAACCATTATCAGATCGTCTAATACCCCAAGTTAAAGGAATCGACGAGCTTATTTCTCTTGGTATTCTCCAATATTTATAAACAACCATGGGCGGAATAACTTGGCCAGCAGCATTACCACCAAAAAGAACACAGAAAGCATTCTTTTTCGTTCGAGTTAATTTGCTGGTACACCGATTTTTCTCCTTTAGCTGCCAAGACCTTGTTGCCTTTTGGATTTAGAAAAAATGCAGTCTCATCCATATTGAAAATTCGATGAGGTTCATCCAAAATATATTTGTAATTGTTCTCATCAATGTAGGTGCTGACTTCTTCAAACCAATTCTTCAACTGAGATGTAGTGACTGAAACTCTGAATGAAGTTACATTTTGGGGCTGTCTTGTTATAAAATCAGGGTAATGTTTCAAAAAACTACTGTACCATCTTTTTTACCAGGCCTTATATCTTTGAAAGGAGTTTCTAAATTCAAATCATCAACAATTTTTTTCACACTGTCTTGTAAATTCACTTTGCCAATTGGGAATCCTTGTTTCACCATTGCTTTAGCCCACTTTGCAAGCATATCTTCAGTATCTTCTGAGATGTAGCACGTTCTTCCCATTTTTCGTTTTATTGGTGTCATATTTCTACAGTAATCTTTTAATTGGGAATAGATCGTACTAAAATAACATAAAAATTCAATATCTTGTAACACCAATGGAAGACACACATGTCATCTTTTAGATTTTTCACTATTTTTGGAACTAATAGTAGACATGTCATAATTTGTTAGAAAAACATTAGCAAAAATAAGAAAAAAACGTTTATCCCAATTATTAAGTAACATTGATACCTTCACAAACAAGAAAAAAGTAAATTTCTAATAAATATTGATTCAAAATATAAGAAATCGCGAAACACGTGTTCACTCAGCCACAAACCTCACAACAACTGATGCCATTTTGAAATTTCATTGAAAAACTGTTTGAAGCTTTTGAGAACGATTTATAGATGGAGCCAGGAGTCCTATGATATTGAGTCGTATTACTAAAAGTGTTCTTAAAAAATTAAAGTGTCTTCCTTTAGTTCACTGTCCAGCATTAGTGACTTTACCTTAAGATGATATTAACACAGCCGGATAAAGGGATTGGAGATACCAAATTATAAGTTTTTGCTTCACAATTGATTAATTAAAAATAATATATTGTAACAGGATAATTAAATAAAATCCACAATTATTTTACTGTAAATTCAATAAGTCTTTATTTGGAGTGGGTACAATCAATTTGCAAGTGGTTCAATAATAGTCCTATTCACTCTGGGTTAGCTGAAATAAATTCAGACCTGCCAGAGATTTTTCCTTGAAGCCACGCGGGTGGAACCGGAGGGCCAACTTAAACTTTGTAGCGTTCACACATGGCATTATATCAATCCTCCCAGCTGTGATATATCCCTTTTAGGGACCACAGACAAGTGAGCGGCGGGCTGAATGATAGCCAGTAGCGTCCCTCGCCCCTAATTGGTTAGGAACGGCGCGATGCGGGAATAGAAAAGTATTCAAGATTGAATAACTCTCAATTTACGCCCAAAAATAGGCGGCTTGCTACAATACAGCATATTTGTGGCATGTTTCATACTTGGTTACTTTCAGTATCGCCGTGGTGAAAGACCACCATTCAGAATTTTTTTTTAACCCTTCCTTGCTTGCGATGTGTATCTACTACACATTGCTTCTTGCACCTTTAATATCTCCGTAAATATGGAAAATTCTGGGTTCAGATTTTAGGTAATCCTCCGTTATACATTTATCCATTAAATAAAAAATAAAAATAATAACAATCACTATCTTTCGGGCACATCGGAGGTATTTTGTGAGAATCGAAAATAAATTCACCAATACAATGTCTGGCATATGATCAGCTGCGGGTGAGACATACAAATGCGTGAAGCGTGCGGCTAGTGCGACACTATGCACGTCTCACTCTCACCTACTTCGATATAAGTGAGCGCGAGAAAGAGAACCGTGTGGTTACTGGTCAGTCGTCAATCGTGTTCATTCCTTCGGTTTCCCCCGCGGACGGCGCGGACCCGCCGCCAGTCGCCGCTCGGCATTCATTCGGGGTGGTCTCTTCGCATGTTGTATGAGCATCGTTTCTTTGAGCTACCGATGTTTTTTCATGTTTTCAGCAATTAATTATCAATTATTTTCATTTTTGACTTCAACTATAATGAAATATAGCGATTTGCTATGAATATTCATTTTTTTCGGCTTTTAAATCTACAATTTCTGCTTGTGTAGTGATTACACAGCACCGGAACGGGCTGATTTTTTCAGCACAGCAAGGGAAAGGTTAAGTTTCTTTAATTGAAACGTTGCTTGAAATTGTTTTAACCGTGCTTGATGACCAGATCTGAAAAGTTAGGTACTTTTTCACCTTCCTCTTCCCCGTCTCCTTCCCCTCCCCGCTACCTTCAGCCTCACAACATACCCCAATCGGGGATGCCATAGACTCACTGACTCCAGATGATCGGGAGCAGTTGGGACTCTTGTGCGGTAATATGGATGGTGCCAAAGAACAATGTTATAACAGATAGTATTGTTTTGATTTTTTGCATTTCATTTCTTTTAAATTAACAAAATAAGCCAACAAAACGATTTTCAATTTTTAGCAGACATTGTTCTTTGGGACCGTTGATGTAATATATTAGATATTTTGGTATTGTATAAATTTTGTGATGTTTTGTGTCTAATATTTGTGATGCATTTAGAATTCGATTTGTTCCAAGAACCTATCGGATTTTTAGGTAAGATAGATCCCAGGATCTAGCTAGTAAAACTCTTGAATTGTATACATTAAAAAAACACAAAAAAACTATTATTTGTATGGTGAACACAGATCGGTACCTATTTATTTATAATATAATAATTGTTTTTAAATCAATTTTGTACAGCGAATATTATATATTCAACATTGTAATAATAATAATTATTGTAAATAAATAATTGTAAATTCTATATTAGGTATAGAATTTTTTTTGTAAATAATTCGAAATTTTTTGTAAAATGTAAAAATCCCCTAAAGACTTAATAAATGTGTAATTGAAAATCTCCGAGTTTTATTTTTTTACTTTTGCTCCACACAGGAGGCCCGAAGGAAAAAAAATCCCCCAGGGCATGTCGTCTTTAAGGATGCTGCATGGAAGGTCTTCTTAGGGAAAGGAAGGGGAGAAAGTTCTGGGAAAGAAAAAGGCATGAGGAGGGGTGGGTAGGAATCTGAGGGGTTAGTGTGTCCAAGACTGACGGACGTGTGAATTTATCCCTCCACTGTTGCGCTCCAAGGCGATGGGTTGAGAGATTCTGGCTGGAGAGGTCTAGGTTGAGATCCGGCCCGCCACCCAGTAGATGGGTGAATGCATTCGCCGCCAAGTCCTAGACAAACCTCACCCCGTGAACTCGGGCACCCCTGCTAAGTCACCAAACGTAGCGAATCACTTGGGGTGACTTACCGTTGCCCGAGTGCTCAATTGCCCAAATTACCATTTTAGTTTTGGTTCAATCTTCATTTTAAAATTGAAAATAAAGTATCTTACTAATATTATAAACGCAAAAATTTTTATGGATGTATGTATGTTTGTTACTCTTTCACGCAAAATTTACTGAATGGATTTTAATGAAACTTTACAATAGCTCATACATCAGAATAACATATAAAGTTAGATCTTTTTAATATATATTATGAATAATAATTATTGTATAGAAAATGTCCAAATTTGAGAATGACATTTTGCAAAACAATGATTGTTAAATCAAAATTCTATTTTAGGAAATATTTAAATTAGTGAATTTATTTAAAGTACTCGCCTAATACTTAGACGAGTACTTTGAATCGAATCAAGAACTATAGATATTTTAAATAAATAGTTAAGAATTTTGGTATAAACATAGTTGGGACTTACGCCGTTCTTCCACGCAGCTATTCACAAGCGACGCTACCGCTACCTGTCAAACAAATTTGCTAGTGTAGCAAGCACCTAGCGGCGTTTTCAAACAATAATAATAGTAACAGACGAGCGGCGATCGCGTCGCTTGAAGGTAGCTCCATGGAACAACGGCGTTAGGAAAAGAAAATAGGCTACTCAAAGTACTAATCCTGCGCAGACGAAGTCGCGGGCAGAAGCTTGTTTTTAATAATATTAAATGAAACATGCCCAACCATGGTTAACCAGTGATTCCTGAGTTTATTTGGACTAAAAATGTAGATGGTAGAAGAAGTCGTGTCTGGTTGCCGAAGAAGATGTGGCGTGATCAAGTAAACCTAATACTTGAGTCAGGTCATGTGAGTCCAAGATTAACTCCAAAACAGAAGGGTATGTATGATTGTGATTGAAGCAAGGAGTGTGTGCTTGTTTTGGAGGTCCATCCTCTCTGCCCCGCCTATGAGAAAACGGCGTGATGGATAGTTAGTCAAATATGTCATTTTAATATATAGATGTAATTTTGGTCTCCTTCGGACTTTTTTCAATTAAAAATAATTTTAATCAAATAATTTAAATTTCCAATAAATTGTCAACAACTGACCGATTGTCGGTAAGTTCTCATCGTTCCCTAGGACAACTGCAGATCGCTTACGTACAAATGACAGTTGATATCGAATATATTTAGGACACTTAGTCATTGTGAACTGTCACCTATTCGTTTGCGATCTGCAGTTGTCCTAGGGAACGATGAGAAGTTACCGACAATCGGTCGTTAAGTTAATATCGATCGACCATGCTAGCACCCCAGGTGCTTTTATGATTCCTATGGCAACGGCACAAAAAAAACATAAAATGTATGTAGTTTGTCACAATTATGCTGCATCTCTTTCTTAAATACTAAATAATAGTGTGTAAGAAAGAGCTGATGAAAATGAGACAAACGGTGTATGTGTGTATATATTTATTTATTTTTATTTTTTAAAAAGAAAGACAAACATTCCCGGGCTATTACTAACCCAACAACATTTGAAAATCTCCTACTGCCACCACACTAAGCGGAAGATGTTGCTTGTGTTGTGAAGGAGGACTTAGTCAGCCGAGGAATCGAACACGGAACGCCTGGGTGAGACCCAAACGCGATGCCCACTGAACCACTGACCGGTCCTTATGCTTCCCCTAAAGGAGAAATGCAATCATTATCATACATCTCCCTCACACTTGTAGGTTTTTATTTTTATATATATATGTATATTTTTTAATACAGATACAGATGTCAATGCATAATTCATAAAAACAACAACTAGAGAACTCACCTGCATCCAAACTATTTCTCACTAATTGAAATTTAACAGCATATAAAAACATTTTTACTTATAAATAATAAGGAAAAAATTTTATTTTACAATTAGAGAGACGAAAAAATGCGCAATATCCTTAACTTATAAAAGTTATCAAATTATTTTGGAAAAATTTGGAGGGTAAGACAAAAAAATTAAAATATATATATATAGATTAAAAAAAACAATGATAACCACTAGAGCGCTTTTTGCCACATTATGGCACTATTTCCAAAACCTCGGATTGCTTTGTTGCCAAAATGTGGCAAATTTTCAAATTTTTTATTTTTTATTATAACGACTATATAATATATTGTACATTCAAAATAAAACAAAATAAATATTCTCTAGATTCTTTTAAATGTTTTAAGATTAAAGATTTAATTATATATTTTTTATAAATCCTACAAATATGTGATAATACACAAAATATAGGGGAATTCATTGGCTATATAGAACTATACTCAGTTTGTATGTCTCCATATTCAAATTTGGAGGTATGACTTTTTTTAATGTGGGCGAAAAAATTTCCTTTAGCAATCCGAGAAAAAATATTTTAATTGCTCTGTCGCTCCAGTGGTTAAGAAAGGTTAACCAGTACAATACTGGATTGAATCCGATGCAATATTGTATTTGTTAGCCTTTCTTGAAAGATTAGAGTTTTTTAATTGACAAAATTATTTGCTAATATTCATATCGCTTGTATACGTGCGCTAATAATTAATATTTCAAAGCATTACTTGTAAAAAGCGCCATCTACGAAAGAGTAGAATATGAATTATTTTAACAAAAGAATTAAGAGCAAAGAAAATATTAATTTTTTAAATTTTTTTTATTTTTTTTTATTTTTTTTTATTTTTTATTAATTTAAGAATGGTACATATTAATTCATACTGGTCTTCCATTAAAAGCATTTGCTTATGGATCAAATTTGTGGTCTCAAACCACTCTACTAAATAATTTAACAAGTGAAGGGTTAAAAGTTTTATATTACATTCTCCGGGTAGTGAGATTACAATATAGTATGTATGTAGGAGGTATATGTAAAAAATGTCGGTCCCCACCATCAAACAAGTGCTCGAGCCGCCACACAGTGGGCTGAAAATCGCCTTTCATAGACATAGAGACTTGAATTTTCAAGGCTCTTTTTTTGGCGAGAAATCGACTCTGCTGATCATTACTATGCTATAAAATTTCGTATGAAGCAATTGCGTGTACAAATGAAGGAGTTATCATTTTTTAAAGAAAAAATTGTATGGCACTGACATTAAAAACGAGGCTATCTCTGGAATCATAAGGTTGGCCATTATATCCTTACACGCAGATATACTACTATTTATTTGTATTTTTTTGACATACTTCGTATTGTGGCGCAACTTGCGCCCTTTTTTTAAATCCTCAAAGTTGATAAAAAAACTTTTTTATGTTGATGATTCATTTTAATGCTTAAATTCTTTACATATGAGTATGCTTTGTCTAGTTTACAATATTTTATTGACACTATAAACCAAAATTTTGCATTAAAATGAATCACCAACATAAAAAAAGTTTTTTTTTCAACATTGAGGATTTAAAAAAAAGCGCAAGTTGCGCCACAATACGAAACATGTAAAAAAAAATACAAATAAATAGTAGTATATCTGTGTGTAAGGATATAATGGCCAACCTTATGATTCTAGAGATCGGCTCATTTTTAATGTCAGTGTCATACATTTTTTTCTTTAAAAAATTATAACTCCTTCATTTGTACACGCAATTGCTTCATACGAAATTTTATAGTATAGTAATGATCAGCAGAATCCATTTCTAGCCTAAAAAAGACCCTTGAAAATTCAAGTCTCTATGTCTATGAAAGGCGATTTTCAGCCCACTGTGCGCCACTGCGACTGGGTCAATGCAAAGAGTGTGTAAAACAATTTTTAATGTGTCAAAGGCCATCGCTCAACAAAAATTTCATATCAATGCCTAGAAGTGACGCTGAAATGTTGGAAAATAATGTGAAGAGTGTTTGATATTAATTGTGTAAGTCGTGAGTTGCCACGTGAAAAAAATATATGAACAGTTCCCAATACGAAAGTATGGGAATTAAATTAGTTATCATGCTGCCATCCCTGTTTTTTTTTTTTTTTTTTTTTTTTTTTTTCTTTTAATTTTTTTTTTTTTTTTACATTTTGACATTATAGTTATGCAAGAAAGAAAGAAAGGGAAGCCCACTAAGGCGCAGCCTGTGCGTGGGTAATATAAGACTTTACATATTATTTTTGTACCTAAAAATAACAGAGAGCATCTAAAGAATATACCAAGATTAATATCTAAAAAATAAAAGAGGTAAGATTATAATTAAAAGTTGTCTAAAGATTGTACAAGACGTGAATACTTTAAATATCTCGAAGTAAAAAAATAAAAATTTTAAGCTACTAAAAATGTAGTAAATGAAAAGAAAGTAAAATATACAGAAACAAAATTATTACAGAAACAAAAATGATAATTAGAATGAAGTAAAGATTAAATTAATAATACTTGAATATCTACATTACTCAGCAACAATTTCAACTCTTTTAGATATTGAGCTGGTTTAGTTGCTTCTTGAATTCTTTGTAGTATAAATAATTTGCGAAGACTAAATAGTTTATCTTTACTTTAGCAGTTGGCTTCGTGAAAAAACTCATTTTGCCGTAAATGTCAAATTTTATTTATTTATTTATTCACGCCCTTAGGGCTTTTACATCAATCATAATACAAAAATAATAGAAAAAGAAACAATAATATAAAAATTATGTTATATCATTGTTTCTCCTTCCTTACATTAGTAAACGGAAAACAGAATTTTCGAAATTTCAGAAATAAATTTTGGTAATGAATAAACGTAAAATTTAAACTGAACTAAATTTATTTCCAAGGCTATGTAGTCTTTGGAATGGGGAGTCAATGAAATGGTTGGAAAACAAAGAACAGCTCTGGAAGCCTCGTGTTACGATTTGGTACTCGGAATGCGTCAATTGTGCCATTAACTAATTTGAATAAAAGTACCAGATCGCTCCTGGTTCCTACAAGATAAGTCAGTTAAATTAAGTCCTTTCATTAATTTATCATAATTGATTTGTTCAATGGGTATGGGGAGTTTGAAATTAATAACCCTTAAAAATTAATGTTGAACTCTCTCAATTTTTATTTGATGTGCTTTATAGTATGGGGACCAAATAGTGGAATTGTATTCTAAATTACTTCTAACTAAGGCAGTGAAGAGAATTTTAAAAGAATAAAGTGACGTAAAATCTTTTACTGTTCTTAAAATAAATCCCAAACATTTCATAGCCTTATTAAATGTACTGCTAAAGTAACTGTAAACTGCACAGCTAAAAGTAAAGATAAATAAAAAAACCCACCCTTAGAGATTTGTCCTTTGTTTGTTGAACTCTGCTGGGATCAAATTTCCTCTAATTGGCTGACATCCTAGTGACAGTGTATCAGGGACATTGGCATGTTGAAGTGGGTGCATTGTCCTCTATGTATAGGTGTTGTTTTGCAGAGGGAGCTCCCTGAAGGCGGGCAAGGCGAGGGTGTTCTGGGGCCTGCACCCGCAGTACCCCGCCGTAGCGTTAGCGGGGCTGGGCCCTGCCTCGGCCAGCTATGACGAGGAAGAAGACATAGACCTGGGACTGGAGAATGTCCGCATCGCATCCGCAGGTAAACCTGTCCTTGCTGAGCATAGCCATGTTCCAACTAACCATCACGCCGTTTGCTTCATTCAAATTCATACATCATCTCATACTTGCTCTTCTATTATTCTGACTCTTGACATGGCCCGACTCAAGTATCTGATTCACTTGATCATGCCATGTCTTCCTCGGGGTTCCTGACTTCTTATACCATTCAGACTTTTATTTATTTTTTATTTTTTTTTATTATTTATTAACCAAAAAATACATTTTATGTACATTCTTTTTTGTATATGCCACCTCACTAGGCTGAGCCTGTTCCGAGTTTGTTCTGAGTTTGTTTGTTTTTTCTTGTTTGTTTGCCTGTTCTGAGCCTGTTCAGACTTGCATCATATATTCTCCTTAGACCCCTTTCTTCGTTCATTCGCTCTACACGCCCAAACCATCTGAGGGTCCCTTTCTTAATCTTACTCATTACTAGACATCGGATTGTATGCGATAACAAAGTGCCAAAATATGCACTGAAAAAGGCCGAAATTTGCACTAAAAACTCTTGATATACCCAATATGCACAATGCAAAATCAAAAACCATTTTTATTTTTATGTATTTTAATTAAAGACGGTACTAAAACAGCGAAATATTCTTAAAATTATGCACAGTTTTTGTGACAATATAAAATTAAGTATTTTTACAAATTTTAGATCGCAAATTTGTGACGTTTGCCACCCAGTATTAATTTTTAAGCCGAAAACGACCGTCAACTGAGGTCACTGGACAGAATTTAAAATTTGACGCCATTTCTGGAGATACCTGTTTAGGCAGGTTATGGACTTGTGCACGGCCGACTTTAGTGTTATCCATGTGTTATCTAGAAAGCTATGACCTGTGCCGTTGATATGTCTTCAAGACTCGGGTTTTTAAGCAAAATAGCGTCTAACGAATCTTTTCTGATATTAAATTAGGAAGAGCGTTGGCAAGTTCATTCATTGCATTGTTTCCAGTATTTACATTGATAGAGGAAGGTTTTTTGTTTAAAATTATTCTATGGCATCTGGTAACTTGTGGAAATGTGTTGAAATGAGGGCGATATTATGTTTATTGGATGCGTCTTCAAATGCTAGCTTGCTTGACTGAATTGCAATGGCCTCAGAACTGTCAAATTGATCAACGAAATCAACGAAATATGCACGATTGGGAAAAAAGGCTAAAATATGCATTAACGCCATAATTAGAGAGTTATATATGCAAATGCATAAAATCCAAAGTCTACTCATTACGCTTAAATCAGCATTCTTTGCAGATCTCCACATTTCTTACACGATCATACATGTTTTTATCATAGATACTAAGAAAGGGTCTTAGATTATATTTACTTAAACAATTAGCAATCAATAAATGAACGAATTACCCTAATATAACACCAATTAATAATGTAAGGAAAATTAATTATTCCCCACATTTCTCACACAATCGTACATGGTTTCACCACACGTACGCCTCAGGGACCTCATTTCAACAGCATTCAGTCTACTTTCTTCCTTCCTTTGCCAGTTCTATGCCTCACTGCCATACATCAGGTTAGGTACATTTTCACTCCATTGTGGACTGCTAGTTTCTGGTTTAAAATAAATTCCTTTCTTGAATGTTTTATTTGTTTTCACCAATCTGAAGTGTATTAAGAGGGTATTACCAGAGAATACCGGAAATAAGTCCTTTTTAAATCAAATTCTAGATGTATTGACTCTTTTTTCCAAAAAAACATAAATTGATTTTAAAATATTGTTATTTTGTCTGGTAAATGCATTTTTAAAAGATTCAAAAACTAAGTTTATTTTTAATATACTAAGGTTATACCGTTGGTCGTTGGCAGATTTGTTCAATTTTCAAATGACATATTGTATTATACAACACAAATTTCAAAACGTATAATCATACAACAAAATAAATCAATACATAATCTAGTAAACACATTTTTCAGAATTTAAATTTTAGTTAAATAAAATCATTAAAAAATAAATCCAAGAATGTGTTTTGTAAAGAAAATACCTCAGTTTTTCTATTTATTTAACGTCTTAAAGACTAAAATATTAATTTTTTTTTTACACACTTATTTTGTTTAGACATTATTGAAAAATCATAAATACTTGTGATCAAAAAATACTTACAAGAAGTACACGATATTTAATAATTTATCATTGTGCGTTTTGAGCATTTTTAATGCTTACTTGAATTTAGGTATATATTAAAGCAAGTTTTGAATGAAATAAATCGACATTAAAATTTTAATTTAAAAAATTTGATACGGGAATAATCGATCTTTCTCATCGGAACTTCCCTGTGCAGTTGCTTGTCATTCCTATGTCTACCTACGTTAAATTGTTGTGAAAACAAGCTTACGTGCCCAAGCGGTTAAACAGTTTATATTATTGACATGATGCCCCTTTTAAATTTGGGCAGTGAATCGGAGAAAATGTCGATGTAAGAGTTTTGGCAAATATTATTGAATGTATGTAGAGCACGGTTAATTGGCGAATTAGTTGCTGCATTTATTTTATAATTAAGTAAGGGTGTGGAACAGTGCTGTATGGTTTGAACGTCTTAAAGATATATTGAAATTAATTAAAGATAGAAGTCCGGAACAGTCAGATGAAATATGAAATACTTTTGTGTTGTCTGTTAGCCGGTTGCAAAGCCCTGCATGATGTGGGCATGACGGAGCTGGGGGTGGAGGGCATGGGGGCCCCACAGCAGGCTGCCGAGGGCGCAGCGCTAGGCCTCTACCGATACCAGGAGAACAAGGCGCAGAAGGACAGGAAGGAATCCCCCAAGGTGCAGCTCTACTCCGGCAGTGCCAAAGGTAACAAATATGCTGGATTATTTTTTTTGTATTAACCTCTCAGTTTGTCAGAGAGTCAAAATATTACCGCTTTGCAATACAATCCAAATAAACGGAATTTTTTTTATTAAAGCCGCTTCCTGAATTTTTAACGATTTCTTACATATTTTCTGTAAACATTTGAAGTTTTTAACCTTTTCACCGCCAAACAAATATACCTAAGCAGTTGCCCCAACGCGGCACACTTTTTGTTTATACATTTTTTGTCAAATGTTATTTTTAAAACGACCATTTTACGTAAACAAAATCATTTTCTAGATTATTAACAATTCTAAAATCTTCCTCCAACGTCGAAGTATCAATAAACATTCACTTGAGACAAACTGAAATTAAGATAACGCCATAATCGTGTTAATATTAAATCGTGATTTCAAACTAAACAAAGATACATTGCCGCGTCTAGCGACATGCGATGTAACATATAGGTACTCACTTACTACTTATTTGTGTAGAGAATAAGAGTCTTAGTAGGGCCACTGCGCCGACGCGACGCTCTGGTTTTAATTTTCGTTTATATTTTATTGACGTTTATTCTATGTAATTATTTTATATTGTTTTCACTACAATAAATTTGCATAAATATGAAGGTATACGCAGGACAATAGCAAAAACTACATACAAGAAATACACTTTAATTTAAAAAAAGTTTTACATAGTACTTTTTTTTCGTGATATATATGGAAAAATGGGTAAACACATTACATTGTTTCATTTTTTCAGAGTGGCTACGTTTCGACATTTTGAGGGTTAAAAAAAGTTTTTTAAATTTATACGTAAACGCACAAAACAAGATATTTTTAAAATCAAATAAATCACTTTTTAATTAATACAACAATAAAATATTTATGTACACAGCAAAATAAAATAGATTTCAAAGTGGATATCGACGCACAAGTTTTATCACGAATTGGTACGGGGCTTACGTCATGCCCTGACCAGACTCGTGGCGAGCCACGACAACCCTTGGCAAGTCCCACGTGTGTGGTCAGACCGCGTGCCGACGCCTGCCAGTGCGTGCCATAGCTTGCCGTTGACCCGGGACCCGGTGGATATTTCGGCCACCAAGCGACAAGCTCGGAAAGCTTCAGTATAACTTATGAACTGGCCCGGTGCGGTCGCCGTTTTTGCTCCGTGCGGTTTATCGTAAATTGCGATAAAATGTAAAATATATTATTTTTATGTTACAGATTTTTAATGCACTAGTAAAATTTATTACGACTGGATCTACACAATAGCCCTAAATAATATTTTTTTTAAAGATTTATTATTTATTACAAGATTTTTTTTTAAATTATTGAATATCTCTTATTTATAATAAATAATAACTTTTTTAAGGTTATTCCCTATGTAAGTTTAAAGTAATTAATAAGACGAGTGATCCTGGGTTCGAGTCCCAGTCTTAATTTGGAAGGCGGGAATGGGTACCGCTTTAGGGAATGGGTAGTTTCTTTTGATTAAAATTGATTTATAGTATAAATAAGTTAGGGCAAATGTGACAGCCGCTGTAGTTGACTCGATGTCCGCCATGCTTGGGCGCTCCGAACGCAATGTCAAAACTCGCAAGCTTATGCACGTGTGTGGTCACGAATATTTGCGTGCCATAGCTTGCCGAGTCGTGCCACGAGCGCGCTCGGCACGTATGAGGCCGTAGCATCGAGTGTCAGAGACACTAGCTCATTTGCGCGCGTGTTTCATAACTGTGACCGACGGCAATCGCCGGGCTCTAGGTTTTATTAATGTTATAAGATAAACAATGAAATAGTTGATAAAGATTCTCAGAGATGTCGCAACACAAATGAATATTCTTATTTTTAAAATAAATTTCGATTGAATACGGCATACATTTGCTTGGAAAACGAAGTCGAAACATGAAAATGACCAAAGTCAGCCGCCACGGGGAAAGAGTTAAGCTCTTAAAAAAAAAATGTTATTCATTAATAACTCAGGTACGGGCTATAAGTCATTCCTATGTCTACCTACGTTAAATTATCGTGAAAACAAGCTTATGTGTCCAAGCGGTTAAGATGTAAATGATAAAAATGATAGTTTTTGATGGTTCTGGTCCAGGTTCCAAGGCGCAGTGGACGGAGGGTATCACGTTGGCCACAGGACAGAACCTGGCCCGCACCCTCATGGAGACTCCCGCCAACCTCATGACGCCCACCATCTTCGCAGAGCGCGTCTCCGCAGAGCTCACGCCGCTCGGAGTCAAGGTCACCATCAGGTATGCATAACAGATTCTACCGGCAGAATCAAGGAACTAACCCCAATTCTCTCAACATATTTTTAAGGCGGTGTGACGCAAAAACATTCTTCTTTATATCTTCTTTATATATAAAAATATCACGTCACAATGTTCGTCCTAGATAAACTCTGAAACTACTACTCTGAAATTTGGCTTAAGTGGTAATATCCAGCAATGCATTATTCCTTTTTTGTTAACAGCGCTGCGCGCGGATGTTTTTGCAACCATGAAGCTAAACGGTATTAGTTTTAAATTTAATGCAAAATTTCGTTATTTAGAGCAACGCGAACACAGGACCCCTCACGGCGGCATCTCAGCAGCAATTTATGTCTCGAACTGCCGTAAAAAAAAATCTAACGGGAGATGGTAAATTAATGAAAATTATTTACTTCTTAAAATTAATTTTTGATCAAAATAATTTATAATTTTTCAACAATGTCTAAACAAAATAAGTGTGTAAAAAAATCTGAAATATTTTAGTTTGTAAGACCTTAAATAAATAGAAAAACTGAGGTATTTTTGTCACAAAACACGTTCTAGGATTTATTTTTTAATGATTTTAATTTGTCTAAAATTTAAATCTTATAAACTGTATTTGCTAGATTATATAATGATTTATTTTGTTGTATCATTATATGATTGGAAATTTGTGTTGTTTAATAGAATCTATCGTTTGAAAATTGAACAAATCTGCCAACGGCCAACGGTATAACCTTAATATATTATAAATACACTTGGTTTTTCAAAATTTTAAAACTGCATGTACCAGATAAAATAACAATCTTTCAAAATCAATTTATGTTTTTTTGTAAAAAAGAGTCAATACGTCTAGAATTTGATTTAAAAATGACTAATTTCCGGTATTCTCTGGTAAAACACTCTCAATGTGTTTAATTTGCTCCAACTTAAAACTGTTACTTTAATATTTATTATTGGGAATTAAATGTTTGTTTAGGGAAAATTAATTTAAATTATTTGTATAAGTTTCTGACAGATGGCGGTGTGAGTTAATTTATTGACACAACACTTGGTTATCTAGGTTAGGTAACCATCCATTAGATGGTGTTGGGTTTCGTTAGCCACAGCAACGTGTGTCCGGGACAGCTAGTCTATATATATAAAAATCTCGCGTCACAATGTTTGTCCGAGATAAACTCCGAAACTACTTAACTGATTTTGATGAAATTTGGCTTACTGTGTGTAATTTGGTCCAACTTAAATGATAGAATAGTTTTTATCTCTGGATGATTGTGTTTCGTTAGCCACAGCAACGCGTGGGTGGGTCAGCTAGTGTGTATATATATATACCTTTCTTCATCCTGCCTACCATCAAAACCTATCCTTTCTGGCGACACTACCTGTGAACAATTTCTAAGTTTGTTTGTTTGTTTTCCATTGACAGAAACAAGCAGTGGGCTCAGGATATGAAGATGAACTCCTTCCTCTCCGTTTCGGCAGGTTCTGAGGAGCCACCCATATTCCTGGAGTTGTCCTACAGTCACGCACCCAAGAAAGGTAACCTCTGCGTTTCTTTTGTTTTATGCACGCTTAGATGAAAGCCTTCCATTGCAGACGACACAGTGGTGAGATGGACATATTGAGATGATACATCTTTGAGGATGCTGTGCGGAGGGTCTTTCAAGAGAAAATAAGGAGAGGAAGTTCTGGGAAGGAAAAGGTATGAAGGGTAAGTAGAAATCTGTCAATGTGTTTAGGCGTGTTGGACGTGTAAATCCATCCCTCCCACTGGTGTGTAAGGCGATGGTTCGAGAGAGTCCCGCTGGTGAGGTCCAAGTTAGGTCTCCCTCAGTCTGTCTCTCCCGATCCTGCCCACCACGCAGAACGTGAAAATTGAGCTTGTTTTATAGATTAGTTTTATAAATTACCAGTAAAGATTTGTCGATCAAAACTGTTGATACCAAAAATACTTGAATTATAAATTTTGACTTTCGACCCTTTTCTATGGGATGTGCCATATGTATTTAATAAAACTTAGTGCGAATTAGCAAACAATATTATGATTCAAAATATAATAGTAATATAAGCCTGAAATTGTAAGTAAAAGAAAGTATAACATAAAAAAAGTTAGGTGTGTGTGTATAACCAATAAATCAGATAACCACTCGAGCGATAATGCAAAATAAATAAATTTGCCTTGAGCGCTCGCCACGTTAGAAAATTAATTTTGAATATTTTCCACCCAGATACGTTTTTAAATTTTCACAGCCAAAAGCATTTTAGTTGTCTGTTTTTGGGGTGTTATGCCGTGTTGTGTTGCGCTGCCCTGATGATGGACACTGCAACGCTGTCCGAAACGTCGGCTAAAGAAAGAGGTAGCGCAACACGGCATAACACCCCAAAAACAGACAACGGGAAAAAAAAAAAAATCTAGCTTCCTTATTGAAAGATTCTTTATGAACAATTTTTTAAATTATATTATTTTTCTACTATGACGGTTAAAAACTTTGATTTGATTTGTCACTTGTGTCATTAAATCTAAACAAATAAATTTTGATTGTTTGTCAGATGAGAAGCCCATGGTGCTGGTGGGGAAGGGGGTGACCTTCGATTCGGGCGGCATCAGCATCAAGCCCTCGGCCAACATGGCGGCCATGCGCGGGGACATGGGCGGCGCGGCCTGCGTGGTGGGGGCTCTGCGCAGCGTGGCGGCGCTCAAGCTGCCCGTCAACGTGCTTGGTGAGTTTCACATTACTTACGTACTACACAACTGCTAACCCTGTGCAAATCGCACTGTTGAATTTGGCGGCCACCTCTTTTTGAAGTAAATATTTCTTTGCGCACGCTTGACTTGAGGGGTAAACTGGCGAATGTGTAACGAAAAGTGAAATGCTTTGTGAGGCGAACGGGCTGTAGAAGCAAGAGAGAGCAGTGCGCGCACACATTCTCCCTTCCTCTCATAGCCAGTGTATAATAATAGAAGACAGAAATATTTCAGTCAGTATTTTGAGCGAATGATAATAAATTTAAATAAATATTTGTAGACATACATATAGATGGAGCTAAAGAAGTATTTACTTCAGTCATGTGGTCTAAAGCACACTGTTTTTTTTTTTTTTTTACTTTCCACAGTAGGCCCTCTATGAAAATGCTGTGTGGAGGGTTTTTTTGAGGAGAAGAAGGAGTGAACATGGGTCTTGAAGAGACGGCGGAAACACAGAGGCCGGCAAATTGCTCCACAGCCGAGTTCTTGAACTTAAGATGATACCCGGTGGTGCAGAAATAGATTATACTAAAATATTGCTGTCACTGTTGCTCTTACTCCACCGGATATTGAGCGAAAGGGACAATGCACTGACACCTAACTAAAATGGAGGTTTTGTATTCCCCACTTTTCTCCTCCAAAAGTGGACTGATTTTCAATTATTTTTTTACCAACTACATAAGAAAAAACTATTCTATGTCTGTACGTTTTGTTTTTTTAAAAAAACATTGTCTGGTTTGTATACTGAACATCTTTTGACGGCGTTTAAACCAGTCAATTTTATTGATTTTTGGAAAGTCATGACTTCTATAAAAAGTAACTTATCAAAAAAAACAAAAAGTACCGACACGCTAGTACATAGTTGATATCTATTTTATGCAAAAACAGTATTTTCTCTAGGGTTAAAATCCAGAGAGATAAATAGGGAATACGTTTGTATGGAAAAATCACCGCCGGGTATCCTCTTAAGAACGAGTCTTAGAAATGGCCCGTTCTCATGTCATCTGTTAACATATGTTGGGCGCACGTTTGGCGTATTTCCCGACTATACACTGATGGCTAGGGGATCAATGATGCTAGTTCCTCGGAGCATCCTCCATTGAAATACCGGTAGAACAAGGATATCATTCTAACACGGGAGAATCTATCAAACAGACCACTCGTTTCTGCACAGATTCGAGGGTTTTTTCCGTGATTGCAGAAATGGGCGGTTCGTTTGATTCATTTGATTCTCCTATCTCAACAAACGGATTGCAATCTTTAGGGCACAGGAGTTGAGCGGGAATGCTGTCCTTGTTTACCGAAATTTCAACGAAAGATGCTCTGAGGAACTCGTGCATGCCTTTGAGACCGATGCACAGTCGGTAAACATGCCAAACATTTGTACACAGTTGACATTTTTCATATGAAAGGCGCTGTTACTATGACTCGTTTATGAGTTCAAAAGCTTGGCTGTGGAACGATTTACCGGTCTCGGTGCTTTCACCCTCCTACCTGTCTCTTCGAAACTCAGGTTCACTCCTTTCTTTCCACAAAATGACCCTTCACACAGCATCTCCAAAGAACACTAACTTTGAAATGTTAACAAAAAAAATTGCAATATGGTTAATTTCGATTGGGAAAATTAGACATTAGTTTTCAGATACATTTAGAAATATTCCATATGTAGCGTTCTGTTATTTACTACAGACACTAACAGATTCTCCAATACTTTGGATGGAGATTACTTCTTGGAATAATAGATACTTTGTTATTATCTGCGTTTATTATACAATTCGCGGTTTACAATGTAGATCTCGTTGATCGACCTAACTTGAAGCTGGCTAAATGGAATCTACACGAGTGTTCCAGTGAACACTCTCTCAGAGCTGTTTGACCCTCTCTTCGTTCCCACAGGTACTAGCCTACCTGCCATCTAGCGGAATATAAGGACAGCTCTTAGCACTGCCATCTATGTCTACAAGCTGGAAGCTTTTAGATACACTACACCATATGAATCGTTGAGTTCCAAAACCCTCCCAATGGATTTTCATACTTTTGAAGTAAATCAAGAAAAACGTGTGGGCTGATGAGTTTTCATGATTCCAGTTTTTTGTTTTTGTTTTATTGAGAAATTAATAGAATAAGCATGACAAAAATCAACCAAACGACCAAAATTTGTATGGAAAGAAACTGGTGATCATTTTGAGTTTGTTAAAATACTGACTTCTGATTCAAAATACTCGAATTATGGAGTATTTTGAAACTGATAATTTTAGAAAGTCGATATTTATTTATAATTGTAATATTTAAACACCATTTAACTTGTTGAAAGCCAGCATACAAAAAATATATTTTTTCAATACGACGTAAAATATCTGACAGTTCTCACCTTTCTTACGATTTCAATTTTTATAACATTTCTTTTGTGATAAAATTGAGGTTTGACAAAAATTACATCAAAATAATGTAGATAAAACGAACTTCCTAATAATCACTCAAATCTATGCTTTCCACAATGGATTTATATTAAAAAAAAAACAATGAATAAATATAGACTTCGAATGTGACAGCGTTCATATTATCAAGCGGCAGCCATTTTGTCCGCCATCTTTGGTGCCCGGCTTGTCTTTAGCAATTAATATGAATTATTCGGAGTGGCTAAATGCTATCCAGTAATTCGTAATGTCAAGAACGAGAATGGCCCAAGAGATTCTGACCTTGTTCTTAATACAATTTCTTTATACATAAGGGGCAAAGTCGTTCCGGGGGGACTGCGGCCTACGAGATTAACAAACGAAATAATAACAGCATTACATTCCTGTTTAGAAAACACAAAATATGGCATTCACAACTCATTTTCAACAAAAATTCATTAGGGAGGATATTGGAACTCAACGATTCATTTATTTGGATTTATTGCAAAACGGAAATATTTAAACCCTCTGATAAAATTGGGGTTACAATGTTCAATGTCTCAATGTTGTCTAAATTCAAGTAAGTAGTTACATAGTAGAATAATATTATAGTAGTTTCAGAAGAGAATTTACTAGATATAAGATGTAAAATTTTTATAACTAAATCAATCAAAGTTAGTCACCTCGTAGAACTGTTGTATCCGTATGACTAATAAAAATTGTCTGCAGGACTGATCCCTCTGACGGAGAACATGCCCGGGGGACGTGCCACCAAGCCGGGGGACGTGGTGGTCGCCATGAACGGCAAGTCCATCCTGGTGGACAACACGGATGCGGAGGGCCGACTCATCCTGGCTGACGCCCTGTGCTATGCCAACAGGTAACATAACCTCACTTCTCTGAACAGGTAACAATGAAATAACACAAATTAATTAAATAAAATTGTTTATTTTTATTTTTAACTTAATTAGTAAAACCTCAAATTGTAATATTTTAATGAATGAAACCTATATTAGCAAAACTCAAATAAAAATATGCAAACAGAAAAATCGGAAAAAGATAAGGTAATAATATGGGACTCGAACCCAGGACCTTTGCCTTGCCGGGGCGCAGCTGTACCAACTGAGCTAATGTGTCCCTATCTGAATTGCCGTCGTATATTTAGTTTGTTTCGAGTAGGTACAATCAATTTGCAAGATAGATACGTTTTTAGATTTTCACGGCCAAAAGCATTTTCGTTGTTTGTTTTTGGGGTGTTATGCCATGTTGTGCTACCTCCTTCTTTAGCCGACGTTTCGGACAGCGTTGCAGTGTCCATCATCAGGGCAGATCCGGCAGATTCGATCCACATCGTCTGATCTGCCAGATCTGCCCTGATGATCTGTCCGAAACGTCGGCTAAAGAAGGAGGTAGCACAACTTGGCATAACACCCCAAAAACAAACAACGAAAATTTGCAAGATAGTACAAAACTTCAACAATAACTTTATGATTACTTTAACCAGCTCAGGTACGGGGGCTCCATCGGGGCCAGAGTTAAGTTAGCTGAAACTGGGCGTACTGTACAGGGCCCGCAGATACTTTAATAGTACACAACTGCTAACCCTGTACAAATCGCAAGTGCGCTCCACGGTTGAATTTGGCAGCCATCTCTGGTCTGGAGCCCCGATGTACCTGAAAAACACCCTCGACTCCGTGCAGAAACGGGCGGTCCGCTTGATAGATTCTTTCGTCTTAACAAACGGATTGTAATCTTTAGAGCACAGGCGTCGGGTGGGAATGCTATCCTTGTTCTACCGGTATTTCAATGGAAGATGCTCCGAGGAGCTAGCATCATTGATCCCCTCGGCACCGGTGCATAGTCGGGAAACTCGCCAAACGCGCGCCCAACATATGTACACAGTTGACATTTGTCACATGAGAACGGGACGCTTCTACGACTCGTTCAAAAAGACCTCACAGCATCTTCAAAGATGACATAGGCTCTGGGGGAAATTATTTTCCTCAGAGCCTCCTATGTGGAGTTAATGTAAAAAAAAAAAAAAAACAATGACTCAAAGAAAACCGTTTGTTCTAAAATATAAACTGTAATCTCTAAAATATAAATAAACTGTTTGTTCCCTCAACCGTTCGTTAAACCTTTTAACAAAAGGCTTACGAGTTCTGTTCACTCTGGGTTAGCTGAAAGTTATTCAGGCCTGCTTTTGCTTGAAGATGCGCCATTCGTACCGGGAAGCAAACATATCTTAACGGAGTTCAAACATGACCTTATATCAGTCAGACCATCTGTAATCCCGAGTGGCGGATTGCAACATCTAAACAATAGCTCCCCTGGCCCCTAATTAGTAAGGGACGAAGCGATGCACGAATGGGAGAGTATTCAAGTTTGAATACTTATCAACGAACGAGGTTTGTTAAAAAAATAAGGTGACTTTTTATTATGTTTATGTATTGATCAATATCTTTATTCATCAATACCAAAGTAATCCCCTTCAGATATAATACACTTGTTCCAGCACTTTTTCCAATCCTCGAAGCGCTTCTGATAAGCGCTTTTTGGTATGGTCTCTAGCTCTTCCAGCAATGTGGTCTTTATCTCCTCAGTTGTGGCAAAAATCCGTTTCATCGTCATGAGTTTTTTCAGTTTTGGAAACAGGAAAATGTCTCAGGTCTGTTGAATATGATGGCTAAGGAATGATTAAGGTGTAGTTTTTGGCTAAAAAATCACAGACAAGCAACGATATGTGAGCAATTATCGTGATGCAAAAGCCATGAACTGTTTTGCCAAAAATTCAGGCGTTTTCTTCGTTTTGCTTCAAAAAATTTGATGGCGTGAGCCAACCGATATGCCAACATCCTCAGCAAGTTTTCTGATAGTGATTCGACGATTTCTCCATAACAATTTTCTTCACTGCTTCACAATTTTCTTGACGCGCTGGGGCGTCGAGGGCGAGCATCGTCATTAACATCTTCTCGGCCTTCTGTGAAGAGCTTGTACCTTTTATAAACATATTTTTTTGTTCAAAGTAGACTTGCCAAATGCCAAAGTCAATATTTTAAAGGCGTTGGAGCACTTAATTTTATTTTTCACACAAAATTTAACCGCTTGGACACATAAGCTTGTTTTCACGATAATTTAACGTAGGTAGACATAGGAATGACGTACGCCCCTGAGTTATTAATAGAGATTTTTTGATCCAATTTTTTTCGATAGCATAAAATCGCCAAGCAAGCCAAAACACTAAAAATGCAAAATGTCTGATAATGTTAACATGTTGGGAACAAATGAACCAACATAACAAAAAAAAACCTTCGAAAATCGCATGTACGTAGCCCGAGAAATTAGAAAAGTCACCTTTTTTTTTTAACAGACTATGTATGTTTGAAATATGTGGCTTGTGACAATATGTATTTGATTTGAGTGATTGATTGTTATCCAGCTTTGGGCCCCGCTGGGTTGTGGATCTGGCCACCCTGACGGGGGCCATGCGTGTGGCGCTGGGCGGGTGTGCTGCGGGGGCCTTCACGCGCTCCGGGGCTCTGTGGGGCGCGGCACAGCGGGCAGGCACCGTCACAGGGGACCGCTTGTGGCGCTTCCCCCTTTGGAAGCACTACCAGGACAGAGTTACAGGTAGCAAACTAACTTTAGTAACATATACTAATAGCAGACCTGTAAAAAAAACACAGGAAAATTTCAAAAATAAATTAAATGTATCTGAATATCAGATGTGATGAGTCAAATGTGTTTTGTATCATGAGATAACAAGTTCTCACATTATTACGATGACATTAATATTCTTTGATAAAAGCCTTTTCATATACTGTATACAAGGTACGTACTTGATTTACTTTAACCAGTGATTTCTGACATTATTTGGAGTAAAAATATAAATAAAATTTTGGTCTCCGGCAACATTTTTGATGTTCTCTTTTTTTTTCTTCAAAAACATAAAAAAATAGTAGGTCTTGGATAGTTGGGAGCGGGTTAAGAGGCTGGGCGGTTACTCGGCTGGGTGACCAGTGACAAAATGCAAAAGAATTTTTTTTGTTTGATTTTGAGAAAAAAAATTTGAAAAAAAACCCTATCGAAAAAGTCACCGGATACCAAAATTTCATTTACATTTTTTACTCCAAATAAGCTCAGGAATCGCTAGCTAAAATCCCTCAGGTACGTCCTGTTACATTATTAATAATGCAGATTTTATGTTGAAGCTGGCAGTCCATGAAGGAGTCTTGATACCAACCCCACATTATGTTTCAGAATACCCCAACGTGGACGTGCACAACGTGGGCAAGGGTAAGGGGGGTGGCTCGTGCACGGCGGCCGCCTTCCTGGCGCAGTTTGCCTCCAGCGACGCGCCATGGCTGCATTTGGATATCGCCAGCGTCATGGACGAGACGGATGACCAGCCTTACCTGGACAAGGGTAGGTCACAGGGAGCATGTTCTCCTAGATCTAATCAGAATCCACAGTCAACCCCCCAGAAATACATGGATACCATAGTCACACCTGAAGAACCACACAAAATCCAGTCTCCTCCAGAACTACACAGAATCCATAGTCACCTCCCGTACCCCCCTAAGAGCTACACAGAATCCATAGTCACACTCCCTTAGAACCATAAGAAATCTTTAGTCTCCCCCCCCCTCCAGAACTACACAGAATCCATTGTTACCCCCTCAGAACTACACAGAATCCATTTTTACCCCTTCAGAACTACACAGAATCCATAGCTAACCCCCCAGAACTCATAGTCACCCTCTCAGAACTACACAGAATCCATTGTTACCCCCTCAGAACTACACAGAATCCATATTTACCCCTTCAGAACTACACAGAATCCATAGCTAACCCCCCAGAACTCATAGTCACCCTCTCAGAACTACACAGAATCCATTGTTACCCCCTCAGAACTACACAGAATCCATATTTACCCCTTCAGAACTACACAGAATCCATAGCTAACCCCCCAGAACTCATAGTCACCCTCTCAGAACTACACAGAATCCATTGTTACCCCCTCAGAACTACACAGAATCCATATTTACCCCTTCAGAACTACACAGAATCCATAGCTAACCCCCCAGAACTCATAGTCACCCTCTCAGAACTACACAGAATCCATTGTTACCCCCTCAGAACTACACAGAATCCATATTTACCCCTTCAGAACTACACAGAATCCATTGTTAACCCCCCAGAACTCATAGTCACCCTCTCAGAACTACACAGAATCCATTGTTACCCCCTCAGAACTACACAGAATCCATTTTTTTTGCATTAACTCCATACACGAGGCCCTGAGAAAAATAAGGGCCTATGTCAACTTTGGGGATGCTGTGTGGGGGGTCTCTTTGTGGAAAGGAAAGAGTGAACCTGGGTCTTGAAGAGACCCACTTTGTAGTAGGAAAGATTTGTGCACATTGAAAATCATTCTACGGCTGCAATCTTGTGTCGTCATCGTGAATAAAATGTTGGACACGCGTTTGACGTGTTTCTTGACTGTGCACCGGTGCCGAAAGAATCAGTGATGCTAGTTCATTGGTGCATCTTCCATTGAAAAACCGGTATAACCAGGACATTATTCCTACGTGCTCTAAAGATTGCAATCTGTTTGTTAAGATAGAAGAATCAAACGGAACGATTTCGGCACAGAGTCAAGGGTTTTTTTTTCAGGTATTTTGGGCCTCTAGACCAGAGATGGCTACTAAATTCAACAGTGGGACGCACTTGCGATTTGTACAGGGTTAGCAGTTGTATACTAGCTGCAGTATCTGTAGGCCCTGTACAGTACGCCCAACTTCTGAGAGGCTAACTTAACTCTGGCTTCGATGGAGGCCCTGTATCTGAGCTGGTCACTCAGAGCTACACCAATGGAAGAATTTTCATTTCGATCCATTTTAGTCGTAATCAGACATGATTGGGTCTTTGAAATATAAAATTCGACTAGGTTATTCTTACCCCAAGAGGAAGTAACCATTATCTGCTTCAAACCCCTCCGAGCTGTCAAACAAAATAAATAAATAATAATAATATTTGTTTTTTATAGGAATGTCTGGAAGGCCGACCCGTACCCTGGTGGAACTCATCAAAAATGGCCATCTTGAGAAGAAGTAATTAACGCACTTAAGTTTGTCTATTACTTGTTAATGGCCCTCAATACAAATGATTCCAATTCAGCCGATCTGTAGAAATACCGCGTTGCCATACGGCTGTCAAATCTGTTTGCATTTTGTTGAGAAACGTTTCTGTCTTCAAGCAATATTTAACTCTATGCGCTGGTGTTAGATGCTACATTAGCTTGTGGCCTCTGTGTGTAGCTGAAAATTGCATTCTGTTGAATTGTGACATAGACATCCAAATTGATAGACTTGCACTAACATGAAAACTCTCCCCTGCGTGTCCTTTCCCGTGCATCCCCGTTCCTCTCTCCTCCAGGAATCCTCTCCCCCATCCATCCTTCCCTCACTGCTGCTGAACTATGCGAAATATACACATTTTTTCAAACAACCTGTGCGCCCGCTATTGTCATTTTTTATGCAAATTTCATAATGCCAGAGCTCACCATTATTCACAGAAACCTTCGCGGGCATGTGTACAAAAAATCACCAAAGTTTCACCACAATCGGATGAATGGTTTAGGAACCCATAAGGGACAAACAAAGAAACATTCATTTTTACATTTGCATAAAGATTTCTTTACCTTGTTAGGAATTTAACAATGAATGAATTAATTATGCATGGAAAGCTGATTTGATTAAAATTAGTGCATACTGTAGAAAGAATGAGTATTTCGCCACCGTAATTCCAAGCAAACTACTTTGTAATATTTTATGAATAATCCGGCTCGAAGGACCAACAATTGGGCTAAAGAATAGTAGGAAAAAGGGAAGCGTAAAAACTCACTAAAAGCAGGATAATGCTGTCTCTTGTCCAAATTCAACTTACAACTTTCCACTGATTGTAATTTTCATCACCAGTTTCTAGTTGTACAACACACGCATGGTTATTTATCAAAACTGAAGATTTCTCGAAAAAACCATTATTATTAAAGAACTTATTATTATTATTATTAATGGTGTTCGCAAATTGTATACAATCAGAAAAGCAATTATACTGTTGAGGGCCATTATAGACATTGCTAAGATTTCTTGCACACAGGTCATCATATTGTGAAATAAGATGCATTTAGTTTGTAGTTGAATAGTACTTAAGAATAATATTTGTTGAGGGTTTTCTATAGTTGGGTTATTTTCTAACTGTTTCTATATAGGGTTGAATAGTTCTTAAGAATAATATTTGTTGAGGGTTTTCTGTACTGGTGTTTGAATTAAAGGTAATAATTTCTATTTTCAGTTGTTGTTTGATTTTTCCCAAGCATCTTTTGTAAATTTATTTATTATTTACGTGGGCTCTTTTAATAAGGACGCTCGATTATAAAATGTAAATAAAATGAGTTTTGTGTGAGATATTAACTCAATTTTTATTATTATTTGAAAGTGTATTTTATGCCAATAAGTGTGGAATATAATGTCATTGAAGTGTCTGCCGCGCCTTTGCTTGATGGCACGTATTCGGGAGGTCCAATTTTCAATGACTTTGTCGCATAAATTTGACAAAATTTTCTGGATGGCGTTTGTTATGTTGACTTTGAGGGTGTCAATTGTTTGCTGGGTTATTCGCATAGACCTGCGATTTAAGATATCTCCAAAGGAAGAAGTCTAAAGGCATTAAAATGCACGATCTTGGTGACCAGAAGTTTGAAAGATGCTATATTCCATGCTTATTGCCATAAAATATACTTTAACCCGTTTAATCACAGGAGACCATATTTGTCCCAGCTCACATAGGTCTCACAAAAATCGTTGTTTTTCCCTTACTATCATAGTCAGAAATGTGATCTAAACGGTATTGGAAAGAGAATACAGCAAACGATATATTCAAATCTAAAAGAAAACCACAAAAAATTAAAATTTACCCCTTTCTGAAACCAAAGTTTCCGATAGCAATTTGAAAAAAAATTATGGAACTTTGTGAATTTTTTAAGAATTTTTTTTACATGAAACCGAAAAAAGTGAGGTGACAGTAAGGTTTATAATTCATTTATCTAATGAAATAAGTTTGTGTTTTATTTTTTTTCATTATCAGTAATTTTAGTTAGAAAAAAAGTAAAGTGAGTCTTTTTTAAAACTTTTTAAAGTATTCGCAAAAAAAAATTATATTTAAAAAAATACATAGTAATTTTTAATATAGAAATTTGAAAGCCTATTTCATCGCCTTTCGAAAACAGTTTTTAGTTTTCGAATAAGTTAACAGATGTTCCATTTATTTGGATTTTATTGCAAAGCGGGAATATTTTTAGCCTCTGACAAAATACGCCAATTTTTTTAGGGGTTAAAATAATAAAAAAAATTGCTTGGTATCTCATACACAACATGTTTTATTTACATTTTAAAATCGACCGTCCTTATTCAAAGACACTATATAAGTGTCATCAGTTGACCCGCAGGGAGAAAATTTCCTTCAGGGCGTATATCATCTTTGGGGATGATGTGTGGAGTGCATAGACATATGAATATGTATAGACCTGCCCTAAGTGATAAAAGCGTATTATTTCCCCCTCCTTAATTCTGGGTTCCATGGAACCGGCCGGGCTGGCGTATAGGTTCGCGTGAATCTAGAAAATGTGACGTCATCATTCTTGTGCGGACTAGCGTCGAGCTCTCATCGGTACATTTTACAAAATAACACGGCAAAAATGGTAACTTGTGCTATTAAAACGTGTAAAAATAGAAGTGAAAAAGAGTAAAAACCCAGTTGTTGTATTACCTTCCATATGCAGGCATTATTTGCCTTTATTTTAAGCTTATTCACATCATATAATATGATCAGTTTTATCACACCGAGAAACATGCAGCGTTGACAATCGAAATTTCCGGCCCCGTCGTGTGCACGTTGCTGTTTACTGGGGTCAGTAAATTATGAAACATTTGTAAAAATGTCTTAACTAAATACGGTAACAAAATATTCGACTCTCAAAATAAGCGAGCCTTTCATCGCTTTATATGGATTACGCAAGTTTGTTCAAACCGGGCGAAAAATTCACGCTCCCATGTAAAAAGGTCTATTCATTCAAAAGCAGATTTTACTTTTAAGAACTAAATGGTGATATTATAATGCGTGATGCCTATATACTGTCAGATTGAAGTATTAACGAATCACATATCGTTACAGTCAACTTATCCCTCTGCGCCCCGCTACAGTTGGTGTTTACCCCTCTCCCTTATTTTCTGGTCTATGAATATTCATATGTTTATGTCCCAATTCACTGTTGGCCCCCGAAATTTTAATAATTATTAAAATATAATTTTATTTGTATTTTCAACCAATTTTAAACCGAAAAAGAATTAAAAAATTACCTATAATAATAAGTTGGTACGGATATTGTAATGTTTGCTTCATTTACATTCAATCACACTGTTGGGGACTTCTCAATAAATCCCTGGTTCGTTTTACTATTCGTATTTACATAATATAATAATAATAGACCTGAGCTTATGCGACTAGCTTCAACTGACTGGTAGGGAAATCTGAGAGCACAGAGCTCTACACAACCGACCATATGCATTCCTAGGGATAACTCTATCCCCCCGCCATCTGACAGAAACTAGTGAAAGCTTTATGACTCCTGCCACCTATTGCTAACCCGCTGAACCTACTTGCCAATATACTACAGATATCAAACGAATTTATTTACAGTGCCGATTTTTTGTACTTATACGTTGGTATACACAGTATCTAGTAGTTTCATTCTTGAGGCAATTTAATGAAAATGTGTTTTATATTTTTGTTATTCGGCAGTACATCCTCTCTGTACACACCTTCGAGGACACTTACCGAATTGCATATTGTACATAAGTATGCCAGGGACCAACTGAGGAACCGAGATTTGTACCGATGTTGAAAATCATTCCACGGCTGCGAAGCGTCAAATTCTCGTGTCAACTGATTGATTTTAAATTCTAAATGATTTATTGCACTCAGAACACGAGAATGGTTTCTCTCCCTTATGAGTCAATGTGAAGTCAGGTCTTGAATGCGTATTTGAAATGTTTCCCAACTGCGCACCGGAGCCGAAGGGATCAAGGATGCTAGTTCCCCAGAGCATCTTCCAATAGAACAAGGACAGCATTCCCATCTGACGCCTGTGCTCTAAATACTGCAATCCTTTGGGTGGATTCTATGAAATGGACCACCCAATTCTGCACACTGGTTTTTTTTTTTTAAAGATATTTTGAGGATCCATATCTGAGGTGGCTGCCAAATTGACTAGTGGGGCGAACTTGCAATTCAAACAGGTATCTACATACTGTAACTGGGTATTTTTTGTTCTCTGACTAACCATAAATGAATTCTGAATGTGAATTGAAGTCTGAATTCTTCACACAATTTATTTATTTATTTAGTTTCTATATTTTAATTTTTACATTTATCAACACAAGCAACATTTTACGCTTAGTGTTATGGTAGTAGGAGACTTTCAAATGTTGTCAGGTTATTCGTCACTTAGGAATTTTTGTCTTTCTTTAAAAAAAATGTCCAGTCTAATCTAGTCCATAGATCTAATCAAACACAAGTGGTTAAAACGTTACTTTTCCACTCTTAGTCCTCTTTAAAATCGTAGTTCGTAATTTTGAGTTACAATTCGTCAGCAAGTGACTCTTTAAATGTGACTTTCGTGAACGCAATCAAGTGCAGTCAGAACACTAGAATGACTTTCTCCACTGTGGGTCAGCGTGTGTTTTTTCATTTGCGCTTTGCGTGTACATGAATAGTTGTAGTCGGGGCACGAGAATGATTTTTCTGTACTGTGAGTCAGCATTTGTCTTTTTAAGGAGTTTTTTTTAATCTCAAATAGTTGCAGTCCAAACATGAGAACGGTTTCTTCACACTGTGAATCAGCAGACTTCTTAAATATGACATTCGGGAGAATTAATAGCCACATTGGGAACAAGAGAATGGTCTTTCTTCAGTGTGTGACATCATGTGCCTTTTTAATGTTGACTTGTTGCAAAATTAGAGTTGTTGCAGTCGGGGCAGGGGAATGGCGCCTCAACCCTGTGAGTTAGCATGTGATTTATCAATTGTGACTTTTTAAAACATATATAGCTACACTCGGAACATGAGAATGACTTACGGCTCTGTGTATCGACATGTGTAACTTTAAACCAGCTTTGATTGAAAATGATTTATTGCACTCAGAACACGAGAATGGTTTCTTATGAGTCAATATGAAGTTTTAAGTAAGACTTATTTGAAATGGTTTTTCTACGCGGTGGGTCAAAATGTGCTGATTCAATAGCGACAATAGTGAACATGAATAGTTGCAGAAGGAACACGAAAAAGGTTTTTCTCCACTGTGAGTCAGCATGTGTATTGTTAAACGTGCTATTAGTACAAACGAATTTTTACACTCACGGGGAAGGTTTTTCTTTTTTGTGCGTAAGCATGTGGCTTTTTAAATAGGACTTATTTGAACAAGTATTGTTGCAGTAGGAACATGAAATTGGCTTTTCAACGCTGTGAGTGAATGGTTGCAGTCGGAACACGAAAAGGACTTAACCATTCCGTGAGGCGGCTTGCCACTTTTTAATTGCGACTCTGTGAATTTGATGAGCTGCTGTAGGAACATGTATCGATGAACATAATAAGCATAGCAAAAATAATTACGTTTGCTTTATGAGAAGAAATACTTAATTGATTTGAAGCGTATTAATGTCTTTATTCAAAGTTCAACAGTAATTATGAAAGCGACTGTTCCAACGAACAATGTTGGTTGTGTAAATTGGTGAATTTGCATTTTAAGTTTCGTGTTTACATTTGAACTGTTTAATTAAAGGCAAGAAGTATAGAAATTTAATATAGTGTCGCATCGTTTTGATATTTTGTAGAACCCCTATTTATTTCGTTGAACTGTTTTTAAATTGCAATTTTTAAATATTTGTAATACAAAGTACGTTTGATGATTGATTCACATAAAAAATCAGTATTTTCTATAATATTCATGTACATATATTTTAATCTTTTTCGGTCAACCGGTTAATTGTCTTAGATAAAAAAAATAAACAGACTTTATAACTTATTGCAAAGTGGAGCACACAATAAAACAATTTTTATTTACTATATTTTTATTTTTTTGATAATATCATCTATAATTTGCAAAAAAAATAATAAAAAACCATATATATTTACTATTATTTTTTTATGAAAGTAATCATCGAATTCTAAAATACAAGTAATTTTTTTGTAAAACACCACCAAGAAAGATAAACATATTTCTAGTTTTGCAGTGAAGCATTAATATACTAAACTAACAATTTAACCATTTTTAATAAAAATACTTTTTAACGACCTACAAAATCAAAAATATCATCGGAAAGATGTACGACATGTACATTTTTTACTCCAAATTTAAATTTTATACAAGCTCAGGAATCGCTGGGTAAAATCCCTCTGGTAGGTCCTGTTAACCATGTATATTCAATAATATTATTTAATTTATAAAAACAGTATATTTATAAACAAGATCTGCCATGTTATTATTGTTACGCGTGCTAGCTGTTTCGCCTTCTAAAGACATTGGCAAACTGAATAACTCAATGAAATTTAGTCAAATATAAACAATGCAGTAATCGGCGAAACTTAAAAGGGTAAAAACCATCAAAATTTCCGACAGAATGATAATGTGTATTATCGGAAATCAATAAGGGCATAGGTAACAAAAATAAAAACTTAAAATTAATAAATAAAAGCGATTGACCGCAGCGGCTGAGAATAAAAGTTTGCAACTGTACAAAATAGTTCCAATCAGAAAGATCGATTATTCCCCGTATCAAATTTTAAAAATAAAAAAAATTAACATCGATTTATTTCATTCAAAACTTGATTTAAAATATACTTAAACTCAAGTAAGCAGTAAAAATGCTCAAAACGCACGATGATAAATTATTAAATATCGTGTACTTCTTGTAAGTATTTTTTGATCATAAGTATTTATGATTTCTCAATAATGACTAAACAAAATATGTGTGTAAAAAAATTAAAAATATTTTAGTTTGTAAGACCTTAAATAAATAGAAAAACTGAGGTATTTTGTCACAAAACACGTTCTCGGATTTATTTTTTAATGATTTTAATTTAACTAAAATTAAAATTCTCAAAACTGTGTTTACTAGATTATGTATTTATTTTTTTTGTATTAATGAAATAAAAAATAGTGTTGATATATAAAAAAATAAAAATGGAGTTCCACAAATTAAACTTAAGGTGTGTGTCAAAAGAATTCATATTCTACGCTTTCGTACATAGCGCGCGTGTAGTATTTATTTTTTTTTACTTATAAACGCTTTTTACAAGTTATGCTTTGAAATTAAAATTATTAAAATTATTTTTAAGATTCACCTACTTTAACTCTTTTCCTGTATGTGATCATGTACCTAATATGAGTATGAATATTTTCCCTAATATGTATGCTATATGTTTTTACTTTCATCTACATATATGAATGATTATACTTAATATTTTATACTTAATATAACATTTTATGAATCTCGACTACCATGATACGGGCATTTGCCTAGCTTGGTAGTCGAAAAACCATGTAAAACAAACCTTAACAAACAAATTGACCGGTCAGTGGTTCAGTGGGCATCGCGTTTGGGTCTCACCCAGGCGTTCCGTGTTCGATTCCTCGGCTGGCTAAGTCCTCCACCACAACACAAGCAACATCTTCCGCTTAGTGTGGTGGTAGTAGGAGATTTTCAAATGTTGTTGGGTTATTCGTAACCCGGGAAAGTTTGTCTTTCTTTTAAAAAAAAAAAAAAAATGAATAAAGAAAATAAAAAAAAAATATATTAAAAAAATAAAAATGTATTCGCGTAAGTATGAATATTAATAAATATTTTTTTTAAAATTAAAAAATTCAAATCTTTCAAGAAAGGCTAACAAATACATTATTGGATTTAATAACCGATGAAATATTGCATTTGGTAGTCTTTTTTGAAAGATTTGAGTTTTATAATTGAGAAAACTATTTATTAATATTCACATTGCTTGTGCACTTGCGCGAACAATAAATTTTTCTTAATATTTCAAAGCGTAACTTGTAAAAAGCGTTTATAAGTAAAAAAATACTATACGCGCGCCATCTACGAAAAGTGTGAATTCATTCATAATCTATTATTTATAGATGTCGCAAGTTTTAAATTTTAGGGAAAAACGCTTTTTACAAGCTATGCTTTAAAATATTAAGATGAATTAATTGTTTGCGCTCGTAATATGAATAGTTTTGTAAATAAAAAAAAATCTTTTAAGAAAGGTTAACAAATAGAATATTGGATTGAATCACCGATGCAATATAGGTATTTGTTAGCCTTTCTTGAAAGATTTTAGTTTTTTATAGACAAAACTATTTATTCACATTCATATTGCGCAGGTACGGGCGCCAAAAATTAATTCAACTTAATATTTTAAAGTATAACTTGTAAAAAGTTTTCTTTAACGTAATGAAACTCGTGCCATCCATGAAAGATATTGTGGATTATTTTAAGAATCACCATATACATACAAAATATTGAAATATAAATTATGTTTGTCCAATGTAAATGTCTGTTGCAATATATTAATTTATGTTTGTAAATTATTAGCATACACGATGACGTGGGCTCAATAAATAAATAGATACTTACCTACTTGCTTCTTTCGATTCAACTTCTCAGTATGTCAGTTCTCAGTTGTTTAAAATACATAATATAAATTAGATAATAAATATTGAATCACCAGTCAAGACCTGTTTATAAGTATGTATTACTAAATTCGATTGTTATAATTTTTTATGCAATATAATGATGTCAACTTGATTTGTTTTTTTTATTTTCGCTGTAAACTGATCGTGTTTCCTAGTGAGACAGGAGCACTCCATCTCCTATTTAATGTTATTTATAAAGCAGATTGTTTTTAATCCTACAAACAAAATATTTAACAATGTTTTCCAAATATCAATGCCAACTGCCACCTAGCGGACAAAAACGTCAAAATTGTTGTTTACTCCCACCTAGCGGAAAAAAGTCAAAATTGTTAACTGCCATCTAGGCTTCTCTGACCATAATCTCGCCTATTGCGACGATTTCTGTATCAACGTCAGGTCGTTACTGGTCACGTCACGGTTATTTAAGTTTAGCGTGTACATCATCATACTCGGTCCTTGAACACGTTACAGTCAATGATAAAATGTCTTTTAAAGTAAAATGTCTCATAAAATAAAGCGTCTTTTTATATCTCGCATCACGAATATAAAACTTATGACGATTACCTTGTGAATCTTAACTGCAGTGAGTCAGAGCATGCTTTTCCAGAATCGCCCTCTTCGAACATGAATAGTCGCAGTCGGGACACGGAAATCGCTTTATTCCACTGTGAGTTCGCAGATGATCAACTAAATTCGATTGTATCGAGGAAGTAAAACTACAGTGCGGACATGCGAATGGTTTCTCACCACTATGTGTCCGCATGTGATTTATTAAATTGGACTTAATAGAACACGCATACTTGCAGTCCGGACACGAGAATGGTTTTTCTCCACTGTGAGTCAGCATGTGTCTCTTCAGAGAAAACTGCTTTGAAGACGAATAGTTGCAGTCGGAACACGCGAATGGTTTTTCTCCACGGTGGGACATCAAGTGAATTTTCAAGGACGACTTGTGCGAACACGAATAGCTGCAAATGGAACACGAATATGGTTTTTCTTCACTGTGAGTAATTAGGTGAGTTTTCAAGCTGGACTTTACGGAGCAAGAGAACGTGCAAATGGAACACGAGAATGGTTTTTCCCCTGTGTGAGTCAAGCTGTGACGCTTTAGATTAGATATTTTTGAAGTTGAGTAACTGCAGGAGGGACACGTGAGGGTATTTGATGTCGACTGGACGAGCCCCCGCTTCTGTCTGGAGCCACGCCGTTGGTTGCTATGTTCCTCATTACCATCTGCAAAAGGTATTCCTAAAAAAAAAAAAATTATGTCGATACGGAATTTGAGTGTGGCAAACGTGGAAAATTCAAATTAAAAAAATATACATTTTAAGACAAACAATCCGACAATAATTGAAAAACTCCTACTAAAGCAAGCGAAAAAAAACTGTTTGTGCGACGTTGGAGGACTTCTTAGCGAGCGGAGGTAATGAATCCACTATGCTGCATTAAAACAAAATAAATAATTATTAATTATTTTCTAAATTAATAAACTAATGTTTAAGACAAGATTTTTTATGCATAGGACAAAGGGTAACAATTATTATAAGCAATAATTATTAGCCTGAAACACTCATCAATATTGAAAAGATACATGTCACCGACGGGACTCGAACCCGTACCCCTCTGTTTGCCGGACAGGAGCTCTACCATTAAGCTACGGCGGGTTACCTACTACCCGCCAAATGATTCAATATATACCTAGTGTTTCATTCAACAATTATCGCTTATTATATTTTTTCACCTGCAAACAACCAAGTTTATTTTTATATGAGAAAGGCATGAAAGTGCTAACTCTCTCAATAGGTGGCGTCGAGACATATTATATCTACATTTTTAGGTGAAATAGTTATTAGTTGCATATGAAATGGTTGTTTGCAGATGAAAAAAGATAATAAGCGATACTTGTTGAATGAAACACTAGGTATATATTGAATCATTTGGCGGGTAGGAGGTAACCCGCCGTAGCCTAATGTTAGAGCTCCTGTCCGGCAAACAGAGGGATACGGGTTCGAGTCCCGTCGGCGACATGTATCTTTTCTCGGGAGAGTTTTTCAATATTGATTATTATTGCTTATAATAAATAATTATTAATTTATAAATTAATTTTGAAACCTGATTTATCGCTTGTCTAATATGATTTATTTTATTTAACTTATTTTAAAATAATACATCGTAATATGTATAACAGTGGTTACATATTAATGGTTATTGACGGCCGTCCGTGATCGAGAGCGACGGCTCTCGACTCCCAATCCGAAGGTCACGGGTTCGAACCCGGCGTGCGCAAATAAATCTCATTTGAATAATTTGTGCTATTTCACAATTTATGAATTAAAAATAATATGTAGTAAATTTGTCACACGTTCCAGAATGGAAGATATTCTCAGTATCACCCTGGTGTAAGACCACTGTTCAAGATTTGAAACCTTGCTTGAAATGGCATTAGCCATGTTTGGAGACCAGATCTGAATAGCCAGGTGTCCCCACCTTCCTCTTCCCCATCTCCTTCCCCTCCCCAGTAGCCTCAGCCTCACAACGTACCCCAATTGGGGATGCCTTAGACATGGGATTAAGTAACAGTGGCACTCGAAAATCTGATCTAAGGTGTCAATTTTCACGAATTTGATAAAAGTGCTATTATCTCGACACAACTAACGACATTCTGATCCATCATGAGTACTCCTCCAAGAGATAACGTTGACTTTTGGGACACGCTTTATTATAATATCATTACAAAGATAAAGAAAAAAATCACAAATAGCAGAAGTACCCTCGTCTCAATACCAACGTCCCGAAAAACAAAGTCAGATGTGCAAGTGGAAAGTTTTGCAGTAGATCTGTTTAAAGTTTCGTTTCTGCATTTTTACTGTTTTTGAGATCAAGAAATATAGTGTTGTTTTTATATTTTGCATTTCATTAAAAAAATCCGAAAATATAGACTTTTAAATCAACAAAATTGGCCAATAAATGGCCAACAAAACGATTTTCAATTTTTGGCAGATGTTCTTAGGGACCGTCGATATGTACCATCATCCGAAAATTTGATAAATATTGCATTAACCGCCGCACTTTAGTAGGCACATTTTTTGGTAGTTACATTAGAATTTAACTCAATTACTACAAGAAACAACCAATTACTTTTGTTTTTTTTTATTGTTTTTTTTTTTTTTTTTTTTTATTAACTCCACACAGGAGGCCACGAGGGAAATAATTTCCCTCAGCGCCTATGTCATCTTTAAAGATGCTGGGTGGAGGGCCATTTTGAGGAGAGGAAGAAGTGAACACAGGTCTTGAAGATACCATGTACATATGTTGGGCGCGCGTTTGGCGTGTTTTCCCGACTATGCACCGGCGCCGAGGGGACCAACGACATTCCCACCCAAGGCCAGCAATCTTGCTGTTGAACAGAATTAATTCGGATATCGATATATTTAGTGCTAGTGAAGCCGCCATTAAAAGGAAAGCTTTATTAATACTTGTATAGTTTCTATATGTTTAATTGTGTACAGTCTTAATTGTATTTTAAAAACGTAATAAAATGTTAAAATTTTGTAATGTTTTTGAAAAAAAAAGCGGGAGAATCTATCAAATGAACGGTTTCAACTAAATACCCATGAATTACTTACTTTATTCAAACTAAGAACCTAATCACATATTTAGTGCACATAAATTCCATAATCTGTGCCTAAAAGTGTGGCGGTTACTGAAATAATTACCGAAAACAGAATTGGAAATAGAACATCGAAACACCTAATGCTATAATTTATTTTGCAGATTCCTTACCAACTGGCTGATGAACCATCTCCGAAACTTCCAAACATTCATTCTTAATGTTTGGAACTTCAATTTCTATAAAAGTAGAAGCCGTTTCATGACTGATTTCTTCTGTAATCCCTGGCTCCACCTTAATAGAGATACTATCTGAAATAGGCAGATCCATGGCACTGCTGTAAGGGTGTTCTCAAGTAATGCTGTGATGTTTGGTTATGGATTTTAGCTCACAAGAAACAAAACCTGAAACAGAATAACTATTTAATAAATGTTGGACAAGCCCCAGCACTTTTATTACACACAGATGTTGGTTTAAACTTAATTACTCCAAGAAACAACCAATAATGTTTGTATAGATGGTAAAAAATGCATTAAAATTCCATTTTTATTCAATCAAAGTTCAAATTTTCCCATATAAAACGTTTCCTTTGCCGCCATCTTAATTTTTTGTGTTGATTTGCGAAGTTTAGTTTCAATGCAAATAGGCATGAATGACTTAATTTACCAAATTAATAACCTATTTTGTGCACGTAAATAGTACTAATTGAAATGAGTAAATGAAGTGTAAATTCCATAATCTGTGCCTATAAGTGCGGCGGTTTGTAGAACATTTAATTCATATATCAATGGAGTTTTCAAATATGAATATAAAATCATCTCTCTATAGAAAGAGATCACACAATCTATTCTATCTACATCCAATATTTACCACAGTTATTATTAACATGATTTATATCCGTTTGATTAGCAGCAGGATAATAAATAATAATACTATCAGAATTCAGAATCACGGTGACAGGATTGACCATGGATTGACATTATGAAACAGGTTAACCATAGACAAAATGGAAGAAAGGCGTTTGATATTTAAAAGTATTTATTAGACAAGAACTGTCATTGCGAAAATGGATATTCATTATTAATGTAGAAAAATTGCATAATATTTATTTTGCGAAATTAAACAATATATTTTTGACTGTCCAATGAGAAAAAATACAGTTTTGACTCTAATATATCAAATGTAATACATTATATTTATGTGTAAAATTGGTTGCTACTAAAACAAGCGAAACTCTTCGATAGTTTTTCGTTTGTATTTTTGATGCAGGCGATAATGTCTTGCGATAATGAAATTTTAGTCTAAACATTCGTTGACCACCGTACATGTGGTCAACGAATGCCCGCTCCATTCATTCCCCGGCGGGATTGATGAGGTCCACAGGGCGACGCCTGAGGCCCTGGACTGGCTCGCAGACCTAGATGTCCCCCTCTGACCCCCCCACCATACGAAAGAAGAAGTCTAAAGTAGCTCGTTTACACACGGGCCTGTAAATTAGGTTTTTTGCGGATAAGGTAATTTGGATTTTTGAAAGAGTTTGACAAATTAACCTCTGGTTAAAATTTCAGCTGATTTCGGTTACACGGACACGTTCACAAAACACTTTGGTGTATCGGGACATTATGTTTAAAAATGAATTACCATTGCTCTCTGTAGGGTAAAGCCTCAAAGGCATTAGGTTCAGAGCTTGACTAAAACCTACTGTCATTTATGTTAAATACATGCTATATGATCAAACAGTTTTGTTCTCTCCCAGTCGATAATGTTGAGTGTTATTGTGAGCTATTTGTAAACACACTGTTAGTTGGTTTTGTTGTGGTGATAGTTATTTTAAGCCCGTTGTTTTATAATTACATCTTCATTATAATCCTTTAATCCCTCTTCTTCAATTTACAATTTGGGAAGTGGGTATGGATACCGCCGCCCCGGGAACCATTTATTGGATAACCAACACCTCTTTTATAGTTCATTTCAAAGTGGTTCGGTACGTTTGGTGTCTTAGCAGGGGTGCCCGGGTTGATGGGGTGAGGTTGTTAATTGTTAATTGTCCGGGTCTTGGTACGGTGGATGCATCAGGCCATCAATTGCGTAGCAGGCCGGAACGGGAGAGACCTTTTAACCTGTCCTGGAAAATCAAGTTTTAAATTTTTTATTTTTATATGAATACCGAACAATAGTCCCAAATGATCCCGTATGGAGCCAGTGAAACTATGGGTTCCCCAATTGGGGTATGTTGTGGGGCTGAAGGTAGTGGCGAGTGGAGGGAGACGGGGATAAGGAAGATGGAGAGGTACCTGGCTATTCAGATCTGCTCACCAAACACGGCTGAAACATTTTTTCAAGCAACGTTTCAATTCTGATTGGTGGTCTTACACCGGGGCGATACTAGGAGTATCTTCCACTCTGGAACAAATCAGTAAAATAAACTTTATTTGTGCACGCCGAGTGCGAACCTTCGGATTGGGAGTCGAGAGCCTTACCCTTCGACCACGCAGGCCATTCTTATTACATCTTCTATCCTCCAGTTCGTATGCACATTTTATTTATTCATTGTTGTTATACATGGTAGGTATTATCAAGAAAATTATTCTTATCTAACCTTATATTTGTGGAAGATTTGTGGCATGCAGGGTGTCGGGTAAAGTGCATTAACCTCGGGTGTTGATTCTTTATGATGGTAGGAGTAAAAAAGATTAACATCTTTTCCGAAATTCCAAGTTTTTTTCCCATACAAAAAGGCGTACCTATTAAAAATCCTTAGTGTCACGTACAAACTTACCCGATAAATTTGCTGCGATTCAGCCGGACGCGATAGTGGCGACGTTGGATGGTTGTGATTCACCCACACCCTAAGAGCGTAAAATAATCGTGCCGGCCGTACATGCTGGACTAATTTTTATCTTTTTACTAAAATGTACCACTAAAAGTTAGAATTTCGAAGAAAGTTTGTTATCTTTTTTAATTGTACTATCACGTAGAATCGCCCCCCGAAGTTAATGCACTTTACCCCCGAACACTTTGTATATATTTAGTAATTACCGGGTGATGAGCGTAGTGTGTAGGTGTGTGTGTATGTTTATAGGTGTGATCTGTGAGGGATATATGTGCGCATCCAACAGTTTATATTTATATCTCACTGAAGAAGAAGATAACAATAATAATCTATTTTTTTAATATGAAAATGAACAAGACACAGAAAAATAATAAAATATAATGGCTGCAACTGAGACTCGAACCCAGAACCTTACGTCTAACCGGGACATACGCATTAACCAATTTTACTATTGCACCCTATTATGAGACTGTCGTCTTTGTCAACTTCATATATCAAATTTCAGAATTACAATATTATCTTCGACTAATGTTTTTTTCCAAATTATTGGCAGCTACTTTTTTCATTGGAAACAAGTAGGTATTCAAAGAATGTATTTGTTACCTAGATAACCTTCAAAAGTTAAAAAGAGAGTTTTTCTTACAAAAAACAAATGTATATTTATATCATTGACACGATGCTTCTTTTAAATTTGAGCAATGAATCCGAGAAAATTTGGATGTTAGAGTTTAGGAAAATATTATTGAATGGATGAAGAGCACGGTTAATTGGCGAATTAGTTGCTGCATTTGTTTTGTAATTAAGCATGTGGAATAGTGCTGTATGGCGTGTAAGTCTTAAAGGTATATTGAAATTAATTAATGATAGAAGTTCGGTACAGTCGATTTTATTATTTAAAATTCTGTGTATAAATGTTAAATCAGCTAGAGTAATGAAAGAAAAATATGTTTACATTAATGGTTGTTACAGATAATAGGTATCTACCAAGCTAAAGGGAGCTAATACATTACTGTATAAGCATGTAGAGTATTTGTTCAAATTTGATTTGAAAAATATATTAAGCTATTCATTAAAAAAAAGGTTAATTCAATAAATTGATAATAATTTTCAATAATGCCGTTGTATCGCATTTTTAAATAGTTTAGGTTTTTAACCACTGTGAGTCAAAATGTGCGACTACAAATTTCCTTAGTTACAGTCTGGACCCTTGCTTTCTGGATTTTTTGCTGACTTTTGTCAGTCAGCAAAAATATTTGATATTATCCTTTTTGAGAACTGGAAAAAGGTTTTTCTCCACTATGAACAAGCATGTGTGTCTTCATAAATCTCTTACGAGAACATGAAAAGTTACAGTCGGAACATGAATAAGGTTTTTCTCCAATGTGAACCAGCTTGTGCATCTTTAAATATCTCATTTGAGAAAAAGACAAGTTACAGTCGGAACACGAAAAAGGTTTTTCTCCACTGTGAATTCGCATGTGCATACTCAAATATCTCTTTTGAGAAAATGAAAAGTTACATTCTAAACATGAAAAAGGTCTTTCTCCACTGTGTGACAGCATGTGTCTTTTTAAATCTCCCTGTTGAGAACATAAATAGCTACAGGCGGTACATGAAAAATATTTTTCTCCACTGTGAGACAGCATATGTCTCTTCAAAGTATACATTCGAGAGGTTGCATAAGTGCAGTCGGAACATGAAAAACGTTTTTCATTACCGTGAGTAACAACTTGAATTTCTGGTTGTCCCTTAATAGAACATGAATAGTTGGAGTCGGGACACGTAAAAGGTTTTTCTCCGCCGTGTATCAGCATGTGCCTCTTCAAATACACCTTTTGAGTACATGAATAATCGCAGTCTGAACAAACAAATGGTTTTTCTTCACTGTGAGTGAGCATGTGTCTTTTCAAATTATACATTCGAGAACATACATATGTGCAGTCAGAACAAGAAAATGGTTTTTCTCCAGTATGGATACGCAAGTGCAGTTTAAACGTTGTCTTTCCAGAGCAGGTATAGTTGCAATGGGGACAAGAGTATCGTTTTCCCCCAGGTTGCTTTTTCAGGTGTGTCGATAAGTCTGAAAAAAAAATGGATTAAGCTTAATAAGTGTAATAATGTAATAAAACAATTAGGGAACCACGATTGGTTAATTTAAACAAACGAAAGTTGGTTTTACCTTCTGTTTGGGGAAGTCTTTCAGATTGTTCTAAGCAATCCTCTTTGGTATCCGGGAGATCTACATTAATTTCCAGGTAAGAAATTCCCTCTCCATCTTCTTCTCGGGGTTCTGTCTCTGCCTTGCTGGAAACAGTTTCCATGTTAACGGCACCTGGAAAAAAAATTCTTTTACATATTGTAATTTTCTCGACTCCTTTTTAAAAATTATCTTGCATGGTGGTGTATTTTTAATTTGTGATTTTATTCTCAATTAGTTAATTTTTTGTGTACAAAAAAATAAACATGTAAAAGCTTAGCTGGGCGTTAAATTCAAAACAACTGATTTTTCATATGCAATGCAACTTACTTGCGTTTGAAGTACTCTCCACATTTTGCAGACATTCCTTCTTCACAACCGGGAGGTCGAAAGTATTTGGCGTTTCACCTCCACCCTCATCCTGTGGCCCTGGTTCCACCTTGATGGAAAATATCTCTGGATTTTGTAGATCCATGGCAGTGCTGTTATAGAATTATGGTAATAATTGGTTCAAGTTCTAACAGTAAACCTGAAACAGAACGTAGTTATTTATTTAAACGCCATAAAAAGGCCTTATAGTAAAGTGATACATGAGATTACAAGTATACAGTGGTACACAGGAGAGAAACAGTATTATATAAAACAAAAAAGAATGTATAAGTCCAAAAAATAATATCGCTGAAATGATACAGTTGTTATTAAAAGTACATTGAGATTATATTGAAAAGAAATATGTATTCGTGTATTAGTAAAATAATATGTTAGGTTTATATAAGACCTGGCATAAAAAAAAATAATGATAAAAGCTAGTATTTTGGTACAGGATACAATTATTTAATGTGTGTACATAGAAAAAGGGTATGAAGTACTCTTAAGGTACAGAATGTTATAATAAGAGAGAACATTTGATTTAAACAGAATAAAAATAAGTACAAAAGGTGACTTGATTGCAAGCAGAATCGAGTAAAATTGTCGACATCAAGTATGTAACTATTCATACATTCGTATTTTTTGCGGTTAGTAGAATATTTTTCCTAATTATTTCGAAATTACAAATACAAAATTAGATTGACGTCAAACTGACAGTTAAAACTTTCCAAGATAAGCACATTGACTTACATAAGTTTGTTATGTCATTGGAATAGCCGATTTGATATAGTTAAAATGGATTCCTGAACTTATGTAAACCGATTGACATAAAAACTATGTCGCGTTAGATACTGCGTAGTCGTGCATTTGAGCAAATTTAAAACAAAAGGCGCTATAAATAGGAGATGCGACCCAATTGAATAGCGTGATTAGTACTCGAGAATAAAATATCAAGCTTACCGGTAACTATCACAAGTTTGTGTTGATTGATTAAATTTTTGGCACGGGTTAAATAGTGTACGGGATATTCAGTGGAATTAAAGCTTGGAAACACGATAAAACGATTGGCCGTAACGAAAGCGTGCTTGAATAATATTTAGGTTATCCATAGACAAAAGTAAAGTCATAGATTATGAACTAAACATTATTGAAGTAAAATTTATTTACGAACGCTTGACTTGGGGAGTAAGCTGGCGAATGCGTGACGAGAGCGTTACAAAATGTGTAATCGGTCGAGGCGAACGATAATAAATTTAAATTAAATATTTGTAGAAAATTAATATATGTAAGTATATGTATATACCTACATGTATATATTTTATTCATATTCATATATATATATATATATATATATATACATACATAGATGGAGCTAAAGAAGTTTTACTTCAGTCGTGTGGTCTTCACGATAGAAAGAATCCAAAATAAATTAAGATAACAATTCGCAAGTAACAAACCTCATTGTTGTGCTTCGACTCAATTTATCTACATACTGTACTTTTCGCTTATTGTGTTTTTGATCTGGTTTTAGATTATGTTATTGTTTTGGTTTTAGATTTTGTTTTTTGATTTTGTTATTCTTATTGATATGATCTTTGTGATAAAATAAAATAAATAACTCGTAAAAGCCCAGCTGGGCGTGAAATACAAAATAAATAAAGTACACAGTGTTTTTTTTATTACATAGGTACTGAACACAAAGTCCCACATACAAAATACTTGGTTTATATCACTTATTGTAGCGCGAACAGATATGTTTACCCAATGGTGATTAGATTTATCGATCTGTACCAAAGCCATCAAGGTCTTTGGGATCAAAAGCAAGATTTGTATAAAAATAATAATTCAAAGAACGACTTAAACATATGCAATATTGTTTGCCAGTAAATCCACCAGCAGAGGAATGTGGCGGCTAGACGATAATGGGTTTAAAGTTAGTAATAGACAGTGCGGGAAACATCTAACAAAACTTTAGAAATTCAGACACAAGGAGATTTATTTTAGTTATTACGAACGCAGCGGAATACCATAATAAAATAGAAAGCTAGGTCATAACGTTGGCAGTTGCCTAAACCAAACAGCCAAGGGCAGAAAACCCTTTTCCTTCTTCTTCAGTGGACTGCGGCAATTATAGAATGGTTCAGAGATATGATTTTGTCGACTAGAAATTTTTCAATGTTAATTAAAAATTATTATAACTAAGCTATGTATAAGAACATTATTGTAAACCTAGCTTAAGAAATGTAGTTTTAACTTCTTAAACTACCACCTAATTTCAAAAAGTTACCGATTATTTAATAATTCAAGATGTCGCGACGAACGAGCCTCCTAGCACCATAAGTTGACGACCCCAGCGCTATGTTGCAGTGCCAGTGTTAAGAGATGGAACAACAAGAAAATCAAATAGTTACACAACCGTACGACAGGAACCAAAGAGAGAACCGTCGCGAAGCAGGAGAGCTACCCGACACCTACCTTCCGCCCAGGAAGCTCCGTTATTTGAAGTGGCCACCGAGACTCTCCGAGAGTCGCCACCTGCTTTCCGCCCAGGAAGTTCCATCCTTCGCAGTGGCCACCGAGGCTCTTCGAGATGTTTCGCGAAACTTCCGATCAGGAAGTTTAACACGAGTGGTAGCTTATCTTCAGACCAGGAAGCTGTCTTTATCCAGACTTGCGAGTGATCGCGAAATTTCCGACCAGGAATCTCCACGATCTGCGGCGGGTCGAATCCACTCTTTGGAATGTGAGCAGGCTATCTACACTGAATCCGTCATTCGAAGTTCATCACGCCGCCCCAGTGACACACAGTGCAAGATTACCCAGGGAATGTGTTTACGCGAGGATTTGAAGACCACCATAAAAAAGGGAATTGATGAACATTTGTTTTTATCTATATTAGATTCTAAGTGAACCAGACTATTTTTTTAAAATTAAGGCTATTTCGTAACATTATGCAAATTGACACTCTAATTTTAAGATTTAATTAATTAAGTAGCTAATTAAGACGTAAGACTAACCCTAATGGTACTTCCCCACCGAAGCCAAACTTCCAACTCCGAACTTAGTTCGGAAATGGAAGGTTGGCCGATCGTGGCTGCGGCCAACTTCCAACTCCAAACTCCGAATTTCAACATGGCGAATGTCGAACAGCTGATTCGGCGCCTATCTTATCAGCTGCCTACAATTATTATGTAGAAGTATATACACGACATGTTTTCAAACAATTGTTATACCACTCTCCCGTAATAATATTTTCGTTATAATGGTTCGCGGCACATGTGTCTTGATCGCCGGCCGTTCGCAGACTGACGGGTGGACGGCTGCGGCTGGCTGGTTTGTGTGAGTTGGCCGTCGCGATCGCCTCGGAGGCGATCTCGGGCCAACTCGAACTCAAATCTTCCAACACGATCTTTCAACGCACGAACTACCCCTCCACACAATCGTCCAAACCTTTGAATTTGGAAGTTGGCCGCAGTCTGGACGCAGTATAAGTTATGAATTATCCCCTGCTACCTTGAACCAATGGAATAACTATGTAATTAAGCTAATAAATTTTGCGAAGTTTGAAGAAAAAATGTCTAATTCATTACTTACGTAGCTTCTTTTAATTTTGTTCCTCCTTTTAATTATTTTATTTAGATACACAATAATCCTCGCTGAAGTATAGAGGCATATCAAACATATCAAATCATAGCGATAAGCAAGATAGTATTAATATGGTTAGTTCCAGACGGTTAAATTTTTTTGAGTTTTTTGCGTCGTAGTAAATTATTTGAACCATTTTTCGATTTTGATAATGCCGCCCTGCACTGAAAGGTTTTTGTTAAGGACCGTTTGTTTAAAAAATAAAAAAAATTAAAATTCCACACCACTATCTTGACAATATTTTCTGATGTGCATTTACAGATAAGCAAGTACTGTGGAAGAGTTTGTATTTCTTTTTTGTTTATGGCCTCAAGCGCAGTTGTCAGTTTTCTATGGAAAATGCATCTGACGTTTACCAATGGCGCGCGGCGGGTGTGGCGTTTCTGACAATATTCATAATACTTTGCCCTGTACGTGAGTAGATGTGTTTAGCCTGGGTTTCATGTTTTACTGACATGAATACTGTATTTGTGATTTAGTTATACTGCGTAGTATTATACAACGTGCCTAGTGTTTCTACCAAACCATTAATGTTTCTTTTTGAGGTTATGTACATATTATTACAATTAGCCGATTTCTAAACGTACCGTTTTTACACGATAACTTTATTTCCAACAATGTTAAGCTTATAAAAAACTCACGTTTATTGCTAAAAATAATTCACATTAATGATATGTTTCTTTGTAATGTCTCATTAGCGGATTGTATAATCAGTAATTCCCGGGTGATGTGCGTAGTGTGTGTTGGTGTTTGTGTGTTATGTTTGTAGGTGTGAGAAGTGGTGATCTGTGAAGGGATATGTATGCGCATTAAATAGTTTATATTTTATTTATTTATTTACATTTGATACATTTAAAGCCAAAATAACAAATAATATTACATAATAAGAGAATATATTTAAAATGAATACAAGTGTTGTTACGTTGTTTTAGGTCGATATTAGTTCCTAGCTAGGCAGATTGCCTGTTCTAAGGAACCAAAGTGTGTAAAGTGCCAAATGCAATTTAAATTATTATTTTTTTTTTTTTATTAATACCTATGTACTAAGTTTTTACTAAATGTGCCATTCATAGGTAACCATGTATCGTTTTAAGTCACATTATATAATAATTTTTCAGACTCCTCCCTACCCGAGCCAATCAACCATGTAGTTATTAATGAACCAATGCAGGACATTTTGCAATTTTTAATATTTAAGTCTGGGGGGATTTTATTGTATAATTTCGGTCCCAGATACGCATACGTCTTTTGATACTTTGCCGTATTGCTCCCTGGGACGAAGAGATCCTTTCTGTTGTGACTTCTTGTATTGTATTTGTGATCAATTTTATTAAAATTTTCTATATTTTTATGTACATGGATAATAATCTTTTTTATGAAGTTTTGACGAACATCACGAACATATATATTATTGACATGATGCTCCTTTTAAATTTGGGCAGTGAATCCGAGAAAATGTCATGTTAGAGTTTAGGCAAATATTATTGAATGTATGAAGAGCACGCTTAATTGGCGAATAAGTTACTGCATTTGTTTTGTAATTAAGCGTGTGAAATATCAATTGTTATTGTGTTTAATTCGTAGTAATATTAATTATGTTTAATCTTTAAGTTCTGCAAGTATTTTACTTCAACAAATAAAAACAACAGATAGCAACACATCGCTTGGCTAATGTCACTAATGTAAAGTTGCGTTTCAGGACTGATTCATTCGGAGTACTACGGCATAACTTGGACGCTCTCAAAGCAGGTCCATGGACCCCCCTAACCCAGAGAGTGTCACCGTCAAGGTGGAGACTGCTACTGCAGGAGGTGAACTGCCCCTTACAGATATGGACATAGACCAGTTGGATGTTAAGCAGGAATGTTTGGAATATTCCACGAATGTTGAGCAGACAACTGGTAAGAATTATACACAGAATGGGCGCTTTTATAATTGTTACCGCAGGAAAAGCGACTGCAATATCGTAGGCGTTTCGTTTCTTTAATGTGTGTGGGATATATATATATATACAAGGTGGCGGAAATGTCATCATCCTACTGGAACATGCCATAATTTTTGCAAATGGAGGCAAATGTCAGGTTGTGTTCAAATATCAAGTTCAGCTTTGACTTTTGCGAAGAAAACAGATACAAAATACACGCCAACAAGACATGAATCGCTATACTCCTCAAAAACGCGGAAAACACGGTTTTGGTGAATTGCACTGGCCAGCGAGATCGTCTGATTTAACCGTTCCAGACTTCTTTGTATGGGGTTTCTTGAAGTCATGAGTCTATGTCAACAAGCCTCAGAATCTTGAAGCCCCCAAAGAGAATATCCGTCAAAAATGCGAGAATCTATCGCCGGAAGTTCTGGAAAGAGTGACGGAAAATGCTGTAAATCGCCCGTTAGGTTATCAATTCTGGCGGCCGATATCATTTTCTCGACTTAATTGAAAAATATTAAGACTTCAAATAAACACAATCGAAAAGCAGAACCATTTTTTTTAAAATTACAGATTAAGAACATCGGGTGACAACTTCTGCGCCACCTTGTATAATAATAATAATTATAGGAAAATTGATAACTTACTAACTAATTTGTGAGGTGGGTATGGATACCGCCGCTGGGAACCATTTATTGGATAACCGACACCCTTGCTATAGGTCACCTCAAGTGGTTCGCTACGTTTTGCGACTTAGCATGGATGCCCGGGTTAATGGGATGAGATTTGTCCTGGTCTTGGCGGTGGATGCATCTGCCTACAGCTGCGTGGCGGATTGGGAGAGATGGTTGAGGCAGATCTTTTGACCTCTCCAGAATGACTCTCTCGGAACATCGACTTGCACTGCAATGGGAGGGATAGCTTCATGCGTCCGTCACTCCTAAACACTCTGACCACCAGATTCATATCCACCCCTCAAACCTTTTACCTTCCCAGAATTTTCTCTTCTTTCTTTCCCTAAAAAGGGGAATCATTTTCCTCAAGAACTCCTTATTAAGTATTAACTCCTTATAAAAAAGTAAAAAACTCCTAGTGTTTGAAAACTAATAAACTTTCTCTAGATACCTTTGTTTTCACTCCCTTGAAGTGTGATTAACCACTGTGAAATTTACTCAACGACACTCAAGTTTAAATTTGGGATATTATCACGAGTTGTTCTAATCCAGATAGTGTCACCGTCCAGATAGAGTCATGGACTGGACCAGAAGGTGGTGGTGAACTTTCGCGAACAGATATAGACACAGAACTGCCGGATGTTAAGAGGAAATGTTTGGAAGATCCCATAGGAGTTGAACCAACACTTGGTAAGAATTATACGAATTATATTTTTGCAACACTAACTAACTAACTAACTAACCATCACGCCGTTTCCCCGCAGGGGTAGGCAGAGAGGACGGACCGCCAAACAACTCGGTCTTGGCACACACTCCTTGCCTCATTCACATTCATACATCTTCTCATACATACTCTTCTATTATTCTGACTCTTGACATGGCCCGACTCAAGTATCTGATTTACTTGATCGTGCCAAGTCTTCCTTGGGCGTCCTCGGCTTCTTCTACCGTTCACATTCGCGTCATAAATTCTCTTTACAGTCCTTTCATCATTCATTCGCTCAACATGCCCAAACCATCTAAGCGTCCCTTTCTTGATCTTACTTACTACGCTCACATCAGCCTTGCATTCTTTTCGGATCTCCACATTCCTCACACGATCATACATGGTTTTACCACACATACGCCTCAGGGATCTCATTTCTACAGCATTCAGTCTACTTTCATCCTTTCTCTGCCATTTCCACGCTTCACTGCCATACATCAGGGTAGGTACCAGTACTCCATTGTGGACTGCTAACTTCGCTTCTGTGGACAACTTTTTGTTGGCTCCAACGGCGTTCAATCCTCCATTAATGGAGTTACCTGCATTCACCTTTCTTTCGATATCCCTATCAGCCTTCCCATCTCTCGTAAACATACTTCCCAAATATACAAACTCATTCACCTGCTCCAAGTATTCATCATTCACAACTATATTGCACACCGTTTTCTGACTTTTATTTTTTTTCTTTTAAACACCATGACTTTAGACTTACTTATATTCATCATTAATTCATTCTTCATACATACTTCGTTCATCCTAGACACGAGAGACTGCAGATCTTCTATACTGTTAGCAATCAGCACCGCATCATCAGCATACAACAAGCACCATACTATCAGTTTATTCAATTTCGCGCCCAATGCCGCCTCTTTCAATTCTTGCATACAATTATCCATGTATAGATTGAATAACCACAGTGACATTACGCAACCTTGCTTTACACCTTTTATGATGTCAAACCACCCCGTAAAACCACCGTTTACCCTTATGCAAGCAACGCTTCCCTCGTATAGAGACGCGATTGCCTGTACAAGATTTGTATTCACTCCATACTTGGACAATACCTTCCATAGCTTTTTCCTGTCGACGCGGTCGTATGCTTTTTGTAGATCTACAAAGGCACAGAAAAGTTTCTGGTTTTTTGCCAGAAACTTCACAGTGAGCATACGCAAAGAGAAAATCTGATCCATGCACCCCCGTCCACTCATAAAAGCACCTTGCACATCCCATATTTTATCTTTTGTTACCATTCTTACCCTTTCAATCAATATTCTACCATACAGCTTGCAACACGATTTATAAAAATTGCAATCCATGTCCGTTTTAATTAATAATTACTTAAAATTAATTAATGTCGTTAATTCTTAAATATCATGTTCCCACCCCTAGATCAAGGTTCCTTACTATCTATTTTTGTGAACATTATACCAAAGTCTCAGACTACGATTTGTTATAAATAGATTACACACCATTGGTAACTTCTATGATGAAGTCGCCAATATTTTTAAAATGCCTCTTATGAAGTGTAAAGCTGCACTTAATAAAAATTGCCGTAAATATTTCAAAAAAGGTCACTGCATAACATGTTTTTTGGTTATTGTTCATTTTTTACTGCTTTCAATTTCAATAACTTTGTGCACTTTAGATGATAGACTTCGCTTTTCGGCCCATACAAAAAGGACGCCCAGGAAAAAACACTTTTCTACATCGAAAATTGCACAAAATGAATATATTTTTTTATCCTGCCTTCTAAAGGGTGAAAACTATGTCGGTGTGTTTTCGAATTTTCGATGCGTTACGTATTAACGTAAACATTCACTGTCAAACATGTACGATTTATCAAAAAATATTATTTATGTAAAAAGTGCTGCTAACTCAACTCTCATAAAGAATTACAAAATTATAAAAAGCTACCGACGTAGCTTCTTCTTTCTAAAAAATATATATTTTTTAAAATTTCAATTTCGTGAAAGTTTTGGTGTAGAAAAGTGTATTCTCCATAAACCCCCTTTCGAGCGATTTCTGTAGGTAAATTTGAGCGTTGTCTCATTCGCACATTTCGCATTCGCATGTATTGTAAGTGTGCGTGAGCTTATTGTGAGCGGGACAGAATAACAGTCGCGGTTGTTCCGCGTGTGGTTCAAAGTCTAGCCTCTTAAGTGTTTTCTTTTGTTTCGTTTACTTATGTCATCTTATAATTTTTCCTTTCTTCTTTCTATATGACTGTTAAAAAAAAACATGTACGTAAATGACACTTCTGTCATCAATTCTAAATAAATAAACATATAAATTTAAAAAATCTGATTCTAATGTTTACGTAAGGCGACAATTTACGTTAAGACGGAGCTTACGGTGATATTACTATCTTCGATTAATCTTTACTAAGAATTGATTTACATTATGAATACCTAAAAATATTCCTTGGATAAATTGAAGCCTTTTCTATCGTTTCGCTTGAATAGAATTGAATTAAAATTGTTAATTACTTAATAAAAAAATATAAACGTAAACTACAAAAAATGTATTTTCATTATAAATGTATGATCGCGTAATATAAGAAACCGTTTTAAAATACCCAATATAATGGCAAAGATTATCCGTGATGGTTTACCATGATTAACTTTTTTTTTCTAATAAAATAAATTAAAGTTTTTCAAGCGATTTTTATGCTATTTACCTATATTTGTGCTGATATAAAGCACACTAAAAAACATATTTTTGCTTTTGTTTTCTACTTAACCGTTAGGAACTTTATTTAATGCATACATAAAATTTCAATTTTAATCTTTAAAAACAAAATTATTAAGTTTACATTTTATTCAATGAGGCACACATCTGTATCTGAGGTATTTGAAAATTAATTCATTTGAAATTTTTTTTATTACAGTTACACATCTGAGGGAAACAACTCATGGCAAACTCAACAGTAATTCTGGCAAGTTAGAAATTAAAAAAAAACTGCCTAATTCCACATCAAAATCGTTTAAAATTGTCGAGGTTCACAGAATAATAGACCAAAGCGACATCGTTTATTATCTATTGAAGGATACACCTTTTTCAAAATGTTCAAAAACAGAAAAGTTGAAAATTGTAGCCGATGGAAGGCCAACTCCTAATTTAAAAATAATTCACGATACCAAACAAGGTTACAATCGTAGTTTCAAACCAAATATATATAAAAGGTTTTGGTGGTTGACTGGTTCCATTAAATTAAACCGTATGTTTTGTTGGCCATGTTTATTGTTTTCTAATGAAAAAAATGTCTGGAATGCACAAGGTTACAACGATTTAAGTCACTACAATGATGGTGCTCTAAAACACGAGCAAAGGCAAGCTCATTATAAAGCTGTATTAGCTCTTAGCAAACTTGGATCCGAAAGAATAGAAACCAATTTAACTACTCAAAGCAGTGAGGAAACTTTACGCCATAATGAGATAGTAGAACAAAATCGTTGTGTATTTCGCAGGTTAATAGACATTACTTGTTTTTTAGCCAAGCAAGAAATGTCCTTTCTTGGTCAAAATGAATCGGTTAGTTCTTCTAACCGTGGTAACTTTCTGGAATGTCTTAATTTAGTATCTCAATACGATGGTATTTTAGGAAATCATTTACGTGATCACAAATCCGTTTTTAGAGGCGTGTCTGATGATAAAATCAAAAATGATATTGTGAACGCTATCAGTTGTGTGATTATTGATAAAATAAAGTGCGAAGTTAACAATTGTGACTTTGTGGCGCTGATAGTCGAAGAAACTCCTGACGTAAGTGTATCTGAAAAAATATGTTTTATTTTAAGGTATGTAACCGGAACGACAATCACTGAAAGATTTTTAGGTTTCATCGATGTAGGCGCAGATAGAAACGTGGAAAATATAACTGAAGGAATTATAAATAAATTAAATGAGTATAATTGCATTTCAAAATTGGTAGCACAGTCATATGAGGGGGCAGCCTTTATGTCTAGTTGCAAAAACGACGTGCAGAAAAAAGTAAAATTAATATGTCCAAATGCAATGTTTGTTTGGTGCAGTCCGCACAATTTCGTACTGTCCAAATCATGCGAGACGATTCCGGAAACGAGAAACTTTTTCCATATTGTAAAATCTTTAGGCAATTTTTTTCAAGCGAGTACGAAACGAACAGATTTTTACAATCGGTTTTGTGATCGCCGGATGCCAAGTGTTGCCGTCGCACGTTGGGGCTATAATTATCAAACAATTAAAGTGATTTCTTCTGAGCGTCACAAACTTATACAATTATTCGAAAACATCACAGATTTACCAGGTGATTGGGATGGGGAATCTGTCAGCTTGTCTAAATCTTTTTTATTTTCGCTGAGGGATTTTGAATTCATTTTTTTTATACAAATTTACGAACAAATTTTCAAACGCACCGACAAATTATTTAAAATTGTTCAAAATGAAACAACTGACACGGAATCTTGCATCAAAGGAATTAAACAATTTGAATGTTTTATGAAAGATTTTTCTTTCGATACCAATTATACAATCGCAATATCACTGACAAAAGAACCCAAAAGAAAAAGAAATATTGATGACATCAAATTTCACTATCTCTCTATTTTTCAAGAAATTAGAAGCAACGTTTTAAGCGAAATCAATGCAAGGTATGGATCAATGAAGGAATTAACTTTTATAGAATTATTAGAACCTGAATTTTTCAGTCAATTCAGTGATCAATTCCCTTCCCTGCAATTTAACAATCTTCAAACTCTTTTCCCTCAATTTTTCGATTTTAAACGTCTTAAGAACGAATTAATGTGTGTGTATAGTTCATCGGAGTTTGCTGAAAAAAAGCTGGTAGAAATTTTGGAATTTTTCATAGAAAATAAATTAAATTTATCCTTTCCACAAATAATCAAACTAGCCTCGTTATTGGCAACAATGCCAACAAGAAGTTTATCGGAGAAAGGGTCGTTTTCAGCACTTAAACGAATTCACACATACCTGCGTAGTACGCAAAACCAACAAAGAAATTCTCATCTTTGCACTATTTCAATAGAAAAAGATTTACTTGCAAGTCTTAAAAGCTCGGGAATATTTTATGACGATGTAATAAGTGAGTTTTTAAAAATAGAAAAACGAATTCAATTAGCATACGCATTGACTACAGTTCATGAGTGAACCAATTACATTTTCGGTAATTTTGAGATAATTAGACCTAAATATACCTACTTATTTCTTTACTTTTTAAAACCTCGTGTCAAGCACAAGGGACATGAGAACACAAATTAGCATTCCAATGACCATTAAATCAAATATCTATACATATTTATAATATTCCAAGAAATACCGACTAATATAAAAGTAGAGGAGCATTTTTTCAAAAAAGACGTTACTAAATAGGTGAATTAAAATTTTTAATTTTTCAGCTTTAGTTTGTAATTTTAAATACTGTACTTAGTTTGTAACTTTATTGGCTTTTATTATAAATTAATATTGATGTTTATAGTACCACGAATTTATCTAAACATTGTTGGTAAATTATGCACTATTTTAAGTGAAGTAAATAAATAATTATAATAATAAAACTTTTATTTTTTATATATTAAAGTTCACAAAATTTGGGATATTCAAAGATGTAAAGATGTTATCATTGGGAGGTCAAAATTTTGACGGAAGCTCACAAGCAAAACTCGTATGAAAAGCGTTCGGATCCATTTGAACTGTGTTTCCAACAAAGACAAAGCTTTTTTGGACTCTATAAACAGGCGATGAAACATAGTTAGGTGGTTAGCAACCACCGATGCCGATCATTATTGACAAACTGTTTAAAATCTATCTTAAATATATATATAATTTTATTTCTAGCAATAAAAAAAAATATAAAAAAGGTTGTTTTAAAAGCTCTAAGGGCGTGAATAAATAAATAAATAAATACGGAAAGCTGACCAACCGCTTTTTTTATTTTTTATTAGAGAAACCTCACAAGAGTCCCAATTGCTCCCTTCTGGAGCCAGTGAAACTATGGCATCCCCAAATGGGGTATGGTGTGAGGCTGAAGGTAAGTGGAGAAGGGAAGGAGATGAGGAAGAGGAAGGTGGGAAAGTACCTGGCTATTCAGATCTAGTCACTAAACACGGCTAGAGCCATTATTAAGCAACGTTTCAATTCTGAATGGTGGTCTTACACCAGGGCGTTACTGAGAGTATCTTCCACTCTGTAACGTGCCGCAAATATAATATATATTATTTTTATTAATTAATTGTGAAATAACACAAATTAATCAAATAAAATTTATTTGCGCACGCCGGGTTCGAACCCGCAACCTTCCGATTGGGAGTCAAGTGTCTTACCACTCGACCACGGACGGTCGTCGGTTGCTGCATGATACAGTCAAGGTGCTTTTGTACTAAATTAAAACCAAACCATAAACCTAAACCAGGCCTGGCCAACCCAAATTACACCACCGGCTTGATTTCCTGTTATTCACAAATCGCAAATGACGGACGCGAGAATGGTTTTTATCCACTGTGGGTAAGTGTGTGACTATTTAAATTAGACTTCTGTGAACAGGAATAGTTACAGTTGGCACAAGAGAGTGGTTTCTTTGTACTGTGATCAGTACAAGTATTTTCTTAAATTTGACTTTTCTGAATTTGAATAGTCACAGTCAGGACACGAGAATGGTTTTCTATGAGAATTGGTTGGAAAACGCTTCAAGACTGACGAGGAAGAGGTGAGAACATCTTAGAAGCGGCACCGGAGTTTTACGAAATGGGAATCAAAGTCACAGACCTAGTGCCACGGCATATCAAGAGCATCAATCGTAACGGGGACGCCAACAAATAATGGGTATATGCACCTAAAATGTCGATAGCTTTTTGTAAAACTTAAATTTTCCTGTTTTTCAAATATTGAAGGTCTTTCTGAACGAGTCCATTTTTATGAAAATGCTACAGAAACACACTTGTCACACGCAACGCAATTCTACGTTTCCTACCCAACGCCGACCTTTAAGGTTATATTAGATTTGACGTTTACTGAAATTTGTTAAGTACTTGTTTTGTTGTTCAAATGGGAGATATACTGTAAGATTTAGTAAGAAATAATTGATGATCGCGATACTACGATTTCAAATTGAGTTGTATGCGTAGGACAAGTACGCACGTTGGCCGGGGCCCACATTGCCTATGTGGGCCCAGCGTGTCAACCTTTAGATTTGGAAACAGAGCGAAACGATACGTTGGACGCCGAACATGTCAGCAATGTAAATCATATCGTGGGGTAATTACTAATACTACAACTATGTAACTACGAAATCAGCATTGTTGAGTTACACACACTAAAAGCCTAAAAGCACTGTATTTCCTCATCTATGAATGGTACAAACAAAAAGTCACAATGCATTGGAATCGTGAAGTTATTTGAATTTGTTTTGTTATAAGCATCTCCAAAAATGGTAGAGTTTATTTCTATAATTAGGTAACTCTATTTACCACCTGGGTTTTTCCATGTTTCAATAAGGCAAATACACTTTGCTTAAGTTGATTTTGTTTCATTTTGTACTTGTGTAAAAACCGGTAAGTCATTCCATTTTTGTTAATAAATACATAAAAAATGATTAGCCATTTTCTTATTTCCAAAATATAAGTAATGCGGTTCTCGATACATCAATCTATTTAACCATACTTATAAATAAAATTGTACTTGTAAGATCCCAGTAAGTAAGCTAATAAGCGTTAGTGTGTATAAATTAATACGAGTATTAATTACTGATTCCCAATTAACATAAAGTAGATAAAGCACCAATATACTACAGTGGCTTTAACCATAATTATCAGTATAAATATACAACAACCGAATTATAAGATTTAATAACATTTTATTTTTCAATTTCCCTACTAAAGCTAATTTCAGAGTTACCCAGTTGTAGTATTTACCCCACAATATTATTACGTACCTAAATTGTACGTCATCACCAGCTGGTTCATAGTCATAGGTTAATATTCATGTAGATGAGAGACGAGAGATGCAAATCTTTGAAGAATCTTTATCTGTGATAGCGATGGGCACAATCGATGAATAATCGATTATTTACTCGATCTTTTTTACCATCGAATGATTTCGATTCATTTCCATAGAAAAATCGATTCTCGCTTCTCGATGTCAAATTCATTCGAATGCACAGTCCGAGAGAATCGGTTTGAAACGTCATCGAACTTGGAATCGATTCTCGCTTCTCGATGTCAAAATTCTTTCGAATGCACGCCCGAGACAATCGGTTTGAAACGTCATCGAACTTGAAATCGATTCTCGCTTCTCGATGTCAGAATCCATTCGAATGCACAGTCCGAGACAATCGGTTTTAAACGTCATCGAACTTGGAATCGATTCTCGCTTCTCGATGTCAGAATTCGCATGCATAGTCTTGAAACGTTATCGAAAGTGATTTTGCTTGTCAAACGAAATATTTTATAGGTACGTGTTATAATCAACCTGATGTGTGAATTTTAAATTATGAATGAACCATTTTTATGTAACGATTTACGTTTTCAGTATAGTTTATACGTAAAAGATTGCGATGGTGATAGCTTTCAACAATTTAAAAATGTTTATTATGAGGTTATGTATCATCTATTTGGGTATTGTATATTTAATTTAAAATAAAACAATAACTTAGTATATACCATTTTTATATTTAATGCCGACCGGGTTTCGCTAAAACCGTGGTTTCTTCAGGGCAGTAAATAATACTCTACCAAAATCAGCAAGTAATATGTTTTCATATGGACATATCCAAATATCTTTAAATTTATTTGAAATTAACAGGTGTTTCTTAGTTTGTAATAAAAATGAAACGATTTCTATAGTAAGAAAACTTTATTTATATATTTAATGATAATATTTATATATTTAATGAAAATTTGTTAATAATTGCATACGAAAAGGTGTCCATAACCTACATGTTATTTAGAGGTTATTTTTTTTAACAAAAACGACATAAAATTATTATCTTCGTGTTAAACACAGACACACTGTCAATATTATTAATGGGAATTTGTACCTACCGGCTAAACTAAATATCTTATTAGTAATTTTATTGTTGTGAGATGCCCACATATTTGAAATTCGTGAAAAAAAGGAATAACACTAATGTTGCCATCAAACAAAAAGGAATTTGCCAATTTGCCATTGCCAGGAAAGAAAAACGGTGATTGAAATGTTGTTGCAGTACTACTTACTAATGTTGCGTTATTTAAACATGTTATTTAGAGATTGTTTTTGAACAAAAATGTCATATAATTATAATTATTGACATATTATTAAACATACATAAATATTTTTAATGGAAATTTTTACCAACGGGCTAAACTAAGTAGCTTAACAATAATTGTTATGTTGTGAAATGCATACCAAAAAACAACAAATAAAATTACAACAAACAATAAGCGTTGCCATACATGATGCACTATAATAATTTTCGGCTTCCTACCCCCCCCCCCCTCACAGACAAAAATCCTGCCCCTGACCGTAGCTATTGCTCCCAAACTCCGAGCAAAAAATCGATTAATCATTCGATTACTGTGATGTCTCGATTTAAAAAAATCGATTATATAAAAGTTTCGATCATTCCCATCGCTATAGTCATAGGTTAATATTCATGTAGATGAGAGACGAGAGACGCAAATCTTTGAAGAATCTTATCTGTGATTCCTTATTTTTCTTAATTTTTAATACTCCATGGTTAAAAATCATTCCAGTCGCTTCTGTCACTTTTCGTTGGCTCGCTTAGGTCTGGCTTGATCTGTGTTGGGAAGTTAGAGACAATAAGAATTCTTTAAAAATATAAGCCTGAGTTGGTAAAATTTTTCCTAATTTACCACCGCACGGCAAAACTGTGCTTAAGCATGTTCGTATTGCTTGTTATATTTGACTGTTTGCACATGTTATGTACATAATCCACTGTGGAAACGTTCCAAGGTTTATTATCCACTTGTATTTGATGTCAAGAGTGTAAATCTCGGGATTGGAATGTACTGATAAGATTTGTTATTGTAAAATTAAAAATTATGAAAAAAATAAAAAAAGATTCCAGGTCATTCATGTACGGAAGTAGTGTACAAAACTTCAAAATAGGTCGAGTAGATTTTGATTTAAACTGTCACCGGCTTCAATAATGGCAAGTGTCAGAAAACCGCTTTAAAGTTTTGTATACCAGAAATTCCACTATTAAAAGTTTGGGCATTTAGAGTGAATGAACGAAGAAAGGAGTGTAAGGAGGATATATGACGCAAACGTAAATGGAAGAAGAAGTTGTCGACGACCGAGGAAAACATGGCACGATAAAGTCTGGAGTTGGAATAATAGAAGAGCATGTATGAGATGATGTATGAATGTGAATGAAGCAAGGAGTGTGTGCCTAGACCGAGTTGTTTGGCGGTCCGTCTTCTCTGCCTATCCCCGCAGAGAAACGGCGTGATGGTTAGTTAGTTAGTATTGTTTTTTCATACATGTTCTATATCTTAGTTAGTTTTGCTCCAGTTTGTTTCAAATTTTGACACACCAATTTTAAGATGTTGAACAATCATATGAAACAATAAAAAATGTTTTTTTTTTTAATACGTGACCCCTAGCTTAACAAACTTTTAAAACTTTATCAAGAAATTATGGACGTAATATGGATGAGAAAGGTACGAAATTATGTTATTGCATTTATTTTAACAAATAACATCCTCGAGGTCAATTCTTGGAAGGTACTTGCAAGGACTTGTGCTATTCTTATTGAATGTTAAAATTACATTTTTTTTCATTCCCAATTTAGGAAGCCTAAATATTCAAAGTGCTGTTTTCAAATTATTTAAATTTTCTATTTCAGGTTTAAATTCTTACCAGCCGAAAACAGTTTCCTAGGATAACAGAATTACTAGAACTCTCTCACGGCCGTGTCATGGATCTTCCTATCCCAGCTGGTGTTTTCATCAAGATGGAGCCAGAGATTCAAAATGAAGACGGTCGTGTAATACCTTCAACTAATTATGTAGAAATTGAAGTCCCAAATATCAAGGTGGAATGTTTAGAATTTATTGAAAACAATCAACAAACGGCTGGTAAGAATAATTTCACTTCCAATAACTTCCTTCTAAAATCAAACTCATAAACTAGAACAATTACAATTTGGGAACCGGAAATTATTTATTAAATAACCAACACCCCTGCCATAGGTCACCCCAAGTGGTTCGTTACGTTTGGTGACTACAGGGGTGTCTGGGTTCATGGGGTGAGGTTTGCCCGCTTACTGCTTGGCGGGCCGGAACGTGGGAGACTGGTTGAGGGCGACTCTTTTACCTCCCCAAACGGATTCTCTCGACCCATTGCCGTGCACCGCAGTACGAGGGATGGATTCATACGTCCGTCACTCCTGGACACATTTACCCCCAGATTCCTACCCACCCCTCGTACATTTTTTCTTCCCAGAATTGTCTTTCCTTTCTTTCTCTAAAAAGAACCTCCACACAGCATACTCAAAGATGACACAATAAAAATTACACTTTGTACAACAGCTTCCCGTGTGGAAGAAAGTTTAAAGAGGGCATCTCTATGGAAGCTTAAATATATATCTTTGATACGCAAAATTATAAAATAAAACGTTGTTGATGTCCGAGGTTGTTGTTGATCCGTTGGTTGATGTTGATCCGTTATTGGTTTTAAAGTATTATTTTATATTACAGAAGTGAATTATTCCGGTGAAGTTGAGGAAGATGGTAGACAGCAGCTTAACCCAAGCCCACAAGTTTCACAATACATGCTGGCTCACAATGGACAAAACCCATACTCGTGTTCTGACTGCAACTATTCGTGCTCGAAAAAGTCGGAATTAAAAAAGCACACCGCAACCCATACTGGAGTTAAGATCTTCTCTTGTTCTGAATGCAACTTTTCAAGCGTAAGAAAAACGAATTTAAGACAGCACTTGTTGGTTCACAGTGGAGAAAAGCCATTCCCGTGTTCCGAATGTAACTATTCATTTTCACACAAGGGAAATTTAAAAAAGCATATGATGACTCACAGTGGCGAAAAACCTTTTTCATGTTCCGTCTGTAAAAAATCATTTCCTCGATTGTTGACCTTAAAAAACCACACGTTGACCCATGGCAAAGAAAAACCATTTTCATGTTCCGAATGCAATTATATTTGTATTAACAAGTCTTATTTAAAGAATCATATGCAGACTCACCGTACCGAAAAACCATTTTCGTGTTCTGACTGCACTTATATCAGTTCAAGCAAACGTTGTTTAAAAGGACACATGTTGACTCACAGCAAGGTTAAACCGTTTTCTTGTTCCAATTGCAAGTTTACATGTTCACAAAGATCGAACTTAAAAAGACACAACTTGCGGAATCATGGCGAGTTAAAAGAAGACCAAAAGGCACACATATTTTCATGAATAATCGTTCTGATACACGTTTCCTTCTTTCACATTTTATAACTTACCTCCATTATAAGTAAATGGGAATTACAAGGGAATGTTGTAAGGCGAGTGCGAAAAGGTTGGTAACTGCTTAGAGTAGTTACCAATTTTGTAATAATAATAAGAGCATGTTTTGAAATATCTGTTTAATGTGTTTGTATTGTGTTGTAAATTATTATTAGTATTAATTAGTGAAACGAAAGATGGCAGGTAAATTAAATAAACTTATTACAATAATAATACTTATATTTTATATATATACTTACATCAATCACAAATGGTGACCGAACAACTCAACTCGGTGGCTAATCAACACACATTTGAACAGGGATATTAAGGCATTAAAAGTGATGCAAAACTAGGTTACCTTAGGTTAGGAGTTAGGTTATTAAATTTTTTTCATTACTTTTAACGACTTTTCAGAGGGTTCTCTCTTTGTCCTCTTCTTCTTTTATCCCTTTTTTCTATTCTCCTTTATTTCTTTGTCTTTTTCTCCTTTTCTTCTATTGTCCTTTTCTTCTATTCTCCTTTTTTTCTTTGTCTTTATCTCCTTTTCTTCCATTGTCCTTTTCTTCTCTTCTTCTTTTCTGCTTTTGTCCATTTCTTTTTTTCTCCTTTTCTTCTTTTGTAGTTTTCTTCTTTGGTCCCTTTATTCTTTTTTTTCAGTAAATATAAAGTATTTTTGTTATTATTTTTTATTTGAACACCGCACAAGAGTCACAACTGTTCCCGTCTGGAGCCAGTAAAACTGCGGCATCCCTAATTGGGGTATGTTGTGATGCTGAAGGTAGTGGGGATGGGACGGAGAAGAGAAAGAGGAAGGTGGGGAAGTACCTGGCTATTCAGATCTGGTCACCAAAAACGGCTTAAGATATTTAAAGCAACGTTTCAATTCTGAATGGTGGTCTTACACCAGGGCGATACTGATACCTGATAGTACTCTTTCTCCGCCCTGGAACCTGCCACAAGTAAACCATATATTATTTTAAATAAATAAATTGTGAAATGACACAGATTTATCAAATGTAATTATCTTGCGTCCCCCATGATGATAACCCTCTATTCCGCGAGAGCCTCACCCTTCGGCCACGGAAGCCGTCTCTGTTCAAATGATGACGCTTTAAACTTGATTATAACCAGAGTATTTTAATTTATTGCCCTGGTTGAGCGTTTATGTTAGGCAATATATTCAAATATGTTTTATTTTTAATGTTTAAATACTAAAATAATTTTGAAAAAAGCTTTTGTGTTGAAAACATACTAGTTTTTAAATATTTCTAACAGACACTCTCAGAATCGACTTGTGTACTCACTTTTTGGGCTATGTTGAGCCGGTCTGTGAGGCAGTTCCCCATCAAGTTACCCGTGATCTATTTGTGATGGTACCGTGACAACTGGTTAGTGAACTAGACCGGTCAGTGGTTGAGTGGGAATCGCGTTTGGGTCCCACCCAGGCGTTCCGTGTTGGATTCCTCGGCTGGCTAAGTCCTCCATCACAACACAAGCAACATTTTCCGCTCAGTATGGTGGTAGTAGGAGATTTTCAAATGTTGTTGGGTTATTCATAACCCGGAAACGTTTGTCTTTCTTAAAAAAAAAAAGCACAGTGGCAATTCAAAGAATCGAAGAACAAAACAAAATCGAGAAAGATGAAAAGGACATAAGGAGAAAATAAGAAATGGACAAAAGCAGAAAAAAAAGAGAATAGAAGAAAATGACGAAAGAACATTAGAAGAAAATAAGAAAAACACAAAGGGAAAAAATAGAAAAAAGGAGAATAGAAAACAAGGACAATAGAAGAAAAGGATACAGGAGAAACCTTCGAAAAGTCGTTATAAGTTATTAAAAAAAAACGAGTGTGCTTTAGACCACACGACTGAAGTAAAACTTCTTTAGCTCCTTCTATGAAGTATATATTTTTATATGTACAAAATATATTAATTTTCTACAAATATTTATTTAAATTTATTATCTTTCGCCTTGCCCGATCAAGCCGTGCGCATCGACGTTCGCTCTCCCCCGCGTTTTGCGCGACACTGCCTGAATGTTCTGGAACGCGCAATTTGTATTTCAAAATACTGACTGAGATATTTAATGCACTGGCTATGAAAAAAAGAAATTAAGAAAATGTGCGCGCACAGTGCTCTCTCTTGCTCCTACAAACGCTCGATATAACGCCCTTTTGTAACGCTCTCGTCAAGCATTCGCCAGTTTATTCCCCAAGTGAAGCTTTCGTTAGAAAGTTTCACTTAAAAAAAAGTTAATAACCTAAACTCCTAACTTAAGGTAACCTAGTTTTGCATCACTTTTCATCACTGTTCAAACGTGTGTTGATTAGCCACCGAGTTGAGTTGTTCGGTCACCATTTGTGATTGATATAGTATATAAATAAAGAAAAAAAGTATTATTATTGTAATAAGTTTATTTATTTAACTTAAAACAGTACATAATATACCAACAATGGTTAAATTTGTGTTAACGTCACTAATAAAGAAACAAATAAAGTTAATAACTAAATACAGTATTTAAAACTTTAAACTAAAACTTCAAAATAACAATTGAGATTTCTCGTCACTTCTTTTTTTCTTTTTACATTTACTTTTTTACGGTACAAAAACCTTTTAACACAGATTTTTTTTTTTACAAACAATAAGTATTAATTACACAGTGTAACAAAATAATTATACAGTACAAACATACTATTATGATTTAAAATAACTCAAATTTACAATCAGGCGAAACAAAATGAAAATTAATAACTTTTATATATGTGAAATGCTTTTTTTAAAGATCTTTTGGTGCTATTAAAAATATCTGCTATAATACTTCTGCAAATTGGTTACCTAACCAATGTAGGTGTGTTATAAGGAACTTCTTAAACGAACTGGATTCGACATTATTTAAAAATTCTTCCACTACATGTTGTAGTGGAAGAATTTTTTAGTTCGTGTGACTGTTTTGTCGCGACGTTGACATCTGCGCCTATCGTCCCGAATGCGGAAAATTAAAAAAAAAATACGTTTACGCGAAGCTTCGTGACGATAAGCGCAGATGCGGCCCCAGCATTAGGAACATAAAATGAAATCAATTGGAATAATGCTGGGCTGCCAATAATGGAATTAATAATTTTAAAAAGACTTTAAAATGAATTCAGATATTAATCTTCTGTCGGACAGCTTTAATAATTTAAGGATTATTCATAAGACAGTTGTAGTTTATTTTTTCAATAGGAGTATAAATTTTATAATTTTTGTCTTAAAAACTTGTGCTGTATTTTTTTCAACAGAATCTGAACCTAATAATGCGGTGACCAAATACGTGAGTTATATTCAATTTAGCTTCGGCCTAATGAAGTACACAACAATTTGAAAGTAGAGATATTACATATATTATAAGGCGGTATTATTTGGTATATTATAAATATTAAGTCAGCGGATTGCTACTTTATTTTTCCTTGTGATTTCGAAATGAAGAAACAGGTCTAATTGTCACTAAATCAACAATGATGGAATTGGATCATTTATGAACTTTAATGTGGTCAATGCAAACGCTAATTGAATTCGCTTTTCTTTTTTTAAAAACTCAGTTACTACATCGTCATAAAATGTATCCGAGCTTTTAAGACTTACAAGTAATTCTTGTTCTATTACAATTATGGAAAGATCAGAATCTTGTTTTCGGTTTTGTGTACTACGCATATAGGTTTGAATTCGTTTTATCGCTGAAAAAGACCCCTTCTCTGATGCACTTCTTGTTGGAATTGTTGCCAATAACGAGGCTAGTTTAATTATTTGCGGAAAGGTAAAGTTTAATCCATTTTTTAAGAAAATTTCCGAAATTTCCATCAGTCTTTTTCCAGCAAACTCCGATGAACTATACACAAAAGTTAATTCGTTCATAAGACGACTGAAATCAAAAAAGAGTGGGAAAACCGATTCAAGTTTTTTAAATTGCAGGGAAGGGAATTGGTGATGGAATTGAATGAAGAATTCAGGTTCTAATAATTCTAAAAATGTTAGTTCCTTCATTGATCCATATCTCGCATTGATTTCGTTTAAAATGTTGTCTCTAATTTTTTGAAAAATACACACATAGTGAAATTTGATGTCATCAATGTTTCTTTTCCTTTTGGGTTCTTTCGTTAGTGCTATTGCGCTTAAATAACTGGTATCAAAAGAAAAATCTTTCATAAAACATTCAAATTGATTAATTTCTTTGATGCAAGATTCCGTGTCAGTTGTTCCTTTTTGAATAATTTCAATTAAATTATCGGTTCGTTTAAAAATTTGTTCGAAAATATGTGTAAAAAACATGAATTCAAAATCCTTTAGCGAAAATAAAAAATATTGAGAAGAGCTGACAGTTTCCCCATCCCAATCATCAGGTAAATTTGTTATGTTTTCGAATAATTCTATAAGATTAGGACGCTCAGAAGAAATTACATTTATTATTTGAGAATTATAATCCCAACGCGTGACGGCAGCAAGCGGCATCTGACGATCATACAACCGATTGTAAAAATCTGTTCGTTTCGTACTCGCTTGAAAAAAGTTAGACATTGATTTTAAAGTATGGAAAAATTTTCTTGTTTCCGGTATCCTTTCGCATGATTTGGATAGCAAAAAATTGTGCTGACTGCACCAAACAAACATTGCATTTGGACATAGTAATTTTGCTTTGTTTTGCACGTTGTTTATGGATCTAGACATGAAGGCCGCCCCGTTATATGCCTGTGCTACCAATTTTGAAAAGCAATTATACTCTTTTAATTTATTTATAATTACTTCAGAAATGTTTTCCTCGTTTCTATCCGCACTTACATCGATGAAACCTAAAAATCTTTCAGTAATTGTTGATCCGGTTACATACCTTAAAATAAAACATATTTTTTCAGATCCACTTACGTCAGGAGTTTCTTCGACTATCAGCGCCACAAAGTCACAATTGTTAACTTCGCACTTTATTTTATTAATTATCACACAACTGATAGCGTTCACAATATCATTTTTCATTTTATCATCAGACACGCCTTTAAAGATGGATTTATGATCACTCTGTAAATGGATTTTTAGTAAACTATCATATTTAGATACTAAATTAACACATTCCAGAAAGTTACCACGGTTAGATGAATAAGTTGATTCATTGCGACCGAGAAATGGCATTTCTTGCTTGGCTAAAAAACAAGTAATGTCTATCAACCTGCGGAATACACAACGATTTTGTTCTACCTTCTCATTATGGCGTAAAATTGTGTTACTCCTATCAGTGGATAAAATAGTTTCTATTTTGTCTTTTTGAATTTTGCTAAGTGCTAAAATGGCCATGTAATGATCTTGCTTTTGCTCGTGTGTTATAGCCGACTGAATATAGTGAACTAAATTATTATAACCGGAGAAATTCCAGGTATTTTTTTGAACAGAAAACAATAAACACGGCCAACAAAACATACGATTTAATTTTTGGGATCCAGTCATCCATGAAAATCTTTTATATGTATTTGGTTTAAATTTCCGATTTCCACTTCTTTTGGTAGGAATTTTTGCTGGAATTATGTTTAAATCAGGAGTCGGCCTTCCATCGGAAACGATTTTTAACTTTTCTGTCCATAAACATTGTGAAAAAGGGGTAACTTTCAATAGATAATAAACAATATCGCTTTGGTCGATAATTCGATTAACCGCCACAATTTTAAATGATTTTGAGGTGGAATTAGGCAGTGTTTTGTGGATGATTAACTTGCCAGAATTAAGATCGAGTTCGCCACTTCTTTCCATGTGTGTAACTGTAATTAAAAATGTTTAATTGTATTAATGTTCATTCAAATATCGCAGATCTAATCACGGACTTATTGAATAGTTTTATTTTTGGGAAGCGGGTATGGGTACCACCTCCCCAGGAACCATCTACCCATTAACTCAACGGCTAACACACTTGCTATAGGTCACCGCAAGTGGTTTGCTACGTTTGCTGACTTAAAATGTATGCTCGGGTTCATGAGGTGAGTTTTGTCTAGGTCTTGGCGGCGGATGCGTTCGCTCACCTAATGCGTGGTGGGCCGGATCTGGACAGGTTGATGGAGAACTTTTGAACTCTCCAGTCGGAATCTCTCGACCCATCGCCTTCCACGCAGATTCTGACCCACCCTTCATACCTTTTTATTTCCCTAAAAAAACCCCTCAACACAGCATCATCAAAAATGACAGGCTCTAAGGGATTTTTTCCCCAGGGTCTCCTGTGGGGAGCGAATCTAAGAAAAAAGCAAGATAATAATTTTATTTCTAAGGATTCAAAGTGGGCCGCAATTATTTATAGTCATAGTGTGTTTTTAAAATATTAAGTAGAAAGGTCCTGAGGCATCAGCTGTTCGGAATTGCGATTCAATGCAAGCGTTTGGTTAAAAGTTTGTAAATCGTCTTCAGAATTAGAATTACCAGAAATAACGATGGAAACACGAGTCCTCGCTTCGCCTCATTCAAAGACGGACATGAATTCCGGTTTTCAAAAATTATCTTGCACAAATATCATTGTATAGTTCTTACCAGCTGTAGTCTCAACCCCTACGGAATTTTCCAAGCATTCCTTCTTAACATCAGGCAGGTCTGTGTCGATATCTGTACGCGGCAGTTCGCCACCGCTTTCTTCAACAGTCCCTGGATCCATCTCGATGGTGGCACTATCTAGGTTAAAAAGACTCATTACCATCAAGGATAATAATTTGAGTATCGTCGAGTAAATTGGGCAGTGGTTAAACTAATTTAAACGTTAAAAAGGGCCTGGTCGGAGACTGCGAAATGTACGAGAGGGGTCCAGTAATAGAAGTGTGTAGGAGCTATTCCGGGCAGAGCAAGATAGAGAAATTTGCTATCTAAAACGCGCTACGAAAGTCTCAAATCTAGAAGGAATGGGACCCTTTCAGTAACGGCTTTTAAAATTATAAACTCTTTCATTGACAGCCCATACCTCTTGGAATGCTATAAATTATTCGTACCGAACAACTACCGCTAGGGTCGCCACCATGACTTGCTCTGTATTCCACAGGGCAGAATGGATGTTCTAGCCCAGCATAGCATGACAAGAGGTATGGTACTGCTAAATGATATCCTCAGGTCTCTTGACATCTTCAACCTTGAAGAATTATTAATTATTAATTTAATAAAGAGTAATTTTGGACAAGAACTGTAAAATATATATTATTGTAAAATTTCTCATTTATTTATATATATATCATGTGTACTGTAATAGGATTTCTTAATCTGTTATACACATAAAAAAAACGTCGGGGGGACCTGATGTGGCGCACGAAGAAGAAGAAGTTAGAATAGTACGCGATTTTGTAGAGAAAATGAATTGGTTTTAAAACATTATCAGCCTAACAATGAAACTTTTGTGAATATTCAATTCATAAACGACCATGTATGTGAAAACCTTACTAATTGGAAACTGACAAAAAATAGTTTATGGGAAGATATACGCATTGTTTTTTGTTATCAAGTTTAATTTGTAGAACAACATTTTAATTTTAATTTATTTATATATTCTATAATATTATTATTTAATTTATAAAAACAGTTAATTTATAAACAAGTAGATGTAGTAAACAGGCGATGTATTTATATTATTTATTTAACCAGCGGCTATATAAATCACGTCTGCAGTCAGCCATTAATTCAACGCAGCATTCAGTCGGTAACGAGCCACCGGCCTCGCATCATAACCTAGTACGTTCCTACCTGCAGCCCCGAGCCGTTGGAATATTTTTACTACGTTTGTAAAATTGTCAATAAACAACTCCGCAATCATCTTCAAATGTTTTTCATTCCAACGATCAAGTGCCGAGGTATCACATACGATACCTCTCCTTCAATTGGAGGCCACAATACCTCCAAATATATAGGCACTGCTTATCTAGTCAAAGCTGTTGAACACACTGCAATTAAAAATAATTCGTCATCGAATTTCGGAATTTTAAGGTACTTTAAATGCACTATATGAGTAAAGTGCTTCTTTTTGAAGATGGCGTAAAAACAAATACCATTTTAGAAAAACAGTTAAATGAACTTTAAATTTTTGTATCTGAAATATGCTTTTGAGTTTAAAAACATGAAAAAAAAAACTAAAAACAAAGCTTACCCCAAACACATTTCATTAAAACGTAGAAAAATTAAAAATTAAAAAACACAGTCCTTTTATTTAAAGAATGTGCAACGAAACTATTATAACTTGTTCTTACAATTAAAAATCATTCAAAAAATATAATAAAAATTCCCCAAGAAAAACTAAATAAATCTACATTTCGGATTCATTTTTGCACAACGTAAACTTGATTTCTCGAATTTGTATTTATTTACATAACACAAGGCATGTAAATTATTAACATGTTATTAAAAAGCATTAATTTCACGGAATTTTTATTAAATTCACGCGGCAAAAGTCACTTAAAAACAATGTTTCAGAAATCACCTAGCTTTTTCTGTTATCAAAACTAAATTCATTATTAATTGATTAAAACTGACGAAAAATCACAAAAGTAATAGTAAATACATTGAATTATACTATTATAATAGTGAATTGGTCATTAAGAATAGAAATTTTGTACAAAAACATTATGTAAATCGCTCGTCAAATATCACATGTCAAAATTGTAATTTTAAAAATACATGGCGCATGCGCGTATCTACCGAAGTTCAATGTTGCCAATATAATAATGAAATTTTTTTTATAGTAAGGATATGCTTGTATAATTCTTACCAGTTGTCTGCCGAACACTCATGGAATATTCTAAACATTCCTGCTTGATATCCGACTGGTCTATGTCCATGTCTGTAAGCGGCAGTTCCCCTCCTGCAGTAGCAGTCTCCACCTTGATGGAGACACTATCTGGGTTAGGGAGGTCCATGGCTCTGCTGTGAGAGAGTGCAAGTTACGCTGTGATACTCGCAATGAATCAGTCCTGAAACGCAACTTTACATTAGTGACATCAACCATGTCATGTTTTGCTATCTTTTTTTTAAACATTAGATCCACACATGAGGCCTTGAGGAAAATAATTTCCCTCAGGGCCTATGTCATCTTTTGGGATGCCGTGCGGATGGTATTTTTAAGGAAATGAAGTTCTGGGAACGAAAAAGGTATGAGGGTTGGGTAGCAATCTGGGGTTCAGTGCATCTAGATCATCCGTCGCCAAGACCTAGATAAACCTTACCCCAAGAACCCGGGCACCTAAGTCATCAAACGTAGCGAACCACTTGGGGTAACCTATGGCAGAGGTGTTAGTTATTCAATAAATGGTTCCCGGGGCAGCGGTACCCATTCCCGCCTCCCAAATTGTTATTATTTATCTATCTGTGGTTTTTATTTGTTGAACTGAAATACTTGCAGAACTTGGTGATTAAATATGTTTTTTTTTTTTTTCTTTATTCGTAACATATTTTTTATACAGTTTTTTTTACATAATTTTCGACTACCACACTTTGTATTAATATTACAAAGAAATAAACACAATAACTATTTATAAGTTTCACAAATATAAAAACGCTTTTAATTAATTACACTAATTTGTAAATATTCCACAAACCGCCGCCTAAATAAGCAAACATTTTGGAAACTACACAACGTTTCAACTTAATTACTTCAAGAAACAACTAATTACGTTTGGACAGATAGTAAATTGGTGTATTCATCAAAATTTAATTTTTATTCATTCAATTTTCAAAATTTCCCTTGTAAAACGATCACTTTACCCCCGTTTTAACTTATTGTGTTTGAATTTGACATTTGCTAACTTTTGTTTCAATCTAAATAGGCATAATTAACATAGCTTACCCAAACTAAGAACCTAATAACCTATTTTGCGCACTTTAATAGTTGTTTCATGTAGAAATTGTCGAAATGATGTTTAACTTTCATAAAATTGCGGCGGTTAGTGAAACAAATAATAATGGAAATTAAAGTTATCGAATGAATAGTACGAAAACGGTGCATTTAAAAAACGGTTAGTTGTAATAATACGAACATAACCTCAAAATAAACATGAATGGTTTCGTGGAAAACATGGCTATACAGAGTATAATTAAATCACAATAGGCAGTATGCAATGATTAAAGGGTAGCCGTACGTCGGAAAACATGAAACCGAAGCTAAACACATATCTACTCACGCATAGGGCAGACGCGCGGCGCTCGCCGGGCCAAAACTGTAAACGTCAGATGATCTTTTCCACAGAAAACAGACAACAATATGTGGCCATAAACAAAAAAGATATAGAGACATATACATTCTGCAGTACTTATCCGTAAATTATTTATTAAAACATTACATTACCGTGATACACCCCTACTTTCGGCGAGGATAATTATTATCAAAAATATTAATTAACAGGAGGAACAAATGAAAAGAAGCTACGAAAATTATTATTGAGACATTTATTCTAGAATTACAATTAGCTGGGGTTAATTTTAATCTATAGGTTAGTTTTCTGAAATGCTTAATTAAATCTTAAAATTAGAATGTCCAATTGCTTAAGTCTACAAAATTGTCCTTAATGTATAAAAATATAGTCTAATCAAATCACTTCCCTTTTTTCTGATGTCCGGGTCCTCGATTTCACATACACTCACAATCACTAGTTATATCACTACTTCACGTTTCATTTGATCACTACGATTCTTGTGATGCTGGTCACGTGAATGTTGACTTCCTCGGCGGGAAGCTGGTGGTGACTGGGCGGCGGGTTGAACCGAAGGGCGGTCAGTGTGCCGGTCAGTATTCCCGGGCAGGAGCTGGTTGCTGCCTGGGCGGCGGCTGGACCGAAGGGCGGTCAGTGTGCCGGTCAGTATTCCCGGGCGGGAGCTGGTTGCTGCCTGTGCGGCGGGCTGGACCGAAGGGCGGTCAGTATACTGGTGGTAGACTGTACACTGCCGAAGGGCGGCGTGTACGCGAGTCTGGGTGCTGACTTGGTGGAAGACTGAACCGAAGGGCGGTCAGTCTACTGCTCGCAGAGTGTTGGCTCGGCGGGAGCCGTTGTGTCTCGGAGGGGCACGGTGGCCCTCCAAGGGAGGAACTTCCCGGGTCGGAAGTGACAAGGCGACTGTCCCGGAGGGGGCACGGTGGCCCTCCAAGGGAGGAACTTCCCGGGTCGGAAGTGAAAAGGCGACTCTCCTCGGTTTGAACTCCCGCTTCTTCTCGTGCTGAGGGTTGGCCCTACCGAAGGGTTGAGGAACTATTGTAGTTCCTCTTTGTTCCGCTTCTCAAACTGCAATCATTTTCTGGCGCTGAGGTCGTCCACTAGTCGTCAGCTTAAACGCAAGATGTCGCTAGTAGTCTTGTTTGTGGGGAGTCTATACATTATTAGCGGTAGCTTTGAATTTATGATAATTCAACTACATTTACGTTCTTAAGTCTAGATTACAATGATTTTCTTATATCTAGATTAATTCTAACAATCTTACAACAATGCATTTAATTAATATAAAGGCTCAATTATGAATACATTCTATTAATGTAGCAAAAGCCCTAGTCCACAGAATCCCGTTCGTAAGGATACCATATGGTCGCGCATCGGCGCGTTGGTCAAAGAGATTTTTATTGCCCTGAGCTTCGACTGGAATCTAGGATTGGGTCGCCTTTTGTAACAAACTGCGGACCTTAAATCCTAGCTTTCTATTTTATTAGGGTTCCCTTGAGTCTGATGTCGCCGTTGACATCTGCGATTTCTAATTCTAATTGTCGTTTACCGACCTTGTATAATAACTGATTTTTAAGCTCCCTTGTCGGCGAGCCGTCTCATTCCTAGGCTGGCGAAATTCCCGGCAACCAATATTGCACGTTTTTAAGTTCCAAGGGTCTTTCCGTGAATTCTAGCCATTGTTAATATTTTAGGGTATAACAATCGTATTAAAAAATAACACATTATCGAGATAGTGACTCTTGACACAACTGTGTATCGTCGCCCGAGTGCTTAATTGTCGAAATGATCATTTTATTCATTTTTTCTATCTCCATTTTAAAATTAAAAATAAAGAATAAAATCACTTTCTTTTTTTAATTTAATTTTTATTTTTTTATAATGAATATTTCACAAGAGTCCCAACTGCTCCCGTCTGGAGCCAGTGAGACTATGGCAGCCCCAATTGGGGTATGTTATGAGGCTGAAGGTAAGTGGGAAAGGGATGGAGACGACGACGAGGGAGGTGAGGAAGTACCTAACTATTCAGATCTAATCACTAAACACGGCTAAAGCCATTTTAAGCAACGTTTCAATTCTGAATGGAGGTCTTACACCAGGGCGATACTAAGAGATCTTCTACTCTGGAATTCTAAGAATTATTTAAACTAATGAGTCCTTTACCTTAAGGCATTATAATTATATTGCGCAATATTACGAATTGTGCAATATTACTGACAGTTTAGGGATAATATTGAAGATTACGCAATGATTGAACAAAACTGACAGCTGACCACGGGAAAGCATTGAAATGTGCCCGCAGACCAAAACCAAACCAAACTGCATGCAATCGAAGGATTGAATTATTGGCAGCCCTGTGAAGATTGTTTGTCATTCTGATTGTTCTTCCACACCGCAGCCAACCTTCCAACTCCGAACTTAGTTCGGAGTTTGAAGGTTGGCCCATCTTGTGGTGGCTTCGGCCAACCTTCCAAAACTCCGAATTTCAATATGGCGGATGTCGAACAGCTGATTCGGCGCTTATCTTATCAGTTGCCTACAATTATTACGTAGAAGTATATACACGACGATGTTTTCAAACAATTTTAAAGGTACCACTCTCCCGTAATAATATTTTCATTTTAATGGTACGCGGAACACGTGTACGATCGCCAGCGGTTCGCAGAATGATGTGTGCATAAATAAACCAATCCGATGTGTAGCTGCGGCAGGCTGGTTCGTGTGAGTTGGCAGTCGCGATCGCCTCGGAGGCGATCCCGGGCCAACTCGAACACCAGCCTTCCAACTCGATCTTCCAACGCACGAACTATTCCTCCACACAATCGACCAAACGTTTGAAGTTGGAAGTTGGCCGCAGTCTGGACGTAGCATGACGTTTCTATGGCGCGAATTTAAAATTGCGAGCGCACTTTCTTTGAAATGGTTGCCGGGTATCGACAGGCTCAAAACCAAAAATAGTTTTAACCACAGCGGAAAAGGAATTAATGTTGCTAACACCTGCAAAACGACATTGCAACAGATTATTCAAAAAGTTAATTTTCATGTAAAACCCTCCGTCGAAACATTATATCAAAGCATCTCCTTCAATTTGCTTTATGTTACGTATTTGCAACCAATACTGTCGGTAAATCAGCCATTATATGGAACTTTAAAACAACCTTGTAAAAATTAATATTGCGAGTATACGCACACAAAGACTTTTTATGTTATAAGTATTATCTTTTACTTACTATTTTAGGCTTATATTATATTGAATCGTCGTATTAGTATTTTACTAATTTGCACTAAATTTTATTATAGTTAAATTTTATTATTTTAAGTCTTCTTACAATTACTACAATTGAGTTTATCTTGTTATACTTAATTACTGTAAACAATTTGGTAATTGTTCTAGTAAAAGCCCACTAATGCGCTAGGATGTAGTGTTGAGTACCTCATACAAGATGCACTACAAATGTCCCATACAAAGGCGTAAATTGTCCCGTCACCTCACAAAATGTATTTGTACCAACTCTTTTTCTTTGTACCACTTCAAATATGAGGTGGTGAGGTAGTTGGTGTAGTATTACTACATTGCATGGGACGTATTTGAGGTCCAACTCATTTTTGTACCACTTCAAATATGAGGCGGTGAGGTAGTTGGTGTAGTAGCGTTACATCGGTAGTGCCACTTCAATTCGCGTCCGGGACGTATTTGAAGTGAGCCGCGAGGTGTGAGGTGCGAGTTGGTACGTGCAGTACCACTTCATTTCGCATCCGGGACATATTTGAAGTGAGCCACGAGGTGTGAGGTACAAGTTGGTGAAGTGGTACAATCATGTAGGCGACTTATTTGTATTAGAGCCGCGAGGTGTGAGGTACGAGCTGGTTCATTTCGCATCCGGGACGTATTTGAAGTGAGCAGCGAGGTGTGAGTTGATGAAGTGGTACTTTCGTGTATGTGACTTATTTGTATTAGAGCCGCGAGGCATGAAGAGTTGAGGAGAGCCGTACAGTATTAGGACTTAGTATATATAAATATGTAATAAATTAATAGTATGTGAATAAATTGTTAGCCACGATCAATTTTTATTCTCTTTTTTTTTGTTTTTTAATTATTCCTAATATCTGCTTTTGGTTTTTAATGTGACATGTAAATATTATTTATGGTAGGTTTATACCGTTGAAATTAAATAAATAAATACCGCACAAGAGTCCCAACTGCTTCCAAGGGGGAGGAGGGCGTTGAGGTAGAGGTTTTATGCCACACAATAGTCCCTACTGCTCTTAACCGTTTGGAGCCAGTTAGGGACTCAACACTATTCATACAACAGTAATTTGTTTATTTGTTTGTTTATTTATTGAATCTATATCATAAGGTTTACATTTTTTTTTTGGCCTTGCCTGTCTCACTAGGAACTCCTGTGTCGAGACAGACTAGTTTACAAATATTTTCTAATTATAATATGAAGTACATTTTTCAATAAAGCAAAAATATTTGACAAAATTTTCAGGTTGGTAGGTAGTGTTAACAATAATGAGATACACGATTATATTTGGGTGAGGTGACTAATTATTGCACGACCTTTTTCGATGATCCATCGTTTGATCAGGATTTTGTATTTTTTAATATTATTCGATTGTCTTGTTTTGTCAGGTAGGTTATTGTATATTTTAGACGCAATGTATTTGAAATTTCTTTGACCAAATGTTGTGTTTGTTTTAGGTATTTGTATGAGTTCTTTGGTTTTGTGCCGCGTGTTTACAATATTTTGGGTATTTTTATAAAATGTATGTGTTTTATTTTTAAACAGATGAGTTAAGATAGTTTTAGTGTAAATTTGTCGAATATCTAATACATTGAATTTGTTGAATATATCTACAGTACTTGTTATTATGGGAACTTTAAGAATAACTTTCATAATCAAATAAATACATTTGTTTGAGGTGATCGTAGCCATTGCAACTACCGCCGTTATTTCATGAAGGTTACGTGCATTATCTCTCCAACAATGCTATTAACTCTCCAACACAAATTTAATGAAGCGTTTATTTATTTATGTGAAAGGGTACTTACATTAAATTATAACAGTGGTCATTGTCGAGCATAGATAGCAGGCGGGCTCTGCACAATATATTTTTTAAACTAAGCACACAATTAAATCTACATGTATTTCCACTTCCATTGAATTTTTAAAATAAAAACATAAAGAACACTTCGCGTAAATAAATATATGACAGCACTTAATATTTAAATCAATAAATCACTTCTATCGAAACAAAATAAATTTATAATACATAGTTATTATAACAGTATTGGTCGTGAGAATCTTATATCCATTTTCAGCGTTACATAACAAACAGAAAATACTAGTACCGACTTCGCCAATTCTCCCCCCCCCCCCCCCCCCCCCGATATGCAAATATTTCCACACCTCACCACCTTATTTCAGTATTTGAGTACCTCATACAAACTCTCTTCAAATCGTGTCCTACCCAACACTACTAGGATGGTATTAATAAAATATATAAACCTAATGCTTGAACTTCGAAGAGCGCGAAACGATCTTAGGTTAAGCGCCATTCACATGGTTCACTAATCGCTCATTTCCGCATTTCATTCGGCCTAGTTTACTCGGAATGACACGTCTGAACATGAAATGAATAGAAAGTGCCGAACACTGCCGAATGAAATCTTCAAGTGAACCGATCCAACAATGTTGGATATTTTCATTCGGCATCCTTCACTTGCGCGCGCATGCGCGCGGAAGAGAGCAAAGTGAAACGTCTGAACACCGAGTGAACTCTCAATCAGTTTGTCTCGCGTCCTGTACGGGAAGGACCATGAAAGGACGCTATCACATCGCACGCAAAACGTCAAAATGGCATTCGTTCGGCTAATTTGTTTGCTTTTGGGAACACCTCTCATATACATTTTTGGGTCTCCCTTATTATCCATGTATTTGATATGTTTTTTAATATATGTAAGATTATTAATTTGTAGGAAAATGTTCGTATTAAAAAAAGTAAAATCACATTGTGTTATTATGTCATAAAAAATAAAAAGGTTTATAAGACGAAACAATACTGTTTTATTTATTTATTTTTATTTAATTGTGTCAACAAAATTGCGTAAAAATCGATGCATCTGACATGTTTTTCCTTAAAATTCGGGGCCGGACCGCGCTGGAAAACAAACGAATTCCAGCGCGGTTGACCTCGCTCGGCGACGCTGTGGTGGGAATGGACGAGTGAACGCTTATTTCTATAGCGCCGTGTGAACATGGAATGAAACGAAGATGTACGATTAGGCCGAAAAAACATGGCGGAAACCTTCCCTCGAGTGAACTGTCTGATTCCAGCTTTAGGATGAGATGTACTAGATTTTGACGGTTTGGTCAAACAAAGAGTGGTTCGCACCACTCGTTGTTCGAGTGGACTTTTGACGTTTGGCGTCTAAGTATGAACCTCCGACGAGACTTGGGAATAACAGAGTCGACCAACGTAGGGTACTTTCGACAGCGATTACGACCGCCCTCGCGTGGAGCAATGGCTGATGGGTCATGGGGTCATGGCCCTCCCCCTGGGCCGGGTCCAGGTCCTAGGTGGACCACTAATTAAAATTATCAAAATTAAATTATAACTTCTTTTGTCTTGCCCACGACTATGTGACCCCCCCCTGGCGCCAAAGTTGGATCCGTCCTTGGGTGAAGATTAGCATCCCAAACATGGAACCATAACATGTAACCAATATACCTCCGAGACAAATAAAAAATGTACTTGCTTAATGGCAACACTTCGATATTATCAATCCCGAAAATGATTCTCTTTTCTGAATTATCTATGGATAATATATTTTTAATGCTAGCAGTCACTTTTTGTTGGTTATGTGATTTGACTTTTTTTTCATTTCAGAAACAATCAACCCTTTGTTCAAGAAATCCTTCAACCACGTTATAAAGTTAAACAGAACTATCAGAATCTTTCGTAAAAGCATGGATTCCACCGCCATCAAGTTAGAACCAGGCACAAGTGCGGCAGAGAATGTTTCTGTGATACTTACGGAAATCGATATAGACTATACTTTTATCACCAAAGAATGTCCGGAGTCCATTTCCCAAAGCAATGCAGGTATTTTATTGTCTTTTTGGTACATAACTGTCATATACATACGAAAAATAAACCAAAAATAAAAGTTGCAGGAGTCGGTGAAACGTTCTAATGAAGTCAACATTATCTATGATTCAATGACGTTATGACAATCTAATCTCCTTCAGCGGTAGCATTCTTTCGAACAGAACCTCCATTAATATGCTTGGTGTAACATTAAGTGACCAGCTCAGGTATGGGGGCTCCATTGAGAACAAAGAACAAACTCCAGGGTCAAACTAGCCTCTCAAAAACTGGGCGTATTGTACAGGGCCCGCAGATACTTTAATAGTACACAACGGCTAACCCTGTACAAATCGCAGGTGCGCCCCACCGTTGAATTTGGCAGCCACCTCTGGTCTGGACCCCCTTACCTAACCTTACCTATTATAATACTAAAAGAAACCATGGACTCCGTGCAGAAACGGGTGATCCGTTTACTAGATTCTCCCGTCTTAACAAACGAGTTGCAATCTTTAGAGCTCAGGCGTCGGGTGGGAATGCTGTCCTTGTTCTAATGGTATTTCAATGGAAGACGCTCCGAGGAACTAGCATCTCTGATCCCCTCGGCACCGATGCATAGTCGGGAACGCACGCCCAACAATGTACACGGTTGACATTTGTCACTTGAGAACGGGTCGTTTCTAAGACTCGTTCTTGAGTTCAACAGCTCGGCTGTGGAACGATTTGCCGGCCTCTGTGTTTCGTACTAGACCCATGTTCACTCCTTCCTCTCCTCAAATACACCCTCCACACAGCATCTTAACAGATGACATAGGCCCTGAAGGAAATTATTTTCCTTGGAGCCTCCTGAGTGGAGTTAATGTAAAAAAAAAAGTATATAATATTATATAACATATGTGGGGTATAAAAGCAAAAATGCCACTCTCCAAAAATGACGAAATTGAGTTACAAATGCCAATCTATGCGTAATGTCCGTAGCTACAAGATGGTTTTTGAGATCCTTAGAAAAATCAACCGCAAATCATGAAAAAATGTAAATGAAAATAGGATTTAGATGGAAAATCTTTATGTAAAAATATATAATGCAATAACAGTAACTGAAATAACTTTGCTGAACAATAATATTATTTATGAACTTTCATGGCGTCGTATGCTTCTTGAATGATGAATAAATGCTCCCTCTTCTTGAAAAGTCTGTGAACCCCTGCTTGGCAACGCTCGTATTTCGGTAAATGACGGAAATTACCGAACGTTCCCCCCCTGACCTCTTCGGGTTTGGTTGAAGACGAATTTCAGGGAAATATATATGACATAGCGCCTCTTAGAATATCTTTATGCACACACGATGCTACAGTGAGCATAATTCAATTAAAGTCATTTTGTGATTGTCATCTTGTTGATTGGTCCCATTTTATAAAAAAGTATTTTATTTAACAGCTGAAATGAGCTCAATGGAGCCTTCAAATCTAAAAGGAGCCACCGTCAAAGCAAGTGAAATTTCTAATACTGAAATTGATATCGAGGTTCCTGTTATTGAAAATGAATGCTTTGAGCTATCTGAAGAAAATCATCAAACGGCGGGTAAGCGAAATTTCCTTGATGTATTTAAACATAAACTCGCTTATCCAGTACTCTTCAAATGAAGGTACAGGCTTAAATAAAAATGATAATCAGGTTCGGTTAAAAACCTAACCTACGAATTTAATACGCAAAGTTGGGGGACAGGGCTGGATATACATATATGCGTGTATACACCAGTAACTTTAATTACGGGCAAGAGTTGCATTTCTGTCCGGTAAATAAAACTTCTAAAAGACGTCAGTGCTAAATTAATAAAAAATGTTAAACGTACAAATGCAACACGTGGCAGTTGCAAGAAACCTGTTTGCAGAAAGTCCAATGATCTTATAAAAAAAAGTTTTATATCATTGAAGAACAAAAAAGAAAGAACACTAATAATCTGATCGAAAATATGAAAAAAAGCAAGACACAGAAAATAAAAGATAACTGTTGCAACTGGGACTCGATTCCAAAAGCTCCATAGGGAAATGATCATATTATAGTAATTGTTTTATTTTTCAGAGTATATCAATTTTTGTTTGTCAGTGTTAAAATAAACCGTCGTTTGATTTTCATTAACATTACAAATATGTTTATTACTTTCATTTCTAATAGAAAATGTACTCATCGTATAAATTACGCGCAAGTTCCACGGTCCGATAAGGATTCGATGTAATCCGAGTGCTCTAAGACCCCGTGCAGAAAAGTTCCCTACGGTTTGTAGCGCACCCATTTCGGGACTTTTCTGCTCAGGGTCTCATGGCTTACATCGATTCCTTTCTCTTAGCGACCTATGGGACTACGGACTAAAGTAAAAATAATATTTTTTGATAGTGGGTAGGTACTTACATGATGTATCGCCAAAAAGAGATTACTTTTTAATATCTTTTATAATATCAGTTTGAATAACCCTTATTTAGTTTCACTAGAATTCTCAATAATATTATTGGCGATGTAAAAAAAGTTTTGCAAGAGCTGGTGTTCAAAATTTACCTATGTTTGTAGTAATTTTACTTAAATTTCCTGTACTGGTGCTTATTAATCTTTATCAGTAATAATATATGTATGTATATCAAAATTATTTATGTATACCAGCAACCAAATCTATTGTCAATATATAAATCTTTTTCAGACTTATCAACAAACTTAAAGATGCATTCTGGGGAAAGGCGACACTCTTGTACCCATTGTAACTACTCCTGCTCTCATAAGTCAACGTTCGAACGACACTTGCTCATCCATACTGGAGAAAAACCTTTTTCATGTTCCGACTGTAGTTTTTCATGTTCTCGAAAAGGATCTATCAAACATCACATGCTTACCCATACTGGAAAAAAACCCTTTTCATGTTCTTACTGCACCTATTCATGTTCTAAGAAGGGGAATTTAAAACGTCACTTGTTTACCCACACCGGAGAAAAACCTTATTCATGTTCCTACTGCACCTATTCATGTTCTGAAAAAGCACATTTAAAAGGTCACATGTTTACCCATACTGGTGAAAAACCTTATCCATGTTCCTACTGTAGCTATTCAAGCTCTCACAAGAGAAATTTAAAAGTTCATATGCGTATCCATACTGGAGAAAAACCTTTTTCATGTTCCATTTGCAGTTATTCTTGTCGTCTAATGGAATATTTAAAATGTCACATGCTCACTCATACTGGAGGAAAACCTTTTTTATGTTGTTACTGCAGCTATTCATGTTCTAAAATGGGAAATTTAAAACGTCACATGCTTACCCATACCGGAGAAAAACCTTATTCATGTTCCTACTGTAGCTATACATGTTCTGAAAAAGCACATTTAAAAGGTCACGTGCTTACACATACTGGAGAAAAACCTTATTCATGTTCCCTCTGCAGTTATTCATGCTCTCATAATAGAAGTTTAAAACTTCACATGCTTACCCACACTGGAGAAAAATCTTTTTCATGTTCCGTTTGCAATTATTCTTGTTCTCGAAATGAATATTTAAAACGTCACATGCTTACACATTCTGATGCAAAACCTTACTCATGTTCCTACTGCAGTTATTCATGCTCTCGTAAGAGTAGTTTAAAACTTCATTTGCTTACCCATACTGGAGAAAGACCATTTTCGTGTTCTGTTTGCAGTTACTCTTGTTCTCGAAAAGAATATTTGAAACGTCATATGCTTACCCACATTGGAAAAAAACCATTTTCATGTTCTTATTAAACAAAACAAGAAAATAATATATTCCTTCGTGTCATTGTACGGACTGAACTTATAACAAATATTGTCGATTGTTTAGAAATCATTCTTAAAATTGATTCACATTAGGAACTTACTTATGTTTTAAATGTTTACATAACAAGTTATAAGAATAAGTGTATAATACCTATTTGTACTTACGATTTTATCAACCTAATAAAAATTATAAATCTTGTAGTTTTATCTGCAAATCAAATATACTAATGTGAAAAAAAAACTTTATGCTATTATATCAACTCGTAATACGGGTCAATAGTTGAAATGGCATTGCGTCTGGTTCCCGCCCAGCCGTCATGAGTTAAATTCCTCGGCTGGCTAAGTCTTTCATCATAACACAACCAAAATTTAGTCGCCCGAGTGCTTATTTGTCCAAACGACCATTAGAAAATTTTATTGGAGGAGGAGGATTCCTCTCATTATTACAATTAAACATTATGATAGGTGTAAGGATGAAGATTAAGCAATTTCCATTAAGGTAAAGGTATGATTAGTTTAAATAATTCTTAGTAAAGTGATTAATTATGCTTTTTGATACTTTATTTTTAATTTAAAACAGGAGATTGAACAATACCTAAAATTCCACATTATTGGCGGCTACCTTTTACATTGAAAACAAGTGTTCCATGAACGTGTTTGTTACCTGGATAGTGTCTCGGATAAATATATCCGATTTTATTTATATGGAACACCTATTGAAGAACTTTTTTGTAAAAGTCTAAATTCATTCAAAAAATTCATAACTTTAATGATAGTCCATACTTACTATAACATATTAGTTTCAAATGCCAAAAGAGTTACTCGATCTCCGGAAAAATTTAAATTCCTAAGAGCAATACAAATTACAATGAAAATGTTTTTATCTAAAGAAGCTGTAGCACATTTAATATATTATGCACAGCATTCTTAAAAAAATAACACTCAATCGAATGCCATATGTTTAACCAAAAACTTAATATTTCTTTCGTCAAACTTCGCAAAATCACTTAATATTTATATTTACTTACTATTTCAATGATTTCTATTTGATATTAGTTCCCCACATTACCTCTTTTACTTTTAGCAGTTCGAATTTGAGTAAAATCATTTGCTCAAAGGTATTATTGAAATCCATTAAAATTTAAATGTAAACCTTGGAGATATTTCATAAAACACTTTTTGTAGATTGATGATGCACTTGATCAGAATTGTTGATATTTGTTATATTGTTTTGTAATGTTCTATTATCTACTGGAGCGACCACTCAAAATAAATAAATTTGCCTCGTTTGCTCGAGATTTCCGGACGATCATTTTTAAAATTTTTCGCCTACATTAAATAAAATCATATCTTCGAATTTTAACATGAAAGACACAAAAACTTATTAAAATGCTATATAGCCAATGAATTAACCTCTATTATACCGTTTGTCTCATATTTGTAGGATGTATAAAACAAATATAAAAAAATCGTAAAGTTTATAACCGCGCGGTTCCTGCGTGTTTGAAACTTTGAATCTGCCGTCAGAGGTACTTATTCGATTCAATATAGAATATTTTCGATTTCTGTATGTTCTCTGTGGTATACTCTATAATGAAAGGTACATATCTTTGAGGGACTTAATTTTAATCATAGACAGCTGATCATAAATTTTGCGGAAAAAAATATTTAAAAAAAGTATTTTTAACATCGTTCTAAAATAATCTACTAGGTTCGAATTTACAACATCTACGGTTATAATAGATAAAGCATTTCAATAGATTCGTTTTAAGACCAAAATAACAAACGTGGAAGCTACAAATATTTTTTAAATCTTTTTTTGCCGAATCAAGAGATAATTGGCTTTTTAAAGCCGTAAAGCAATCTTAGACATTTAAAAAGGCGCATAAATAAGCCACAAATCGCTCCAGTGGTTGGTCTTAAATTTCAATGTCATTATTTTATTGGTCAATGACAAATGACATAAATTTACTTATCACCGTCATATATGAATGTATAAATACTGTTTATAAGACTAATAAAAAAATGATAATTAATATAATTGTGTTCTTTTGACAAAATTAGTACTGAAAAAATCTACACTTTTGATCAAATTTGTGGCAATGGATCTTTTGCAAACGAATCCACGCTGAAGATAGCTTAAGATATGTTTAAAATGTGACAAAGAGATGTCCAGATGTTTACTGTGAAGGACATGTGACATGTTGGTACGCATTTATCGTTTCTTTTATTTTTTTATAGAGAAACCTCACAAAAGTCCCAAATGCTCCCTTCTGGAGCCAGTGAGACTATGGCATCCCCAATTGGAGTATGTTGTGAGGGTGAAGGTAAGTGGGGAAGGGAAGGAGATGGGGAAGAGGAAGGTGAGAAAGTACCTGGCTATTCAGATCTAGTCACTAAACACGGCTAAAGCCATTATTAAGCAACGTTTCAATTCTGAATGGTGGTGTTACACCAGGGTGATACTTAGAGTATCTTCCACTCTGGAACGTGCCGCAAATATAACATATATTATTATTATTAATTAATTGTGAAATAACACAAATTAATCAAATAAAATTTATTTGCGCACGCCGGGTTCGAACCCGCGACCTTCTGAGTGGGAGTCAAGTGTCTTACCACTCGACCACGGACGGTCGTCAAAACGGTCGTCGTTTGCAGACATCTTTTTTCAATTAATTATTAGTGCGAACAAGTCCACGCTAGTTCAGAACACTAATATGAATTTCGGCGAATGCACTAGGAGCATCGAAAGAATGCTCTATAAAGTGTTGACGACACAATTATTTGCAATAGCAGAATAGAATGAGAATTTTCTCACTTGGTTTGGTTTAAATCCACCTTTAGTTAATCGTAATGTTTCAAAATGTGGTTAAATTATTGACAGAAAAACAGTTATTACAGGTAGTGGTATGATATGCTTCTTTTTGACACATTAATAAAACATTTAATGGAATTTTTAAAAAAACACAGACGGTCAAACACTAAGTGTACACTATAGCATCCGACGCTGAGAGATTCTCTCATACAATGATAAAAAGCGGGGGAAAGGTGTTGAAATTTGGTGCCAAATAAAGTATTTATTTGAAGAAATGTCAAAACGATAATATGAGGCTGATTTTTTTTCTGTGTATTTTGTACAAAAATTATTATTAATGCGATAAACTACAGAACGAAGTTGAAAATGTGGCTTTTATTGTGTATTAAGGTCGAATGCCTACATTAATCCCAAAAAATTAGAAGAATTAAAAATAATATTCCATTGTTTGGTATGAAAGAAAATTGAGTCTTGGAATTGCATACGAAAGGTAGTATTAGCCGTTTTAGAAAGTGGTTTTTCATCAAATTGCACCATTTTGCCTATCATATTTTATTAAGAGGCTAACAAACTAACTAACCTTCATGCTATTTCTCCGCAGGGGTAGGCCGACTGCCCAACAACTCGATCTTGGTATACACTCTGACATTCATGTATATTCTCATACATGCTCTTCTATTATTCTGATTGTTGCCTTATCTTCCTCGGATGCCCCAGGTATTCTCCTTACATAAAAAGGCAATGCGCATTATGTTTTAATTTTTACCACGCGAGAAAGGCGAGTACATAATGTATTTAGTACCCACTTGAAAGACAACACAAAATATATTTCTTTATCTATGACTTTCTTATTGTCTGTGTATTTACACATAACCTCACTTTTATTGACACGTGCTTTCGCCAACGTAAATCTTCTCGCCCAGATTCTAAACTCTTATTATACATAATACCCTTTACGCTGTTTAATTCAAGCAGTTAAACCAATCTTTCATCCCTGTGATAGTTATTGGTGAGTTCTGATACTGATAATAAATGTCGTAACTACGAGGTCAATACTGTCGGAATCGTATCCCTAATAACAATGTTATTGTTTTGACGGGATATTATATTGGGCACTCAATTATGAGAAGATTAAGAAGATATTACATTAAATGACTATGTTCCTACAATTCCTACAATGAGATTGACAGTCTAAAACGGACTATTGGTTACAATAATCCATCGAAGGTGGTTGCAGTCTTCAAACGTTTGATGGAATCCATCCATTATTTCTCCTTCAAATTTTTTACTTTTGATAACACATAAGCACCTCCATTATTAAACATTGGAACACAACAAGTTGACGGCATCGTTATGATATTATGAAAAAAACTTTCTCATATGTATTGTATATTAATATTAAATTATCACACTCCTTGCCAGACCTACGTGCACAATTGTCCTACCAACACAACGCAAATTTTAATCGTTTTGTCGAGAAATTCAATGGATTTTACGTTTTTAGTTATTAATCACTTGGTAACATGTTAATAAAAGTACAATTATACCCAAATTAGGATAATCTGTTTCAGGTCTAGTTTTTTTTTAAATTAGAGCTGGTTGGAATCAATCACCCACCGTCGAATAACATAACGCTGTCAGATTAGTGCCATGGATATTCTAAACCCAGAAAGTGTTTTTATTAAGACGGAACCAGGGTCCCAGGAAGAGGGTGGAGGTGAAACGCCACATACAGATAGAAATATAGACCTCCTGGATGTGAAGAAGGAATGTTTGCAGTATACTGGTACTACTCTGGAAGCCAGTAAGTTGATTGGCATAATCTTACTAATATTATAAACGCGAACGTTTGTATGGATGTATCTATGTTTGTTTCTCTTTCACGCAAAAACCATTGAATGGACTTTAATGAATAATATAGCTCATACATCAGAATAACATATAGGATATAATTTTTACCCAAAGCTTGCTATTTTACATGTATTGCAAATAATAATTATTGTTTAATAGAAAATGTCAAAATTTGAGAATAATAATTTGAAAAACAATGATTTTAAAACAAAAATTCTATTTTAGAAAATATTTAAATTTGTGGATTTATTTAAAGTACTCACCCTTGAATCGAATCAGAAATTATAGATATTTTAAATAAATAGGTTAAGAATTTTGGTATAAACAGAGATGGGATCTACGAAAAGAAAATAGGCTAATCGAAGTACAAATCCTGCGCAGACGGAAGTCGCGGGCAGAAGCCAGTATGCAATAATATAAAATGTTAAATTCAACTGTTTGGAATATATGCTCGTTATGGAATGTTTCACAGTCAAGACAAATGTTTCCGATGGACGCTCTTTGCGTCCATAAGTTTTACTTGTATTTTTCCCTCACATGAAGTTATTCTTATAGGAAAGTGTAAGAATTCTTTTCAAGCTCCCTGCTGATAACTTGTTCTACTGCAATAGTAATAATATTTTTTGTTGTATTTAGAGATGAAATTGGTTTATATGTATGTAATGTTGAATAATTTAATACTAAGGCAGGACTTTATTATTCCATTGACTGTAAAAACATGTCCCTAGTTCAATTTCCTTCTGCTCCGCGTATTCTCAATGGTACCGTAAGGCATGCTAACTCTGACCGATGTTGACCTTTGAGCGTTTATAACAAACGCATTGGAATAGTTATAATTGATCTTGCACCGGCTTTTGGGTCGCTTCAGCAACACGTTTAAAGATAATGAATTATAAAATCTGAATTTTAAATTAATTAGCCTGCAGCGATTGCTTTTAGACCCGGTCAATGTTACCCCAGACTTATTCTAACTTTGACCAGTAACTGGAACCTCCTACGTTTTAAAAGGATAACTTAGTGGTGTTCAATGTTACACATATTTTAAATTTGATTTACTATTTTGCAATGGTCTCCACTGCTAATTTAGTATTTTATCAAATAAGTTTTATGCTAAATACCTCAATTAATAATACCAATGTATTTCATAATCATATTTTATTACCATAAAAATGATAAATTGTGTGAATAAAAGGAACGTAAAAGAAATATTGTGATACATAGAAATAACCTATTTACTTGATACTTAATATAGATAATATCCATCCAACTCCTTTTTTGGGAAAACAATGCCACTTTACATATATAAACTAGATCTTTCAGTTTCTTCTCTGTAATTCTTTAACCTTGGATATATGGCCATACCTCTTCCGCTTTCCACTTTTCCATAACTATGCGAATACTTCTTTACTAACATTGATATGACCTATGCGATGTATTGGCAATGTGAACCCTTTCTAATCTGAACCTTGACAACGGCACACATCTTTTGATTATCTTTATTGCCCACTGAGAACCAGGTAATAAAGCACCTTAGAATTGAGGTATTTTCCTTCCCGTCTTTTCTAGATGTATTTGTGTTAAGTGTCTTAAATCTTATCTATCATATAGAAACGAAGCACTACGAAAACTTTAACTGCGGGTAATGTTTCAATAATGTCATCATTAAGCAATTATATTTTTAAATCTTATTATTAGTAGTATTAAAAATTTAACGTTAAATGAAGAATAGTTCCAAACCTATGTTTTAAACACAAAAAGCAACTTATTTAGATCCTAAAATATGGGATCTATGTATCTACCACTCGCAGATCCACCTGGTTTATGTCAATGTTTTGCAAAAAGAAAACGACGTGACACGTCCTTCGACTATTTCTTGTGAACTAAGCGGACGCGGACTCGCTACACTCACAATGATATAGCTAATGTTCTATCACGTGTTCCAACTTTCTTTTGGCTCGGGGATGACGCGAGAGTAAATATTTTTTTTTTGCTCAAAGGGATGGTCAAAATTAGCAGGTATTTTGAAGTTTATAATTTTAAAATAGTGTTTGATGGTGTCTTATTGTAATTCTCTTTCGGAACAGGACGTCAGTACTATTGCGAAACTCGGTATCATCTTAACATAACAATGTATTGATATTTTGTTATTCCAGGTAATATTAATTTTGAAATGGTTAGCATCAAGGCAGAACCAAGATCCCGAGAAGAAAAGGGAGAGACAAATTTTTATAAGGAAATTGTCGTGGACTTCCCAGATGTAAAAAAGGAATCCCTAGAGCGATGTGAAAGATTTGACCGGAATACAGGTACATCCGATTTTAGTTTGTTAAAATTCACACTTCGTGTTCTCATTTATAAATTTATTTAACTTACATTTACTAAAATTTACCCGTAAACTTTTTCAGACTTAATGCCAAATCTGAAGATGGACCCTAAGCACCAAAAAAGATTTACTTCGGGAAGTTTAAAAGTCCACAAGCTGACTCACAATGGATTAAAACCATTTTCATGTTCCGACTGCAACTATTCATGTTCTGTAAAGGGAAGTTTAAAAACCCACATGATGATTCACATTGGGAAGAAACCTTTTTCTTGTTCCTTCTGTACCTATTCATGTTTTCAAAAGGTACATTTAAAAGTCCACAAGCTTACTCACAGCGGCGAAAAACCCTTTTCATGTTCCGACTGCAACTATTCATGTTCTACTAAAAGTAATTTGACGAGACACTCGTTGACTCACAGGGGAGAAAAAGCGTTCTCATGTTCCGACTGCAACTATTCATGTTCAATTAAAAGTTATTTGAAAACCCACAAGCTGACCCACAGTGGAGAGAAACCATTTTCATGTTCCGACTGCAAATTTTCATCTTCTGCAAAGCAAGCATTAAAAATCCACGTGCTGACACATAGTGGAGAGAAACCTTTTTCATGTTCCTGCTGTAACTATTCATGTTTTACAAAGAGATGTTTAAAAGTCCACGAGCTGACCCACAGTGGGGAAAAACCCTTTTCATGTTCCCACTGCAACTATTCTTGTTCTAGAAAAAGTAATTTAAAAAACCACGAAATGACTCACACTGGAGAAAAACCCTTTTCCTGCTCCGACTGCAACTATTCATGTTCCACTAAAACTCATTTAAAAGTGCACAAACTGACTCACAGTGGAGAAAAACCATTTTCCTGTTCCGAATGCAACTATTCATGTTCTACAAAGGGAAGATTAAAAGTCCACAAGCTGACCCACAGTGGAGTAAAACCCTTTTCGTGTTCCGACTGCAACTATTCGTGTTCTACAAAAGGTCATTTAAAAGACCACAAAATGACTCACAGTGGAGAAAAACCCTTTTCCTGTTCCGACTGCGGTCATTTATGTACTACAAAAGGAAGTTTAAAAGTCCACAAGCTGACTCATAGTGGAGAAAAGCCCTTTTTATGTCCCGACTGCAACTATTCATGTTCTACTAAAAGTAATTTGACGAGACACACTTTGACTCACAGTGGTGAAAAACCCTTTTCGTGTTCCGACTGCAACTATTCGTGTTCTACAAAAAGAAGTTTAAAAGTCCACAATCTTACTCACAGTGGATAAAAACCATCTTCATTTTCCGACTAACTAATAATGTTCTATACAAAGTTATATAAAAGTCCAAATTCTGACTCACCGTGGGTAAACACTGTTTTTATGTCCCGACTGTAACTAATAATGTTCTATGAAAAGTATGTGAAAAGTTCACCAACGGTAAGGAAACCCTTTTTCATTTTCCGATTGCAGCTTTTCATATTTTCAAAAAGCATATTTAAAATTGTGCAAAACTTTGCTGTTTTGTATTTCGTCTATTGAAGCAATAATGTTTGATAAAATTGTGTATATCTATATGGCAGTGTATATTAACCTATATTATAGATTTGTATGTTAATCATTGACAAAATGTGAGAAATAATTAACTAAAATTTCTGCTTCAAAACAGGTTTGTCTAGTGAAGTTGGCTGAGCGCAACTTAAAATATAGTATTTCATACAATTTCTATATAACCGTTCTTACATACATTACAACTTTTCTTCCATCAGATATTGCACTGCATCAATTATTGTAACATTATTCATATGGCAATGTTATTTTTTTTTTACTTACCAATTGATTATTACCTTATTAATTAATGTGGTTAACTTTGTAATGGAATGTTATTGTTATTAAAATATATTATTAAGATTACTATGTAAAAGAAAAAATAATAATTAAAAAAATAATATCCTTCAAATGTAACTAGTACACGACTATGTAGTGATACGATATTATATTATATATTCATGTTAAGTAGACCTAAAGTGGGGAAAAACTTTTTTCAAGTTCCAAATGCTACTTACTATACAGGTTCTCAAAAGGTATCTTGTAATCAGGGCAGATGTGTTATTGAAAGTGGTCAAGTCTATGCTTTAGTACGTCAAAGCGATACCGTGTTGCCAGCTCCACTCCTCTACGAGCTTGTATGACAGTATAATTCAAATTGTTTTTTTGCGTTTAGTTTTGGTGTAGCCGTCAATTACCGGATACCAGGAACTATTGAGCTTAGCTCCGTCATCTCTATAAAAATTGATGGGATTTTTGTGAATTTCAATTACCTCCGTAATTAGGCGTGCTCTATGAGTTTTGGGTCTTCCCACGACTTCAGGAACAAATCCAAAGTAATGACCGGTTTCAATAAAATGCTTGGCGTTTGCCGATTTGTCAGGGTGGCCGAGTTTACATGCTCGAAAGTGTTCCGATTTCCTTTTGGAGATATTCCGCTCTGTCTGGCTTACATAGACTTTGTCACATCCGGAACAGCTGAGTTTATATACTTCATTTGTATCCAGAGGAAACTTAGTCTTATCAAACCTCAGTAAGTCCTGTATTTTTGTCGTGGTTCCGAAGATAGTCTTGATCAGTGGCGGTTCGTGGTCTTTTTAACGGGGGGTTCAGAAATTCAAGAGAAGAATGATATATTGTCTAATCAAAATTTACTCTTGTCACACAAATTAAATAAAGTTAGTAGGGGTGGGGGGGGGGGGGGGGGGGGGGTACCTAAATAGTTACTATTGTTTTTAAATAACTTGATACTCCTCGACACAATTATTAAACAACCAAAATGGTTTTAGAGGATTCAAATTGTTTAATGGTTTTTACAACACTCAATGTACGTTGCTAATTATTATTGTTTTTTTTTCAATGAGAATAATTGCGTAGAATATAGAATATAATATAATTGATATTTTAAAACATAAAAAAACAAGAAACACAAATAAAGGTGGCCACGAAATAAAATTAGCTTTTTTCACTTACACTAAAAATCCATTATACACGTATACAAAAAATAATAATATTTAATTTTCAAACTTTTTTCATAAGCATTAGCGTTATTTTTTGTATATAACACTGAATTCCGTCATTATGTGAAAAAATTAGGACAGAATATTCGCTACAACCGATAAACGCAACCACTTTCAATTTGAAAGCCGAAACAATACTAGGAAAGCTCAACAAAAAATTGCATAACTAGCGACGTTGTTTGCCGAAACTTTAGTAAATGTACTCGTAACTAACGGGATATAACGACTTATCTATAAAAAAAAAATACGAAAACAGAAGTCAAAATCGGTCCACATCAATAGTAGATTTACACATGCAATTAGTAAACGGTTGGAGAAATGCAGAAACAAGAAAATAAAAAATGTACAAAAATGACTACAAAGTTAAATACCATAATATATAACATTTAACTTGCATCCGTCGGTGCAAAAAACGACCGGCAGCCGGTCATCCTGCGACAATCTCGGGCTTCGTTTCGGCGTGACTCGTCAAAGTTCGGAGGTCACGTGACATCTTGACTCGTGAGCAGCGCACCAAGCTGCGTAGTTTTGTCAATTCTACCGTCATAGCGATTCGTATCGGCTATGATTTTTCGTATGGACAAATGTGTGCGGATCGCAACGCGCACAAAATGGGAATAGATAGGTACCGTATTTTTCGGTGGCGCGAGTTTTAAAGACGGAATTTTAATGTCGAGCTATCTGTGATGCGCTTATATTACTATACAACAAGATTGTTTTATTTTATCATATTTTTAATGGGGGTTCACCGCACAACCGCACTTTAGAGAAAACCGCCACTGGTCTTGATGCTTTCTTTTCTCAATAGCCTGGCAATTCAGTCTGTCACATTGTGAATATAGGGCAGGAAAGCGCAGCCTTTTGGCTCTTGTTCAGTTCTGTCTTCGTTTGGTGCAGACTTGATTCTTATGATTTGCCTTGTCTGCCTTGCTGGGAAACCTTTACGCTCCAGTGCATCGGTCAGCTTTGCGAGTTCCCCTCCGATTTTAGGTTCTTCACATATCCTGGTCGCTCGGGTCACCAACGTATGGATAAGTCCTCTCTTCTGCGCAGGGTGGTGATTCGAATCAGAGTGTAGATATCGATTCGTATGCGTTGGCTTTCTGTAGATGGTGTGCCCTAAGCTACCACCTTCCTTTCGTATCACCCCCACATCTAGAAAAGGCAGGATTTTGTCTTTGTTTTTCAACTCCATCGTGAACTTAATTTTGCTGTGGAGAGAATTGAGATGGTCCAGGAATTCGTTCAGTTTCTCCATTCCATGAGGCCAAATGGCAAAGACATTATCGAAGTAGCGCCATCATACTTTAGGAATAGCCGAAGCTGTGTCGAGTGCCACTTCTTCAAACTTCTCCATAAAAAAGTTGGCTAGTACTGGCAATAACGGGCTCAAGAAGGTTAAGACTGAGGAAAGAGATATTCTGGTTAGTTTTGATGTAGTGTCTCTTTTCACAAATGTGCCTCTAGAAGACTCCATGACAATCCTCTGGGAGGATATACGAGGAAGACATTTGTAAACTTTTTGTATACTGCCTCAAAACGGGATACTTTGTATTCCAGGGTGAACTTTTTGAGCAAGTGTAGAGTTGCGATGGTCGCCACTACCAGCCAACTTTTAACTACTGTTAAAATAAATTAAAAATTCTGCGTTTACATTACTGTTTCGCGGGCAATAATATCGCTATAGGTTAAAGATAGCAATAAGATTCAATGTTAATTATTGCTAACGAATTTAATTTGAAAAAATTGTTCTCTCTAAAATATCTACAAACATACAAAAAATTATAACTTCATACCAACATGGCTTTTGTTCAAATAAATCTACATTAACTAATTTACTAATATACGAAAATTTCATATCCAAATCTTTAGCAAACAGGTGCCAGGTTGACTCAGTTTACACTGACATTAGCAAGGCCTTTGATAAGGTGTGTCACAAAATATTTATCAATAAATTAGCCTCACTTGGAGTTTATGGTAGTTTATTAAATTGGTTTATTAGTTATTTGTCCGAAAGAAGTCTCAGTGTAAAAATAAATGGCACAAATTCTTACAAATTTATAGGCACAAGTGGAGTGCCGCAAGGCTCTCATTTAGGGCCCATTTTGTTTATTATATTCATAAATGATATTGTTGATATATTTACTAACATAAACGTATTACTTTATAAGGAGATCAATGACATAAATGATTGCATTATATTACAAAATAATTTGAGACGTCTTTTTGAATGGTGCTCTATCAACAAACTAGCATTGAACATAAAGAAATGTCAGTTCATTAATTTTTAAAGAATAAATAATCCAATATTTTTTCAATATACATTAAATGATAAAAAATTAAATTGCGTCAGTGAATTTATTGACCTGGGTATTATGTTCGATAGCAAACTAATTTTTTTGTGTCATATTAATAATATTATTAAAAAGGCCCTTAAGACTCTTGGATTTGTTTTGAGAGTTTCAAAAGACTTCAATAATTTAGGCACGTTTATCATGTTGTACAAAACCCTTGTTAGATGCCAACTAGAGCAGTGTTCCGCAAACTTTTTATGTTCACGGTACACCTAACTAATCAAGAAATTTTAACGGTACACCAAAGAAAAAAAAACAAGGTAAATTTTGGATAGGATTGGCTAGGCTTATTACGAATAACGGCGAAATTTGAGGTAAAACTACGAAAGCTGCATGTCATCATAATTTAAAAAAACATCCCAGGTTTTGAATGGTTTGTTTGGCAAAGCAGGGATTGTCTAGCCGGGTTTGTGTAATTATGATTGATATTTATCACATAACAGTGACAGAATGACCGCGAACTGTCACCGAATCGGTTCGAGAAGTGAATTTTAATTTTACGCAATTGATAATTAAAATGCATCTTTTTCCGCCGCCACCAAGCCTAAAAGTTTCCTTTTATAGTAATTACGCCATATCTAAAGTTTTTTTTTAAAAAATTATTCGTAATAAGCGTGGCCACTCCGAACCAAAATTTACCAAAAACCATATTTTATTATTTATTATTAAAATTAATATAACATGAAAAGATGTTTAATGCGAAATGTGAGCCTGTTTAACTGAACACGGACGATCAAAATTTGGAACAATCGTTGATAACGCTGCTCGCATCTCTTCGTCGATCGTCCTCAGGCGTTCTCTTTTTTTTGACTTTATCGTAGTGAGAGTTGATAACCCCAATTCGCATAAATAGGTCGTGGCAAATGGTAATAGAATTGCAATAGCTCGCTTTGACAGCAGTGGATACTCATTTTTTACGTGGAGCCAAAAATGTGCTAACTCTGTTTCAGAAAATTTTAATTTTAGTGTCCGATCAGTTTTAAGCTCCATGAATTCTTCCTGCTCGTTTATTGGTAAATGTCCAAGGGAAATGCTTTCCGAAAATGGATTTCTTACCCAGTCCATAGGTTGCAGGTCACACTTAGGAAAATATGAGTTCATTTTTTCTGCTAACAGCTCCAAGTGTTTCACTCTCAAAGCCTGCACTTTTTTTCTGAATCGGCAGCCATGACATTTGGAAACATTTCGTTACTACCATTGGTAGCGTGGCTGATCCATAGCACCAACTTACCGCGAAAGCTTTCAATCTTGTCCGAAGACGTTAAAATGTTACAATTTCTTCCTTGCATTTTTTTGTTCAGCTCATTTAATTGAGCGAATATGTCCGCCAGATATGCAAGTTTTGCTACCCATTCTTCTGTTTTAAATAGAGAAGCAAAGTCTGAACCCTGGTTTCTAGAAATGTCTGGGTCTCATTTTTCAACTTGCTTTTTGCGCTTTGCTTGATGTATTGAAAGACGAACTCATGAGAGTTACCTGTTTCTTAGACTGGTCTTTCATACGTTGAAAGAAGGCTTTATCTTTGTGAGCCACCGATGGGTGTTTAGTTGTTAAATGTCGTGAAAGTTTACTGGGCACCATCGAATTATTAGCCAAAGTTTCTCCACAAACAAGACATTTTGGGATTGGGCACGATTCGTCACCGCAATATATAAAGCCATAACGCACATAGCTCTCATCGTATTTCCAATCAAAAAGCTTAGGTTTTTTCTTCGTTGACTCTGCTTCTTCTTGGGAATCATTAGTTTCACTTGACAAACTTGCGGTACGTTTAACGAATTTATCCATTATATACACGTAATATGGGATATTTTTTTGCAATTAAAAAAGTCAATTAAGTTCGCGACGACACAACCAAACACTAGCATTAACGAATGACTACTAAACAAGCGGGCGCAACGTCGCCGTCGTAATTCGTAATGTTATGTTGTCACGCGCATGCACCCCGATAGCTCGTGCGCAATCACGTGATAATGTAGCAATAGCACCCCACTTATGTAGTGTAGCACACGTGATAATGTAGCGTAGCGGCGTAGCACACGGCCACTTCGCAGCGATCGAGTCCCACCCACGCCACCTCCGGCCGCCCCGCCGCACAGAAAAATAAAATACCGATTTACAGAGCACTTTGTGAGAAGTGACGCGGGACTCGCGGCACACTTACAAATGGCCACGGCACACCAGTGTGCCGCGGAGCACACTTTGCGGAACACTGAACTAGAGTATAACTCTACGATATGGTCTCCCTTTTACAATATTCATTCCGCCAACATTGAAAAGATTCAACATAAGTTCTTGAGATATATAAACTATAAATTGCATATTCCTGTAGAACACATTGATTATAACTACCTACTAGATAAAATGTTCCTATTAGAACTTTCAGAAAGAAGAATAATCACAGATTTAATACAATTACATAAAATACTGCATTACAAAATTGACTGTCCTAAATTGCTTCAATTATTAATCAATATCCACATACCTAAAAGATCTTGTCGAAATTTACTACCCTTTTATTTTAATAACACCAGGACACTCTCTCATCAAAATTCCCCGATACCGATACTTCACAGTCTCGGAAATAAATATTCTGATCTGGGAGATATATTTCACATTAAAAACAATCAGTATAAACATTGTTTATTTCGATTCTTTTTTATATTTAGACATAAATAGACATCTATAATCTGTACAATTTTTGTCTATACTGAATATCTTTTTTTTTGTGAAACTTCTTATATTTTTTACCTATGTATCTAATTTTATTATATGCATTTATTGTTATATTTTGTTGTAGATATATGCTTTTGTTTTTATTTATTTATTTATTTATTTATTTATTTTATAGAAACAAACAGTACATTGATTACAGTGTGATGACAGAGTTTACAGATATTAAGTAATATTTCATGGTGGGTACCTTTGATATGTTTCTTTGTAATGTCTTGAGTGGAATGTATAATTAGTAACTACCGGGTGATGTGCGTAGTGTGTGAGTGTGTGTGTATGTGTGAGAAGTGGTGATCTGTGAAGGGATATGTATGCGCATTAAACAGTTATATCATTGACATGATGCTCCTTTTAAATTTGGGCAGCGAATCTGAGAAAATGTCAATATTAGAGTTTAGGCAAACATTATTGAATGTATGAAGAGCACGGTTAATCGGCGAATTAGTTGCTGCATTTGTTTTGTAATTTAGAGTGTGGAATAGTGCTGTATGGCGTGTACGTCTTACAGGTATATTAAAATTAATTAAGGATAGAAGTTCAGTACAGTCGATTTTGTTATTTAAAATTCTGTACATAAATGTTAAATCAGCTAGTGCCCGCCTTTGTTGCAAAGTTTGAAATGTAAATTCAAAGTTATTGTTGAATTTGAAAGTAAGATATTTTATAAATTTGTTTTGAATATGTTCTATGCTATCTATGTATATTTTATACTGTGGGTTCCATATTGGCGATGCGTATTCCAGTGTACTTCTGACTAATGCAAAATATAGCATTATTATTGTCTGCGGGTTACTGAAAACTTTACTTATACGAAGAACAAAGCCAAGCATTTTATATGATCTATGAACGATTGAGTCTATATGCTTATTAAATATAAGTTTGCTATCAAGATAAACGCCAAGATCTTTACAATCCGTTTTAGAGATGACAGGTTCGTTGTGAAGTGAATAAGAGTACCTAATTATATGTTTGTTTCTGGTGAAAGTCATAGTGTGACATTTAGAAACATTGATGTCTAAACAGTTAACTTTACAATATTTGCAAAGCCTTTCTAGGTCACTTTGTAAAGCTTCACAGTCAGAGAGAGAATGCACAACTTTGAATATTTTCATGTCGTCAGCGTACAGCTTATATTCGGTATTTTGAAAGCATGAACCAATGTCGTTTATATAAATGTTGAACAAGAGCGGACCTAGGTGGGAACCTTGCGGGACACCAGATATTACCTCTAAAGACTTTGAGAAGACGCCGTTGATTAAGATTACCTGATTGCGATTACTAATGTAGGACTTTATCCATCTAAACAGGTCGCCATGTATACCAAGTAGAATGAGTTTTTTCAAAAGAATTAAGTGTATCACGCGGTCAAAGGCCTTAGAGAAGTCTGTGTACATAACATCAACCTGCTCCTTATCGTCCATCTTGCTATGCAAGAAGTTCACGAAAAGGGTGAGGTTGGATGTTGAAGACCTACCTTTCATAAATCCGTGCTGATTCGGTGTAATCGATGTGGAAATAACCGAGTATAATTGATCAAAGACGATTTTTTCAAGAACTTTGCTTAGAATAGGAAGTTGGGAAATTGGACGGTAGTTTTTAACATCATGTTTATCACCAGTCTTGAAGATTGGTGTAATGACGGCTGATTTCCATTTGAGAGGAAACGATCCTTCTGTTAGTGATTTTTTATAGATTGCACAAACTGGAACACAGATATATTTACTGCAGTTGCGTATAAAAATTCCGGGTAGTCTGTCGATTCCTGGCCCTTTATTAATGTCTATGCTTGAGAGGTATTTTAAGGTGATTTCTTCGTTTATTCTGATAGAAGATATTAACGTGTTGTTAAAAGGATCCTCCTTATTATTGGCATCAAGAGTTGGAATTTCATTTGTAAAGACAGATGAGAAGTAATCAGCAAACAGGTTTGTAACTTCTTTACTATCGTGCGCTGTTGCGGACTGATAGGTCATGTGTTCCGGTATAGTGGGAGATTTTCTTTGCGTCTTAACGTAACCCCATATTTTTTTAACATTATTTTGTATGTCGGATTCCAATTGAGTAATATAGGATTTATGAGTGAGACTAGAAATCTTCTTTTGTCTTTTGCGAAGTAATGCAAAAGATTGATAATCCAATGGATTCTTAAAGCGTTTCCAGGCACGAAAAAACTTTAATTTTTCTTTTGTTATATTTATTAAAGCCGCCGAATACCATGTTGGAAATTTAGTTGATTTAATTACTTTCGTAGGAACCAGATCATTTATTAGGGCATCAATGATTTCATAAAAATGGTGTACCGCAATGTCAACGTCTTGTGCATTAACGACAGAAGACCAATCACTATTTCTGAGAGCGTCATTGACTACTTCATAGTTAACTTTATTAAACGATTTGACTATCTGAGGTTTTAGGATGGCAGCAGGGACAGGAATATTGAGTTCAACTATAATAGATTTATGGTGTGCATCTTCGATTACTAGTGGAGAGTCGGCAGCGGAAACAATGACTGTTGTGTTACAGAGCACAAGATCGAGAATTCGTCCATGAGTATTAGAAATTGAATTATACTGTTTTAAGTTGGAGAACGAAAGGCAACTAAGGAGGGTAGAGGCACAGAGGTCGGTACTACGTGGCTGAAGCGAAGAGTTCCAGCTCACGTTCGGCATATTGTAGTCACCTATTATAAGAAAAATGTCATTTGGAAACTCAGTAGTTAAGTCGGATATGGCAGTTGTATGACTATTGATGATAGAGAAACGCTGCGCACTAGATAATTTAGGACTAACCCCCGGTAAGTAAGAGCAACAAATGTGAATATTCGAAATGTGATTTTTCGAATTTCTTATTAATAGTGAGATCCAGATATCCTCGGCTTCTGAAGTCCACGATTTTTGAGATCGAACTTTATAGTCTTTTTTTATGCCTATAGCAACGCCTCCTCCTTTGGTTTTACCCGTTAGAGAAGTATCTCTGTCATTTCTGTATACGCTATACCGGCAATCAAACAGCTCGTCATCGGATATGCTGTCAACTAACCACGTCTCGCTAATTAAGATTATGTCGAATTCGTTAATCAGGACATTTTCATAGAATTCTCTGGTTTTAGATCGGAGGCCTCGTGCATTTTGATAAAAAATTATGAAAGTATCATGCATTTTGTAAGTGAAAAATTATTATCCAATTTTGATTTGAAGTAAATAGAAAAATAAGTTAAAAATAGAGCTTTAGTTGGGATGAAGATATTATGATAAATACTCAGCAGCCGAAAGTCCGCTGGGGTGAGCATATTAATCAATTTGCGCATAAATGAATGTATGTGTTTGTGGTGTATTGGGTAAGTTGAGTGATGTGTATGTAGAGTTGAGTAGAAAAGTGGTATAAGTTGAAAAACTAAAATATAATAAGATTTAAAAATTAAGCAAATTTCTATGTTAAATTGTTCAATTGGGTTTGACTTGAGACTAGGATAGCAGGAGAGGTAACATTCTTTCTTAAAAAAATTTTTGAGTTTCGCACCCATAAAAAATCATAATTGTTAATATTTTTAAATTCTTTGGCTGATCTCAGCAATAATTTGTGCTTTCTGGTAAGGTGATCGTTAACAAAGAGTTTACCTCCTGCAACACCTAGGCTCTTACAGTCGACCCCCTTCTTCTTTTTAATGGCCGCTAGCAGCTCGTCCTTCTTCCTTTTGGAGATGAATTTGGCCACCACGTTCCGAGGGCGGGCGTCACGGGGAGCTGCTGCTGTTCCACCTTGAGAATGTTGGCGTGGATTGGTTCTACTAATGTATTCAATGTCCTCTTCCTTAATAATTTGTCCGACGTTTGATGCAATAGTTTTACTTTTATTTTCACTGTATTATGCTTTCTTTATTGTTTTAATTTAGATTTTTTTGAAATAACTGTTATACTCATCAATTTAACTAAAATGTAAAAGCCCATAAAATTGTTTCAAGTTATTTCTTCCTTAGAACGCTTTGTAGATTATATTAATATTGCAGAAAGAACGCAGCAAATTCGCACTAAGAGAATGGGCTCTGGTCTGAACTTTATGCCAATTCAAACTAAATCTTCCTTTGCTCAAATAAACTATTTTTACCAGGCGCCACTCATGTTTAATAGCCTTCCAGAGGCCCTAGCACGCTCGCTCTATAACGATTGATAGGATAACTATCGATAACTTCTCATCGTTCCCTAGCATGACTTCGGATAGCCAACGAATAAGTGACAGTTCACAATGACTAAGTGTCCTTAACATATTCGACATCAACTGTTGTTTGTACGTTAGCGATGTGCAGTTGTCCTAGGGAACGATGAGAAGTTACCAATAGTTATCCTATCGATTGTTATAGAGCGAGCGTGCTAGGGCCTCAGAACCTATAAAGTCATCCAATTCCTTCTACACCTTTAAATATAATCTTAAATTATTTGTGATAGCCGAGGATTACCAATTAATTTTTTCATCATTGTCCTTTATAAATTAATAAAATAAATAATGGCGAAATAACACAATATGTACACTATGTATAAAATTCTTTAATAAATAAATAAATAAATAGCAATATATATTACATACATGCAAGGATATTTATTCGTTCATCTTATTCCTTTTTAAATTAAAAGATTTAAAAAAAAATAAATTAAAATTTATTACTTATAAAATTAATAGCATTTTTTTCAAATCAACTGTGGTCACCCCATATTGTTTACATTATAATGCGCGAGATGTTCACTAGGTTCCTTCAGCTTAGTTCAATAGTGGGTACCCATAATAAGTAATGTAATGTAACAATATTAATCATTCAATACCCATATTATTTTGTGTACTTGCTTTATACAATTTTATTGTTAATACCAACAAAGGCTTATTCAAGTGAGGTTAAATAATTTATATATAAAGAATAACACCTAAACTAAAATAAATAAAAATGTAACTATCCGCTTATAAATATTTGCTTTCATTATGTTATTTTTTATTTACATTTTTTCTAAAAGGTATATAATATTTGTTTTTTCTATTGTTGATATTTTTTTAAATGAAATAATAACATTTTGTTTGATTTGATCCTCAGACATATTATTCGTAGACTTGAGAATCAGGGAGAGGGGTAATAACCATCTGTAGCGGGGCGGAGAGGGATGAGTTGACGGTAACGATATGTGATTCGTTAATCCTTCAATATGACAGTATATAGGCATCACGCATTATAATATCACCATTTAGCTCTTAAAAGTAAAATCTGCTTTTGAATGAATAGACCTTTTTACATGGGAGCGCGAATTGCTCGCCCGGTTTGAACAAACTTGTGTAATCCATATAAAATGAAGAAAGGTTCGCTTGTTTTGAGAGTCGAATATTTTGTTACCGTGTATAGTTAAGACACTTTTACAAATGTTTCATAATTTACTTATCACAGTAAACTGCAACGTGCACACGACGGGACCGGGAATTTCGGTTGCTTCCGCTTCATGTCTAAAACTGATCATATTATATGATGTGAATAAGCTTAAAAAAATGACAAATAATGCCTGCATATGGAAGGTAATACGACAATTGGGTTTATACTCTTTTTCACTTGTATTTTTACATGTTTTAATAGCACAAGTTACCATTTTTGCCGTGTTATTTCGTAAAATGTACCGATAAGAGCTCGACGCTAGTCCGCACAAGAATGATGACGTCACATTTTCTAGATTCACGCGAACCTATACGCCAGCCCGGCCGGTTCCATGGAACCTAGAATTAAGGAGGGAGAAATAATACGCTTTTATCACTTAGGGCAGGTCTATACATATTCATATGTCTATGGATTTGATCAAACAAAATATTATTATGTTCTTAATTCTTTTTTTCTACAAATTTCATATATCATTGTTATTTTTAAATTGCTGTGTGTTACTCTTATTAAATTGTGAAATTATTAACCCCGATACAGGCGAACCCTAGTGGGGTTAAGAACTAATGCTAAACAATGTATTTTAATTGTAAAGAAATGATAAATAAATTGCTTTTCTTTACGACTTTTCATGTATAAATCTAAAGAATTGTACGGTTATTATGATTTAAATATAAAATGTATTGAAACATAATTGGTTTCGTTTTACCAATATTTTTTAAAACATATATATTTTCGCATACAACATTATTCGGGGAAATGGCTCAATTAATATAATTAATATGGTGCATTTCAATATGCGCAATATATTTGGTACACCTTAAAATACACAGAGGCAAGAAATCCAACTTTGAGGTATAAAATAATATTAATTTATTTGTAAATACTTCAAGTAAAATAAAAAAACGAAAGGAAGTGCATAGTATGGTATTAAACATACCTACATGTTTTATTTATACATCTATAAATTAATTAATTATTTTATGCTAACCAATTGATACTTTATTTTACTTGCTTTGTAAATCCTCAATATTAAAAAATGTGTAAAATGATATTATATTTTATTATTACTTGAAAACGACTTATTATCTGGTATACCTAATCATATGATATTACAGAACTAATACATCTATGTTTATCTAGGAAAAAAAATATTTTCAAAGAATAAATTCGATATCCCGCGTCTTTAGAAACTTATAACACTGCTGCCCAGTTTTTTTGTCATTTAACATGTTATGTAGGTAAAAATACTAAATCAATATTTAACTCAATGGAACTTAATTGGTCCAGAATATTTATTGTTATAATATTTTACTGTATGACTGTTTGTTTTTTGTAAAAAGAAATAATAAAAAAATTCAACTAGAGCTTCACGCATATCCATTAGGAGTGATGGATCGACTGCCGCCTAAAACACGGATTATTATTAATTAAGAATATGAAAAAGGTTTCTATCACCTGTGTGTCTGCACGTGAATTTTTAAATTCCTCTTTGCAGAACATGAATAGTTGCAATCGGAACATGAAAACGGTGTTTGTCCACTGTGAGTCAACGTGTGGCTCGTCAAATTACTTTTAGTAAAACATGAATAGTTCCAGTTGGAACATGAAAAAGGTTTTTTTCAACTGTGAGTCAACGCGTGTCTCGTCAAACTACTTTTCGTCGAACACGAATAGTTGCAGTCCGAACATGAAAAGGGTTTTTCACGACTGTGAGTCAGCTTGTGGATATTTAATCTTCTCTTTGTGGAACATGAATAGTTGCATTCGGAACAGGAAAAGGGTTTTTCTCCACTGTGAATGAGCTTATGGACTTTCAAATAACCTTTTGTAGAACATGAATAGCTGCAGTCGGAACACAAAAAGGGTCTTTCTCCACTGTGAATCAGCTTGTGGACTTTTAAACTTCCCTTCGTAAAACCTGAAAAGTTGCAGTCGGAGCAGCAAAAGGGTCTTTCTCCACTGTGAGTCAGTTTGTGGTATTTAAAACTTTCCATTGTAGAACATGAATAGTCGCAGACAGAACATAAAATTGGTTTTTCTCCGCTGTGAGTCAACGTGTGTCTGGTCAAATGACTTTTAGTAGAAGATGAATAATTGCAGTTGGAACATGAAAAGGGTTTTTCTCCACTGTGAGTCATCGTGTGTCTCGTCAAATGACTTTTAGTAGAACATGAATAGTTGCAGTCGGAACAGGAAAAGGGATTTTCTCCACTATGAGTCAGCTTGTGGACTTTTAAACTTCCCTTTGTAGAATACGAAAAGTTGCAGTCGGAACAGGAAAAGGGCCTTTCTCCACTGTGAGTCAGCTCGTGGACTTTTAAACTTTCCTTTCTAGAACATGAATAGTCGCAGACGGAACATGAAAATGGTTTTTCTCCGCTGTGAGTCAACAGGTGTCTGATCAAATGACTTTTAGTAGAACATGAATAGTTGCAGTCGGAACAGGAAAAGGGATTTTCTCCACGATGAGTCAGCTTGTGGACTTTTAAACTTCCCTTTGTATAATACGAAAAGTTGCAGTCGGAACAGGAAAAGGGCCTTTCTCCACTGTGAGTCAGCTCGTGGACTTTTATATTTTCCTTTCTAGAACATGAATAGTCGCAGACGGAACATGAAAATGGTTTTTCTCCGCTGTGAGTCAACAGGTGTCTGGTCAATTCACTTTTAGTAGAACATGAATAGTTGCATTCGGAACATGAAAAAGGCTTTTTTCTACTGTGAGTCAAAGTGTGTCTTGTCATGCTACTTTTAGTAGAACATGAATAGTTGCATTTGGAACATGAAAAGGAGTTTTTTCCAGTGTGAGCCAACTTGTGTATTTTTAAATTCCGCTTTTTAGAACACGAATAATTGCAGTCGGAAGAGGAAAAGGGTTTCCCTCTACTGTGAGTCGGTTTGTGGATTTTTAAACGACTGTTTGTAGAACATGAATAGTTACAGTCGGAACATAAAAAAGGATTTTCTCCAGCATGGGTACGCAAGTGCCGTTGTAACAATGACTTACGAGAGCAGGAGTAGTTACAATGGGAACAAGATATTCTTTTTTCCCCATGGTGCATCTTCACATTTGGCATTAAGTCTGAAAAAGATTATGGGTAAAGTTTAATAAATTCATAAAAAAACATGAAAACACAAATTGCGATTTTTAACAAACTAAAATCGGATAATAATTATAATAAAAAACAATGTTTGGATGATTTATATAGCGCCGATTTTGTGAAAATCACCTCAAGGGCGCCGTAGAGATATACCTGATTTCAGAGAAAATCTTTCGGATCGCTCTAGGCATTCCTTTTTCACATCTGGGAAGTCCACAACAATATCCTGAAAAAAAATTCCTCCTCCATCTTCTTCTCGGGATCTTGGTTCTGCCTTGATGCTATCCGTTTCAAAATTAATGATACCTGGAAAAAACAGATAACAATACATTGATATGTTGAGGTGACACCGAGTTTCGCAAAAGTATGGATGTCCCTTTCCGAGAGAGAACTACAATTAATACACCACGAAAGTATTTTAAAATTATGACCTTCAAAATACTTGTTATTTTTTAACATCACTTTGACATTCGGTTTGCAGCTATTATTTATTTATCGTTAAATTTTTACCACAAATTTTAAGATTTAAAAATATCTTTGCTTAATGACGATTGTCTTTCAAACATTGACCGCAGTTAAAGTTTTCGTAATGCATCGTTTCCAGATAGTTAATATTTAAATTACTTAACACAAATATATCTAAAGAAGACGGGAAGGAAAATGCCTGAATTCAAAGATAATTTACTTGGTTCTCCGTGGACAGTAAAGAGAACTAAAACATGTGTGCCGTCAGGCATGTTCAGACTAGAAAGGGATCAAATTTCCAAACAAATTTAGGTATTGCAGTTAATGGAGTTCGCAAAGCCGCTCAAAACAAACTGATAATATCTTGCCCTCCGAAAGTCCACGGAGAAAAATTGACGGATGAAATAAACATAACGCACAAAAAAATATGCTTGCGGAAGAATTAAAAAAGAAAAACCCTAAAATTGTCGTAAGAAATCTACAGGCAGATCTGACAGAAGAATATATAATCGAGTCTTTAAAAACCCAAAATAATGGTATGAAAGATATCATGGAAAATAATGCAAAAAACACTATAAAACTAATAAATCTTTTTAAACCTAAATCACAAAATGGACTCACTAACTATATACTGGAAACCAGCGGCGCTCTGAGGTCTTATTTCACTGAAAAGGAAAAAAAATAACACAGGATTCAGCAGAGTACGAGTGGAAGATGCCAACCCCCTGACGCGGTGCTTCCACTGCTTGAAATTTGGACACACTGCACTGAAATGTTCGAGCAAAGATAAAAGAGCGACCGCTTACATTGTGCCAAGAATCACGAATGGAAGGATTGCCCAAATAAAAACTCGGAAGAAAAATGTAGCAACTGTACATATCAAAACACTACTTTCAAGATGACCCTTAACACTAATCATAAAGCAAATAACACAAACTGCACTTACTTTAAAAAGATGATGCATATCGCGCAAAGTCGCATAGACTATGATTAGGTATGTTTGTATAATTATTTTTCTAAAAAACAAAATTCAATGCTTTTAACGAAAACTTTATTATTTTAACATTATTTTCTGATAAGCAAAATAACATTATTTTCTGATTAGCAAAATAATGTATATATTTTACTTACGAAATATGAGTATCTTATATCCTTGCAATTTTTTTCTACTTTAAATATATTATATTCTAATTTATTGTCCGGTAACCACGGTGTTAACACGAGAGTATTGAAATGTATATTGATGTTAACTATCCTAGGTATATTCTTACATGTACTAACAATATTTATTGTTGTCAATTTTTTAACCAACCATGTTCTGAACTAAACCAAATTCTAACTAGGAATATAATGGTAATAACATATATATATATATATATCTGCCTTTTTAAATCCTCACACATGTTAACATACTATTGCCGCTTATTAAAATATTATTCAATGTGGGTGATTTGAACGGAGATTTTTACACCTCAGAAATTGATATGAACGTACTCAAAATTTTGAAAACTGGTCCAATAAACATGTATTAGGAAATAATATTATAACTGCCATTAGCCTAAATATTCCATCCTTATAAAAGTATTAAGATACCTTCCTCCTAATTATTTCTAGTTCCTTGCGAAATATTGACATAATCACGATATGTAAAACGTCGATAAATGAAAAAAAATGTAAATCTCGACAAAATATCGGGTTTTAACTCTCATTATTTTTGTCGTACAAAAAGATCGGGAGGCGGAATTATTATATACGCTAAGGATCATCTTTCATTTGAAAAAATAAATATAGTAATAAACTAATATTGAATGCGTGCACGGAACTTTTTCTATCTATAAACTTAAATGTACACATCTATTGGCAATGTATAGACCACCAAACACAAATAAAAAATATTTCTCCATGAGCTGGAAATTATATTGGGCAATATTGACATTAAAGAATCCATTTTAATACTTGGTGATATGAACATAAACATATTAAATGAACTTGATCCGATAGAAATCCAGTATGAAAACCTAATGGCTCATTTCGGAATGGTTACAACTATAAACGATGTGACACGAGAAGCAGTATTGTCAAACTATGTAACGACAACTTGTCTAGATCGTATCTATATGAAAGAGAGGGAGACCATTGAAATCTGTTCATGCGTATGTGAAACAATACAAAGTCTGGTGCGTAAAAAAAATTAAAAAGTACACAATAATAACAAAGAGACTAACGAGCTTCTCAAATGGGCTCATGATGTAGGACTAATTATTAAAGTTAAAAACACAAAATGCATGTATATAAGATGACCGAGTTTAAAAATGTGGAATATATTTAAAATAACCGCTCATAGTTTGGACTGTATACATAAAGAAATTGTTAATGTTTGCGACTGTGAAAAAATTGATTTTACTAATGAATATGCTTATCTGGGAATAATTGTTGATAATAATTTTAAATGGGATAAACCAGTGGGAAAAATTTGTAACCAACTATCCATAGCTAGTAACTTTTACAAATTAAAATTTATTTTTCCTCATTGCACTCTTAAACTCATATATTTTTCTATGGTCGAATCCATCCTTAGGTTTGGAATTCGAACTTGGGTACAGGCAAGCACTATTTACATTAAATATATTCAAAATTTACAAAGTGTCATAATAAAAAAAATTGTCACTTAAAATATTTACAAACAGAGAAATAACTTAAAATAATAAAAGGTCTCCTTTGGTTCATTACTATTATGGATAACGCGGGGGAAAGCTCATACAAACACCCACTGGTACACCACCATACCACAAGATTTAAAGAAGGAAAGGGCCTAAAAACTCCTCGAATATTTAATAAATATGGAAGCCGTACTCTTGAATACCTAATACCAGTGATTTTCAATAAAATCGATAAAAACTTAAAATTTGAAAAAAAATGACAAACCTTGCCCTTGATGTTAATTAACGAAAACTCCATGTATCTTTGAATGTCTTAATGTAGCTGCCTACATATCTTATTATTAGGCAGGTATATTGAGATATTTTATAGATGTAATTTAAATTATCTTAAAACTATAAATGTATTAACAAATATTTCGTTAGGAATAATATTAAGAATATTTAATTGGTACAACCTACAGACAAGCTGCCATATGACAGATTTGTGGGACTACCCTTATTTTGTACAAATGTTCTATATACTAAATAAATAAAAAATAAAGAAAGGGAAAAATAATTAGGTTATAATAATGTATACGACATTGCTTTTATGTTACTCTAAAAAAATGTCATTTTTATGGCAATAAAAATTGAATATGCAAAAGAAATAGCATTTGTTATTGAGGTAGTTACCATAAAATTTATTTGGTAAAGTCTAAATTAACAGTGGAAAACTCTGCAAAATAGTAAATCAAATTTAAATTGTGCCTAACATTGAACACCACTAAGTTATCCGTGTAAAACTTAAAGAGTTTCAGTTATTGGTCGGAATAAGTCTGGTGTAACATTGACCAGGCCCAAAAGCAGTCGCTTCAGCATTATTAATTTAAAATTCAGATTTTTTAATTAATTATCTTCAAGTTTATCGCCGCTGAAGCGACCCAAAAACCCGTAAAAGATCGTTTATACCTATTTCAATAGGTTTTTTACAAACGCTTAAAGGTCAACATCGGTCAGAGTTAGTAGGCCTTAGGCGATCCGCTCACTGAGGCAACTGAAAACTGTCAACTGGCAACTGTCTTTTTTTGACAATGTGATGGCCCGCACACTACACAATCACTCAAAAACCCGTTGCCAATGGTAACGCAAGCGGCGACTGATTGCCGTGGCCGGCCGTTGCTAGTTGCCAGCTGTCAGCTGATTGTTCTTCGTCTATGGTTAAACAAGCTTTTTGACCAATCAAGACATATAAACTAGCCGGTTTTAGTTTGGTTTCAGTTGCCTCGTCATGCACGAATCAGACGGTTCACTAAAGCGCCATTCACATGGTTCACTAATCGCTCATTTCCGCATTTCATTCGGCCTAGTTTACTCGGAATGACACGTCTGAACATGAAATGAATCGAAAGTGCCGAACACTGCCGAATGAAATCTTCAAGTGAACCGATCCAACAATGTTGGATATTTTCATTCGGCAAGAGCAAAGTGAAACGTTTGAACACCGAGTGAAATCTCAATCAGTTTGTTTCGCGTAACACAAATCAATTAAATAAAATTTATTTGCGCACGCCGGGTTCGAACCCGCGACCTTCGGAACGGCAGTCAAACGCTCTACCGCTGGACTACGCCGTTTTTCCTTAAAATTCGAGGCCGGACCGCGCTGGAAATTAAACGAATTCCAGCGCGGTTGACCTCACTCGGCGACGCTGTGGTGGGAATGGACGAGTGAACGCTTATATCTATAGCGCCGTGTGAACATGGAATGAAACAAAATGGACGATTAGGCCGCAAAAACATGGCGTAAATCTTCACTCAAGTGAACTGTCTGATTCCAGCTTAATCGTTCATTTCTATATTTCATTCGGCCTATTTTACTCGCATGACACGTCTGAACATGAAATGAAACGAAAGTGCCGAATATTGCCGAATGAAATCTTCAAGTGAACCGATCCAACAATGTTGGATATTTTCATTCGGCATTCTTCACTCGCGCGCGGAAGAGAGCAAAGTGAAACGTCTGAACATGGAGTGAAATCTCAATCAGTCCGTCTCGCGTCCTGTACTGGAAAGACGCTATCACGTCGCACGCGAAATGTAAAAATGGTATTCGTTCGGCTAATTTGTTGGCTTTTGGGAACACGTCTCATAGAAATTTTTGGGTCTCCCTTATTATCCGTGTGTTATATATTTTTTTTAATATATGTAAGATTGTTAATTTGTAGGTAAATGTTCGTAAAAAAAGGGTAAAATCAAATTGTGTTATTATGTCATAAAAAATAAAAAGGTTTATAAGACGAAACAATACTGTTTTTTATTTAATTGTGTCAACAAAATTGCGTAAAAATCGATGCATCTCACATTTTTTATTATTTTTATTTTTATAGTGAATACCTCACAAGAGTCCCAACTGCTCCCGTCTGGAGCCAGTGAGACTATGGCATCCCCAACTGGGGTATGTTATGAGGCTGAAGGTAAGTGGGAAAGGGAAGGAGACGAGGAAGAGGAAGGCGGGGAAGTACCTGGCTATTCAGATCTAGTCACTAAACACGGCTAAAACCATTTCAAGCAACGTTTCAATTCTGAATGGTGGTCTTACACCAGGGCGATACTAAGAGTATCTTCCACTCTGGAACGTGCCGCAAATATACTATATATTATTTTAAATAATTAATTGTGAAATAACACAAATCAATTAAATAAAATTTATTTGCGCACGCCGGGTTCGAACCCGCGACCTTCGGAACGGCAGTCAAACGCTCTACCGCTGGACTACGCCGTTTTTCCTTAAAATTCGAGGCCGGACCGCGCTGGAAATTAAACGAATTCCAGCGCGGTTGACCTCACTCGGCGACGCTGTGGTGGGAATGGACGAGTGAACGCTTATTTCTATAGCGCCGTCTGAACATGGAATGAAACAAAATGGACGATTAGGCCGAAAAAACATGGCGTAAATCTTCACTCGAGTGAACTGTCTGACGCCTTCAGCGGAGCGCCTTACGGTACCATTGAGAACACGCGAAGCAGGAGGAAATTGAACTAGGGACTTTAAATTGAATTAAGATGAACTAAAGGATTTACCGACTGCCGCAGATGGGATGAATGTTTTAGCGGTTTTATTTTTTATTCTTGACTATCTTCAGAAAAGCTTTTAGTTTTATCAATAGAATAATTAGTTCTTGCCATAGTATTATACTATTAAACATTATATACTTACAAAATAATGTCATTTATAAATACAACAGTAGGTACTATAATAATTATTGTGGTAGAGCAAGTTATCAGTAGGGAGCGTGAAATGAATTCTTACAGTTTCCTATAAGAATAACCTCATGTTAGGTAAAAATAAAAGAAAAACTAATGGACGCCAAGAGCGTCGGAAACATTTGTCTTGTCTGAAAAACATTCCATAATGAACGATGATTCCAAACATCTGAATTTAGCATTTTATATTATTACATGTTATGCCTTGAAACTTACTGGCTGCCGGAGTAGTATCAGAATACTGCAAACATTTCTTCTTCACATTCATGAGGTCTATATCTATATCTGTATGTGGCATTTCTACTCCATCCTCTTCCTGGAGCCCTGGTTCCATCTTGATGAAAATATTATCTGGGTTTAGAAGATCCATTGCACTACCCTGATAGTATTTGACAATGGGTTATTGTTTCCAACCAGTTCTAATTAAAAAAATAGACCTGTAACAGAACATTTTAATTTGGGGTTATTTGTTTACGAACTTTGCATATTTAGCTTCAGTTGGAATTTCCTACTAAATGATTAATAATGAAAAACGTAAAATCCATTGAATTTCTCAACTAAACGATTCAAATTTGAATTTCGTGAGAAGGACAATTTTGCACTACGGTCTGGCAACGAAGTATTATAAATAAATATTAATATACAACGCAAAGGCATTACGACTCGACAACAACTATCACAGGCATGGGACGATTAATTTAACTAAGGATTAAAAAGCGTAGAGGAAATTATGTGGAAAAAGAGTTTGGAAGCACGTGTCAACGATGATAGTGAGGTTATGTGTGGATTAAAAATGGTCGATGTTACAGTCCTAGTAACTTGGAAGCGGTTCCTTTGCTTTAACTGGAACCGTCGATATTATTTTTAGATCATGTTAATTTTATACTAATTTCGGAACGGTGTAAGTAAAGTTGAAGTTCTAATTGATTAGAATAGTGACATTTTCACAATGGGTTGTTTCGCACGATTTTGCCACTACCTGCCACATACGAAAAGAAGGACCTATTCGATTGGCAGAATTGTTACATGTCTTAAGATTTCGACGGCATTTGAGAAAATTTAAAGTTTTTGTGAAAATATCATGCCAACTTCGTACTAACAGTGATGCAAATTTGGTCTCAACAGATAAAAATCTGAAGGATAACTAAAGGGTTGAGTCCATGAGTTCCATTCCGAAGGTCTTGGGTGCGAACCCGGCGTGTGCAAATAAATTTTATTTAATTGATTTGTGTTATTTCACAATTAATTATTAAAATAATATATAGTATATTTGCGGCACGTTCCAGAGTGGAAGATACTCTTAGTATCGCCCTAGTCGAAGACCACCATTCGGAATTGAAACGTTGCTTGAAATGGCTTTAGCCGTGTTTAGTGACTAGATTTGAATAGCCAGGTACTTCCCCACCTTCCACTTCCTCGTCTCCTTCCCTTCCCCACATACCTTATTCCCCAGCCTCATAACATACCCCAATTGGGGATGCCATAGTCTCACTGGCTCCAGACGGGAGCAGTTGAGACTCTTGTGAGGTATTCATTGTTAAAAAAATAATAATGTAACAAGTACCTTCTTAATCTACTCGTAATTGAATACCCAATACCCTGTCAAAACAATTAAATTGTTTGCTCAACAGCGTTTGAAAATATAGATTCGATTTCGACCTTGTAATTACAACATTTAAAAATGGTTGTCACTGTTGCAACTAACACGAATAGAGTGAATCGGGTACACAATTATCAGTATCAGAACTCACCAATAACTATCACAGGGAAAGATGATTGATTTAACTGCTTGAATTAAAGAACGTAAAGGGAATTATTTCTAATAAGAGTTTATAACCAGGGCGAAAAGATTTGGGTTGGCGAAAGCACGACGCACGTGTCAATAATAATGAGGTTATGTGTGCATCATAAATAAACCAATCACTAGATTGATAACTTCGTGCTTTTACTATAGAGAAATTTTCGACACTATTTGACCATAGATATTGGATAAATATAGAGTATTTTATCACTTTTTTTTCGCCCCGACTTCTTGACGTCACACACACCATCGACTAGGATAGAGGAAACTAAAAAAAGGTGCGACCATAGACAATATAATTATCTTTCGGTACCTACCCAACTCATATGCCAAAAATATTATTTAAAAAAAAAAATGATTGGTTAAACAGAAAAATAAAAAACTCAGTTATATGTTTTGGTATTTTATTATAAGCGCGTATAAACAGATAATACAAGAAAAACTAACCATCACACCAATTCCGAATATACGAAGGCGTTGTTTTAAAGGTAAACTCTTCTATTGAACAGATTATAACTTTTATCAGGTCTAAAATAAATTTACCATATTACCGAGGGTAGATATAACCAAGGTCCATAAAGACTTCGTTCGAACAAGATATTTGATGCTCCAGTCCTGGAGTTCTGTGTTCTCTCAAGGATAGAGGCACCACAGAGTGGTGGAACACGTCAACACCCCAGATGTACTGGCCGTCATATCCTGACGTGACACCACAACGTTACTGTTCTACATACCTGCAACAAACAATCATAACATCATTAAGATGCTAAATCAATATATTTGGGTGTGCATCAAAATAAGTCAATTGACCTTCACAACAAAAGATTTAAGAAAATTTAAAACATTAGTAGAAACGTACTACATTCGGTGGATAAAGTTCACCATTAAGCAAGCTAATCGTCGCTATATTAATATTTTTACATGGGTGATAATTTATAATAATATAGTAAAATTCAAACACATACCAAGACAGTCCTGTGAAGGAAACGAATTTCTCTTTATAACTCCAGAACTGGTAGTTGAACTAGTGCAGAACAGTGTGTCACGATTTGGTGTTCAAAACAAACATAGGCATTGTATGATCGAGCTGAAAAGATTAATTAAAACAACTTCACTATCATGACACAACTGACAGATCAAAACAAGACAAATGCATAAAAAAATGATATTTCATCACTCGTCAACTAGAAAAATAACCGTACGAAATGAGCTTAGAATTTCATATAAGTAATCAATATAATTATGTGTACCTGTATTTTGGTTACAATGCATCCTCTTTCACGAGGATATTGTCTCATTTCAGGAAGTTTAAAAGTAGACAATGAGTTATTTTTTAATACGCATTTTGCATTCGATCACCATATTCGAGTCTGCCAATTCTCATCGACCATTCCCGATTCTCCTTTCTTTCCCAGGACGGAAACTTATGCCGAATTGAATTTACGTCTACACAGCCTTTCACACTGGGACGATATTTAGGTGGCATTTCACAAAAAATAATCCAAATATTTACGTCAGAATAGTAGCGCGTGGTCGCGCGCCATGCTGTGTCAAACATAAATAAACCATAGAACAATACTGTTTATATATAAAATATACTCGTGTTCTATTGGTCGCAGCATGGTCGCCGCCTTCTTGTCGTCACACAGTCATAGATATTTCTCATCTTCGTTACTGTTGAAATTTTGGATCGGAGTTATACCCCCCTGGTGTGCATACACGGACAATAAGAAAGTCATAGACAAACAGATATATTTTTTTATTGTCTTTCAAGTAGGTACCAAATACTCGCTTTTCTTGTGTAATCCAAAATTAATCCAAATGCGCATTGCCTTTTAATGTTCCTGTTTAATCTCTTTATGTAAGTATCAATGGACTCTATGGTTATTATCAAACAACTAAACGTCAAACGATGTCTAAGGCGCTCCGCCCACTGAGGCAACTGAAAACCAACTAAAACCGGCTTTTTCTCTCTCTTGATTGGTCAAAAAGCTTGTTTAACCATAGACGAACTACGAGACAGCTGACAGCTAGCAACTAGCAACGGCCACCCAGGGCAATGAGCAGTGACAGTCGCAAGATGGTCGCAAGTCACCGCTTGCGTTACCATTGACAACGGGGTTTTGTGTTATTGTGTAGTGTGCGGGCCATCACATTGTCATACAAAGACAGTTGGCAGTTGAGAGTTTTCAGTTGCCTGAGTGGGCGGAGGCACTAAATCGTCATCACTCGAAGAAAGTTCGAATTCCATGTTGATAGGTAAACTTATTCCTCCAATGTAATTTATTGCGTCCGTACGTAGCAGATTGAACCCGAAGCGCTAGCAAAGGAACTATTCTGCGGCATCCACGGATTAAGCGGCCGATTTCGGCGGTTTAAGTTGAGCGAGGAATGTGCTCCTTAGCAAAGACTGATATACCGGCCCGTACGAATAATATCGACGGTTCCAGTGACGGCAAAGGAACCGGTTTCAAGTAGCCGAGACTGACAACACTATCTCTATATCATACATAACAACCTCACTATAATTATTTTTGACACACGCTTTCGCCAACTCGAATTTTCTCCCTTTGTTTCTAAACTCTTACTCTTATAATATCCTTTACGCTGTCGAACCCACGCACTTAAATTCACCGTCCCATGCCTGTGATGGTTATAGGTATGTTCTAATGCTGACATATTTTTAATTTAATATGTTAAGTACTACGGGCCTAGTCTATATCTCTCACAGCGCCCGTAACGCGGGTTTAGCTACGTCACGAATCCGTATTAACCCTCCTCTGACCGTGCTAAAAACTTTCTCGCGCTCCGATGCTGTACACTCAGTAAATATTAGTGTAATGTATTTATTTAATCCAATACATAAATGTATTGTGGAGGAATACCTAAAATGTTAACTCTATGTTTAGTATATTTATAAAGATATTTCAGTAAATACAAACCGTGACCGCTTAGTTGGCAGCACCGTCAAGAAAGGTTAAACGGCAAACGTGCTTGTTTGTGAAACCGAATGATCGAGACTAGGCCCCCTGGGTCCACGTAAGCATTGAACGCAATAATACGTGACCTGGTCGACGTGTACATTAAATTTGTCATTAAATTTGAATCGTAATTTCAAGATATTCTTTAGATTTACGACTAATTACTTAATCTAACCTTGGCTTGCCTCTCCGGCCACACTTTTATCTGTCGCATGCATGTATGTTTGTACGAATTTTTCTCTTTCGCTTTCGGTCATTGTAAAGTCAATAAAGTCAACAAATTCGGTTCGATTTAGATTGAAACGTATGAACGAAAGTTAATCAACTAAAACTGAAACGTTAGAACGATGCTGAAGGGGGTAGTTTATTTGTTGTGTAAGCTTGAAATTTCTCATCGAATTTCGGGACATTTCTAAGCTTTGTTAAAAGTGGTGGTAAATATTTAAAATTTTTGAATAATTCGTTAAAACCAATACCATTATTAGAAAGCAGATAAAAGTATCTCTTTGAAGTTTTTTTTATTTGAAATGTGCTTTCATATTTTTAAATTGTATTTTTTAAATTTCAAACTGATAAAAGTCGAACAAACCACGTATTATGTTTTTACAACAAACGTCAAAAAATTATTAGAATACGAAATTTTCTAAATATTGTTTATATATAAGGGAATTTTCAAGAAAACTGTCACCTCACTTTTTGCTTCGTTTATACAATAAAACATTTTTTTTTTTAAGTTAAAAGAAAAATACATATTTTGCTTTGTTAACTTAATACATTGATACAAATAATATTAATAATGATGGTTTACTACCTAACACTAAGTAACACATTTTTTTAAGTGAAAACATTTTGGTTTTGCTCATTAATTTTGAGAGCAAACAGTTTTTCTCTAAATATACTTATTTTAATAAAAATACTTAATTAAAATAAGTATATTTACTTGATTAAAGACTTTAATTTGCTGTAACTGAATGTGAAAGAGCTGGCAAACGTTGCGTTCTGGCGGCTGATACGTGAGGTTCCCGTCTTTGAAAAGTTTGGTTTTTCATTTATGGACAATTTATTTTTTAATTTAAAATTTGTTGCTAAATATAAAATTAAGAAATCATCGTTTATATTGTACCAACAATCCAAAATGTGACTTTTTCGGTTATACTCTGTGAATTATTATAATATCTCTTTATTTAAGACAATAATAAGTGCAACCAAAACACCGTTTAACAGTTGTGAAGTGCTTTATATTAGTAAAGATGTAAATGTGTACGCTATGAGGATAATTTGTAATTTGCAGTGCCATGGATCTTCTAAGTTCAGAGAGTGTTTCCGTCAAGAAGGAACCAAGGTCCCAGAAATAGGGTGAATGGTGGATGTGAAATGCCGTATACAGATATAGATATCGAACCCCTCGATGTAAAGAAAGAATGTTTGCAGTATGCCAAGGCTACTCCGACAACCAGTAAGTTTCATGACAATAAATAATAATATTAAATCTTAAATTCAGATATTTGGAACCTACGTGGTTTTGGAATATTTCGCGGATTGTTTGCGAGTCATTCTCCTGGCATTCATTGGTTACTTTTATTTTTACCTTTACAGATATTTTCCGAATTTACCTTACTTACCTTCCCGAAACAATTCATTTCACGTCCTCACCGACAGCGTGCTCCATCCACCACAATAGTTTTTTTTTTAAATTAAGAAGTTACTTTCTAAATAAATCATGTAGTATGGATGCAGGAATTACTTATTCCATTGATTGTAAAAACTTTGTCTTCTTTGAAGGTGCTAAAAACTTTCATCCCTGCGGCGGACATCTAGAATTCATCTATTTACTGTTTAAATTCTGTTTGAAGTCCGTAGTTCAATTTCCCCCTGCTTTCGGATCTCTCAACAGTCTTTAATTCTTTAATATTTATAAAAATATAATATAACGTATTTTGAAGTTTATAATTTTTAAAGGTTGTTTTATTGTATCTTAATTTAGTTCTGTCTCGGAAAGGGACGTTCGAGATGCGTGGTGTCAGCTCAATATATATCAATGTTTTGTCGTTTTTCTATTCTAGGTATCATTAACGTGGCGACGGTTTCCATCACGGCAGAAACAGAATCCCGAGAAGAGGATGGAGGGGGAATTCCTTATACGGAAATAGACATAGACCTGCCGGATGTTAAAAAGGAATGCTTAGAACGATCTGAAAGAATTACCCAGACAACGGGTAAAACCGGTTTTTCTGTGTTTCATATTTCTATTACGTGCTCTTTTAACTTTGGCGCTTTTTTATGAATTTATTAGTTATATTTTCAGGTTCAACAACAGACCTGAGGAAGCATTCTGCGCTAAAACGATTCGCTTGCCCCTATTGTAACTACTCCTGCAATTATAAGTCAATGTCAGAACGACACTTGCGCACCCACACAGGAGAAAAACCTTTTTTATGTTCCGACTGCAACTATTCATGTTCTCGGAAGAATTATTTAATGGTGCACATGTTGACTCACGGTGGAGAAAAACCTTTTTCATGTTGCGACTGCAACTTTTCATGTTCTCAGAAGAAAGATTTGAACAGGCACATGTTGACTCACAGTGAAAAAAAACCTTTTTCTTGTGCCGAATGCAACTATTCGTGCTCTCAAAAAAGCAATTTGACGAGACACAAGATGACTCACAGTGCAGAAAAACCTTTTTCATGTTCCTATTGTAGCTATTTATGCACTCAAAAGGTACACTTGACAATACACATGTTAACGCACAGTGGTGAAAGACCCTTTTCATGTTCTGACTGCAACTATTCAAGTTCTCATAAAAGCAATTTGACGAAGCATATGAGGACTCACAGTGAAAAAAAACATTTTTCTTGTTCTTACTGTAACTATACGTGTTCTCATAAGGGACATTTGGCAGTACACATGGAGACGCACAGTAAAGAAATATCCTTTTCATGTTCCACCTGCAACTATTCATGTTCTACAAAAGAAAGTTTAGAAACCCATAAGCTGACTCACAGTGGTTTTTCGGTGGGGGGATTGATAAAATATTGATTTCACATGTCTTACTCTGGATGTAAGAGGAAAGTAAAACATGACCACAATTTGTTGAGTTGTTTATTGGAAAATAAATTACATTTATTATACAAGATATATATTAAATTAAATTGTTACATGGTTTTTAGTACTTATCACCTAAGTCCACGTAATGTGAAACACAAAGCTGGGATGCAGATCGCTTGCAGATTCACTCTTAAGTTAAAACCCATTTCGTTTTCCGAATGATTTGTCAAAATTCCAGTAGCAGGTTGATCTGCTGACGTATTTCGAAGAAAACTGTTCTAATATTTTGATTGCAGTTAAAATTTTTGTTTCAAATCTTATCCTGCAAAATTCGCAATTGGAAGGAAAACCATAAACATATTATGAGAGTAATACTAATTAAAGCTGGGGACTCGTGCAGTTTGACTCTTAATTTACAACCAGTTTTGTGTTCAGAATGTAACGATTAAGTTCCGGTTGTGGATTCATCCGCCGACACAATTTGAAGTTAAATCCTGCTATGCGTTCTAAACACAATGTAAACATTCATGATTTTAAGTCCTTAGCTGATGCATTTTAAGGGATACCATTCTCGCTCTCGAGAGCACACATAAATGTCTAGTTGCAGAATTTGTATACGTGATTCTTTATTGGAAGAATACTCGTCTCATGTGATATAAAAAATGGTACCTCTCTGGTAAAAGGAGGATTTCTAGACCCCCGGCGCTTGAAAATCGTTGGGCGGCCTGCCGGTGATTGGATTATAATATGTGAGTCTGGGACGTGAAAATAGTCCCAGATCTCTCTAAGCGTTTTACTCTGAGGAAAAAAAAATCCTCATCGCCTATGTCATCTTTGAAGATGCTGTGTATAGGATCTTTTAAGAGAAAGGAAGGAATGTCAAGAGAGTATTTATTTCGCAAATGTGAATGGTAGAAGAAGTCGAGGACGCCCGAGGAAGACATGGTACGATCAAGTTAATCAGATACTTGAGTCGGGCCATATCCAGAGTCAGAATAATAGAACAGCACGTACGATAAGATGTATGAATGTGAATGAGGCGAGGAGTGCCAAGACCGAGTTGTTTGGCGGTCCGTCCTCTCTGCCTACCCCTGCGGGGAAACGGCGTGATGGTTAGTTAGTTAGTTGAGGACAGGAAGTCCTGGGACGGAAAAAGGTTTGAGGGGTGGGTAGGAATCTGGGGATCAATATGTCCAGGAGTGATGAGCCTTTGAAGCCATCCCGCGGTGCAAGGCAATGGGTCGGGAGGGTCCGGCTGGAGAGATCAAATGGTCTCCCTCAACCAATGCATAAAAAATAAAACAGCTACGTATATATATTTATTAAATAAGAAAAGTAAATATATAAACACAATAAGCTTTCGACAAAGAGCATTAATACCAGGTAATTAAGTATTTGACAATATTCCATCCACTTGATAAAAAATATGTGGTAAACAAAAAAAAAACTACAAAACTAACAGTTGAATTAAAGAACTAAGATGGAAATATCACAAAATTTTCTAATGTAATAAAAGAATGATAGATGTATACATAATTTACTATACTGTTAGCAACGTATTTTAAATATTTGCCGCCAGAGGTCCTGCTAGCGCCTCTGGCGGCCAACTGGGAAACTACTACAGCCCTTGCGGTCGGTAAAGAAGGGATTGACACCGTGGGTTGGCAAGACTGCTCGGACATGCAACTGCCACGGCTAACAACTCCGCGGACGCAGGCGAATGGCTTGGAACTTGAATTGCGAGATCTTTTCGAACATTGGATATTATTATTATCATTTACCGTGCAGACAATATATTTCATTATAAACATTTACTTAGCGTTTCATAAAGCGGGTGACAAACGCGAAGTTCACATCAAAAAGATACTGCGTTATAAGTGTCTTTTCTACCGACACACTACGTTAAGGTACTGACACATTTGCTTATTACAATCCGGCTTATGAGTATGCTCTTTAATGAGCATGCTCACACAACTGTACACACTTGCTCATAAATGAACAGGCTTGGCTTGAGCTTTCTAATGTATGAGCATGCTCAAAGCCAACAATTGAACACACATGCTCTTTAAAGAGCATGCTCATGTCAAATAACAACTGTCATCGTATCTATAGAGACAATTCCGTTCGCCCAGAACATCTTATTGCTTGCAACGCAATTATTAATTATTTAAGAAAATTATAAGGATTATAAAAGATTACCATATTATTTGTCCCAGCTCTCAAAGGTCTCATAGAAATCGTTGTATCTCCCTTACTATCATAGTGAGAAGTATGATTTAAATGGTATTGGAAAGATAATACAACACGCTATATATTCAAATCTAAAAGTAAACTACAAAAAAATAAAATGTACACCTTTTTGAAACCAAACTTTCCGATCAGAATTTGAATAAAAATTATGAAACTTTGTGAATTTTTAAAGTTTTTTTTTTTACATGAAATGACAAAAAAGTGAGGTTACCATTTTTAAAACTTTTTAAAGTTTTCATCCAAAAATTTTATATTTATAAAATTACATGGTTATTTCCAATAATTTAATTTAAAAGCATATTTCATCACCATTCGAAAACAGTTTTTAGTTTTCGGATACGTTAACAAATATTCCATTTATTTACGAATGCTTCCGCAGTATTTGACGGGCTACTCTCTAAAATTGCATACAAAAACGAGATACTCAAATGCGGAATGCTATTCCGAACTGAGATCGGATTGAAATGAGCATGCTCATTTTAATGTTCGTTATAAACATTGAAACAATTTATTATTTTGAGATAACGTTTATTTTGTATGTGACCGGCTGACCATAATACACACAGTGATTTCCGTTTCCGGATCTAGGAACATAGACAAGTTATTGTCATAGAGATATTAACATAACATCTCCCTTTTTTTTATATAAAAAAAATAATTTATTTACTTTTTTAATTAACATAACAGTTTTGAATTTTCATTTCTTCTCTCTAAATATATTTAAATATTTAGATATTTTTACTTGCTACTAAATCATGACATTTATTTTTTAAGAATTTTAACAAAAATTATAATGAAAAAACACTGAAAACTTAGATATAGTGTTTTTTAACAAACTAAAAAGAAAGTCTTTTTTATTAGACAATGCATTTACATTTGCATGAAATTATATAAACAAAACAAAAATATTTTTTCTTAATACTATGCATTTATATAAACAAAAATAAAACTATATTATGTAAACATCTTTAAATTAGTTTTACATGTATCTGTCAGGAATCTTCACAACTCTTCCTGATCTGGTTATGACTTGACTTGAGGTAGATGGAATCGCAAAATCTATATTTGGAAAATACATCTGACTAGTATTCTGACTTTTATTTATCACCTCTGATGATTGACTGTCTTGTTGACTTTTTTCTTGGCTGTTATTATTATTATTATTAGTATTTTCATTCGACTTGTCATATCTTAAATGAATTCTATTCCTTCTATATTTATTTCCGTTTGAAGTTTCTATTATGTATGACCTTGGACTTTTATTCCACAAATTTTTTACTATTGCTGGCTCCCAATGACTATCTGGTTTTCTTTTAAAAACTACTTTATCCCCGATATTTAATGGTTTTAAATCCTTACTACCTCTATCGGCATACTTTTTCATCTTATTTTGACGATTTTCTATTTCTTTTTTATATTCTTTAAATTTGACTATTTTTGGTCTTAACTGACTTTTAGTTGACGGTAAGTTACAACGAAGTTGTCTTGACATTAATAATTGTGACGGAGAAGGTAAATTCTCTTTTGGTGTTGTACGATAATGTAATAATGATAAATATGGATCAGTTTTATCTTCTTGACATTTTCTTAAAATATTTTTTACGATTTTGACTGAACTTTCTACTTGTCCGTTTGACTGAGAATGATATGGACTTGTAGTTATATGGTAAATATACCATTCATACGTAAATGATTTGAATGCAACTGAATTGAATGGTGGACCTCCATCACTGACTAATTCTAATGGTATTCCATGTCGACTGCAAATTGATTTTAAATTTTTTACTACTACATCTGCTGTGTAATGCTTATTCATGTTTGCAATTTCTATATACTTTGAGTAATAATCAACTACTACTAAATAATAAGTATTATTAAATGTTAAAATATCAACACCAATACGTTCCCAAGGGTAGTTTGATATTGGATGTGATGTAAGTGACTCGTGTTGATTAGATGGTTTAAATTTTAGACATGTTTGACATTGTTCAATCATATTTTTAATATCTGAATTCATATTTGACCAATATAGAAAATCTCTAACCAATTTCTTTGTTTTTATAATCCCTTGATGCCCTTCGTGCATTTTCTTTAATATGTCTGGTATCATAACTGTAGGAATTATTAAAGAATGTCCTTTAAAAACTAAATCGTCACACACATTTATTTCTGATTGTATATTCCAATATTGTTTAACTAAAAAGTCTACTTTATTTTTAGATGTCGGCCAACCTTCAATGTAGTATTTTTTTAAAATTTGTAAAGCTGTGTCCTCCCTAGTTGCTTTTTTAATTTCTTCTAATTTTTGTGGTGTTACTGCCATGTTATTAATTATAGTGTTAACATGTAAATTAATATCACTTTCAAAAGTTAATGTTTCTGTGTTTGGCAATGCTGACCTTGACAATGTATCTGCTATGTACAAATTTTTTCCTGGAATATATTCTACAATGAGATCATATTTTTGTAAATGTAGCATCATTCTTTGCAATCTTGCTGGTACGTCGTATAACGATTTTTTAAATAAAGTAATTAGTGGTTTATGATCAGTTTGTACATATACTGTTTGACCATATAAATATTGATGAAATTTATGACATCCACATACTATAGCATATAATTCTTTTTCAATTTGTGCATATCTAGTCTGTGCTGATGTGAGTGTTTTTGAAGAATATGCTATTGGTCTTTTGTCTTGCATAATGACCATACCTACTGCTGATTTTGATGAGTCAACAGATAATGTAATTGGTTTATTTTTATCGTAATGTGTTAAAATTGGTTCTGAACTAATTGTATTTTTCAATTCATTGAACGACTTTTCATAATTTTCATCCCATATAAATTCTACATTTTTCTTTAATAATTGTCTTAATACATTAGTTTTTTCTGACATGTTTTTTATGAAAGGACTTAAATAATTAATCATTCCTAAAAATCTTTGCAATTCTTTTTTATCTTTTGGTGACTTCATTTCCCTAATAGCACTAATTTGTGAATAATCAGCTTTTATTCCTTCATCACAAAATATGTGACCTAGAAATTTAATTTCTTTGACGTTAAATTTACATTTATTCAAATTAAATTTTAAATTATTTTCCCGTGCCCTATCTAACACTTGTTTTAAAGATTTATCGTGACTTTCTTGATCTTTTCCAAAAATCAAAATATCATCAATAAATATTGTTACACCTTCTATATTTTCAAATAATTCATTCATGACTCTAGTAAATATATCTGAAGAATTTTTAATACCAAAAGGTAAACGTTTGAAAAAATATCTCCCGAACGGGCTATTGAATGTACATAATTCTGCACTTTCTTCATCTAATGGAATTGACCAATATCCTGAAGTTGCATCAAGATGAGAAAAAATTTTTGCTCCGTGAACTTTATATCTAATTTCCTCAAATGTCGGTAACTGATAATGTGACCTTTGTAATGCCATATTTAAATTTTTGGGATCTAAACATAACCTCAATTTACCGTCACGTTTCTCTATGATTACTAACGAACTCACCCATTTTGTAGGCTTTGTAATTTTTTCTATAACATTTTGTTTTACCATTCCATCTAGTGCCTCTTTTAGTCTATCCATTAATTTGAAAGGAACTCTGCGTTGAGCATCTATAGTTGGAATGACGTTCGGATCCACTGACAGATGACATGTGTATGGTAAACATCCCAGACCCTGAAACACATCGTTATATTGCGTTAATAAATTATCAGTATTTTTATAGTTAACAACAGAATTTTGATAAATTTTTTGAATTAAATTCATTTTTTCACACATATTCAATCCAATTATTGTTTGGCATTTAAATTTGCAAACTATAAATGTTATTATTTGACATTTGTTTTCATTGTAATGACATTTTAAATTACATTCTCCAATTATCGGTATATTAAATCCTCCAAATGCTGTCACTTTAGCATTTGTTTTTCTTAATACTGACTTAGGTATCATTAATTTATTAAAATTTTCTATTGAAATCATATTTGCCATCGCCCCTGTATCGATTATTGCATTTATTTTTAAATTATTAATTGTTATTTCAATTACCCAATTTGTATTACACACATTATTAACATTTTGGATATTAATATGACTTATAAATAATTCTTCATTCATATTGTTAGACTCTATCTTGATTTTACTCAAATCAGTAATTGGAATTTTTAAATTCGACATGTAACAATCATAAGTTTGTTTGTTTACATTTGATTTGTTTTGACAGATATTCTGATTATTATCATTTAAAATTAGTTGACAACTCTTATCATATGAATTATTTTGACAATATTTATCATAGTTAATTGAGTCTAAATTTATAGTACCAATGTTAAAATCAGAATCACTATTATTTTCAGAAAATATCATTCTGACATTGTTTTTAGAATTAATATTTTTACTGTAGCACATTTTTGAAAAATGACCAAAGGAATGACATTTATGACACTTAACTTTCATTGCCGGACATTTAGTACGATGTATTTCTCCACATCTTTTACATGATTTTTCCTTTGACTGACTTCTCTGCGAGGATTGAAATGACCTTTCATTTCCGACTGGATCATGACTGGTGTACTGGTTTGACTGACTTCCAAATCGGTTCCTTAGTGGACTTCTTTGGCTTCTTGACTGACTTCTTTGGTTTCTTGACGTATTCCTCCATTTATCTCGACGACTGTGAATATTATTTATTTCACTATTAGAATGAAATTCATCCTGAAGTTCTAAAATAGCTTCATTTGACAACGACATATTTTGAGCAATATTGAATGCTTTGTCAATGTCAATATCTGTTTGTTGTAATAGATTTTCTTGAATTCTGAAGTGTTTCTTGTGCATATTTGTGATAAAAATGTCTTTTAAAATATCATCTTTCGTATTTCCAAATTCACATGACGCAATGTATTTACGAAGTGACAATAAAAAATCTTGAAAATTTTCATCTTGGTTTTGTCTTCTTGTGAAAAATTTATACCTCTCCATTGTTTTATGTTTTTTAGGCATAAAATAGTCTTCAAATTTTTAATTACCACGGCGTATTTTGCTGTTTTACTGTCGATATCCGTCCATGTATTGAAAATTTCTATTGCATTTTCGCCCATTGAAAATAAAAGTATAGCAATTTTTTTTAGAATCTATGGCTGCATCTTGATTACATGCTTGCATGAATAATTCAAATTTTGAGATCCATTTTGACCAGTTATGAGATATATTTCCTTCGAAATTCATCTGCGGGCACGCGTTTATACTCGCCATTTTTTTATTTTTTTTTTATCACTTGTAATTTTCGTAATCCTTAATTATTTCGTGTAATCCAATATTTTAAAATAAACTTTACACTTGAAACTTCAATGATTTCCACTTCTGACACCATTTAATGTTCGTTATAAACATTGAAACAATTTATTATTTTGAGATAACGTTTATTTTGTATGTGACCGGCTGACTATAATACACACAGTGATTTCCGTTTCCGGATCTAGGAACATAGACAAGTTATTGTCATAGAGATATTAACATAACACTCATAAGCCAGCCTGTCCACACATGCTTAGAGGCTTCCCCTTCCATCCGATAATCCAATGAGCATGCTCACAAATCAAACGTCTGTCGATTTGAGAGTATGCTCTTTTGGCTTCAAATGAGCATGCTCATTACTAGCAACGTCACTGACACACATGCTACTAGGTAGCAATTGCTACTAGGTAGCATGCTCTTTGGCTTCAAATGAGCAAGTGTGTCCGTAGCATTATAAAATATTCCTTCCTACGGCAGGAGAAGGGGTCAGTTGAAATCGGAAACGGTCGAGGGAATATCATTTCTTTGCACTGGATATGTCAGCTTGACAGCTCCGTGTATTAAAAATGACCCCTCTCCTGTTTACGGCGAAGGGGGGGATCGCATAACTTTTCTGATATCGCGATCGTAGCGGTCACGAAAAATAACGCGAATTAGCGAAGTATTCAAACCGCGATCACAGCACATCATATTTTTACGTCTGGCGGGTCTGTATGGGATTGTATTTATTTATTTATTTATTTATTTATTAGGAAAAGTTGACAGCAAATCTGAGATTATACAATGATATATTAATAAGATAGTTAATTATGCCAATTATGAACTTTCCACTGATAATAATAAATGATAAAGTGTGACATTGTAGGGTTGTTTTCTTAATTAAATTATTTTCTAGTTACAATATGTGAAAAGGAGTTACTAGTTACAATATGAAAAAAAAGGGGGAGGAGGAAACATGGGATTGGGATGAAGAGGCAAAGGGCGGGGATATATAGGGAGTGAATTTCTACTTAGAGTCATGTTGCTTAGTGAATTTTTCGTTTTATGTCGCGAGAAGTCGAGCTAAAAATGTCAATGTGATAATAATTTAAGTTAAATGAATGTGTGGATCTGTAGATAAATGAGTTTTGTTTGGAGTTGGTCTTGCAAAGAGGGAGATTAAAAGTAAGCGACTGTCTGCTGTTGCGATATGGAACATGGAATGATAGGCGTTGGAGAAGATCGGGGCTATCGATTAAGTTGTGTATGATTTTAAATAACATTACCGAATCTGCTATATTTCTTCGGCAAGTCAACGTCTGTATATTGAAGAACTTTGCAGAGTCTTCACTACTGACATGCGATCGGAAAGAGCGGAAGTTAAGGTACCTTAAAAATCTATTTTGAACACTTTCAATTCTATTTTTATGTATTGTATAGCCTGGGTTCCACACTTGTGATGCATATTCAAGGATACTACGAACGTATGAGTAATATAGTATTTTGAAAGTAGCAAGATCTTTGAATTGTTTGCAGGAACGGATTACGAAACCCAGCATAGAGGATGCTTTAGTGACTATGTGGTCGATATGATTATTGAAATTTAGTTTACTATCAAGTATAACCCCAAGGTCCCTAATTTCTGATTTGGTGGATAAAGGTTGATGATTAATTGAGTATTCGTGGATAACTTTTTTTTTGTTTCTAGTAAAGCGTACGACAAAGCACTTGGATGTATTTAATTCCAGACCATGGGCGTTACAGTACGTGTTTAAACGTTCCAAATCCTCTTGTAGTTTCTGACAATCCTCGGTAGACTTTATGGGTGAGAAGATTTTCATGTCATCTGCATACAGGATGGTCTGGGAGTTTAAAAAGCAGTTACCAATATCATTGATATAGATATTAAATAATAATGGTCCTAACAGGCTGCCTTGAGGAACTCCCGATGTTACAGCAACAGAATCGGATTTAAATCCAGCAACCACTACCAATTGACTACGGTTGGAGATATAAGAAGAGAGCCAACGATAAAGATTGCCATGAATACCAACCTTTAAAAGCTTGTTCAGTAAGGTTGAGTGATCTACCTTGTCAAACGCTTTACTGTAGTCGGTATAGACTGTGTCCACTTGTATTCTGTTATCCAAATTATCTTGGAGGTATTCTGTGAAAGTTAAAAGATTTGTGGTTGTAGATTTCCCACTAATGAAACCGTGTTGTTTCGCATTCAGGCTGGGCTTAAGAGCAGCATATAGTTGATCATAGACTATTTTTTCAAGGATTTTGTTAAATATACAAAGTTTGGAGATTGGCCTGTAGTTTTTAACGTCGGTTTTTTTACCATTCTTGAAGATAGTATGGCGAGCGCTAAGTATCTTTTTGATGTGAACTTCGCGTTTGTCGCCCGCTTTATTGCTAACAATACTATTGTTAAACACACTTCATTATGCACAATCTTAACTCATAGGTTTTGACTATTTTTTATTTATTTTTTTCATTACCGCCTTTATTAAAATTTGTTTCTATGAATCTTACTGATTTTTGTATTAAACAATTGATGTCTCAGCACGGTTAAGTCACTCAGTGATCCCTTCGTTATAAAATATTGTATTGGAATATAAGTTATCGTATCATAAAAAAAAGCTTTCAGTTTCGGGATTGAAGTATTTTTGCTTTCCCCCTGATTAGTTAAAAGCTAAACAATAAAAGCAGGTTTTGACAAAAATAATATCCTCTTGTTCTATCAACACAATGCTTTATAATTAATGTTATTTTTCACAAAAGTTACAAGACGAATTTTTTGTTCAGTACCTGCTTGGATGAAAATAAAAGCATTTTATATTTCGTAGTCTATGACTCTGTTGTTTATGGCATATGACATAACCTCACTATTTTTGACACGTGCTTTCGTCAATTCAAATTCTTTTCGCCACATTTTAAAATTATTATTTTTCTACCTTATATCCTTTACGTTGTTTAATGTTTAGTTCACGCACTTCATTTATTCCTATCCTGTTATAGTTGTTGGTAAGTTTAATGCTGATATTTTCTTACCTGAGCAAATTACGCTATTTGACGGCAACAATCACGACCATTCTTTAAACTGTTTTTGCATATCGCAACTTAGGTCAAGATACTACAGCGAAAAGTCAAAATTTTTCCATGCTTTCGAGTTCATTGTTTTGTCGGGTAATTCCAACCGAATCCAAATAATATTCAAAGTTCGTATACAGTTTCATCAAATTAGACTTCCGAAAAAAAAAGTATTTTTTAGGTTTTTTTTAGCTGGAGCCAAATACCATCACTCTACACAACCCTATCACAACAGATGCCATGGATCTTTTAAGTTCAGAGAGTGTTTTCATCAAGGTGGAACCAGGGTCTCGGGAAGAGGGTGAAGGTGAAATGCCGTACACGGATATGGATATCGATCTCCAGGATGTAAAGAAGGAATGTTTGAAGTGTACTGCCACTACTCCAGCAGTCAGTAAGTTGTATTACAAAATATGTTCAATATTATATTAGGAAGTTTGGAATCTATGTCCGTTGTGGAAACTTTCGCAGCCAAGACAAATAATGATTTACGGCGTAATCTCTTGGCCTCTATTAGTTTCTTTTGTTTTTATATGGAAGATATTTACTTAAATAAAACCGTTATTATTCATTTCACGTTTCTGTCGACAACGTGTTCTACCACGTTAAGCTATTTTTGTTTGTATCAAGAAATTACATGTATGTTGTTTGTTTTATGTCAATAAATAATTATATACCACTAATATGTTACCTATTTATAATGAGATTTTTACTATTTAAGTTACTGTAATATCTAAAACGCCTCTGAAGGTGCTCAAGTAAAAAAAAAAACTGCAAAACTTTCATCCCTGCCGCGGAAACGTGAAGAAATACATCCCTTCTTCCAGTATTACGGAGTGGAATTTGAAAACTTATCAATGCAAGCATATCTGGGCTATCAAATGCTTCATTTAGAATTTTGTATGCATCGTGCCGATCGCCATTATCAATTATACAATACACCTGTCATAATGATGGACACTGTAACGTTGTCCGAAAAGTTGGCCAAAAAAGGAGGTAGCGCAATACGGCATAACAACCCAAAAATAAATAACGAAAAAAGCCTTATTATAGTTTGGAAAGTGGCGACCTTTCTTTAGGGTATATACTTGATGTGTCTCGACATCTCAATAAATTCTTATTTTATTATTCCAGATATCATTAATAAAGACACTGGGACCATCGAAGCAGAACCAAGAATTCGAGAAGAGGATGGAGTAGTGATTCCTTACATGGAAATTATCGTAGACCTCCCAGATGTTAAAAAGAAATGCTTAGACCGATCTGAAAAAATAAAACAGACAACCGGTAAAATTAGTTATTTTTTCTTTAATTTCTCTATTTTTATTATTGAGTGTTATTCTTTTACTCTATTTTAAAATTTTTTGCTTTATCTTTAATCTTTTTCAGACTTATTGACAAATCTTATGACGCATCCTGGGAAAAAACGTTTCTCCTGTCCTCATTGTGGCTACTCCTGCACTCGTAAGTCAGAGTTCGATGTGCACTTGCGCACTCATACTGGAGAGAAACCCTTTTCATGTTCCGTCTGCAGGAATTCGTTTTCTAGAAAGGGTCAATTGAATGTACACATGCTTACTCACAGTGGAAAAAAACCGTTTTCTTGCTCGGAATGTAACTATTCATGTTCTGCAAAGTGGATTTTAAGAAATCATTTGCGGTTTCACCGTGAAGAAAAACCTTTTTCGTGCTCTGACTGTAGCTATTCATGTACTACAAAATGGATTTTAAAAAATCACTTACTGACGCACAGTGTACAAAAACCTTTTTTATGTTCCGACTGCAGCTAGTCATGTCATCGAAAAGCACAATTAAATATCCACAAGCGGACTCATAGCGGAGAGAAACCGTTTTCATGTTCCAGCTGTAATTATTCATCATTTACAAAGTGGCATTTAAGAATGCACATCTTGACTCACAGTGGGGAAAAACCTTTTTCTTGTTCGGAATGTAACCATTCATTTTCTACAAAGGATATTTTAAAAAATCACTTGCTGACTCACAGTGCACGAAAACATTTTTCATGTTCCGACTGCAGCTATTCATGTCATCGAAAGGCACAATTAAACATCCACAAGCTGACCCACAGCGGAGAAAATCCATTTTGTTGTTCCGACTGTAATTATACATCTTCTAGTAGGGCGAATGCAAAAAGGCACATGCTGAAGCACAGTAGAGAAAAGCCATGTTCTCAAAAGGGAAGTTGAAAAGGATACTTGCTGACTCACGATGGTGAAAATTTTACTTTCCAATTCGTCGTGAATGTCGTCGGAAAGAACAATTTAAAATCCACTTGCTAATTCAAAATGTAGACATTTTTTCCTAGTTTTCCTGTTCAAGCTAACTGAAGGCGATTTTCAAAGGTCTTATGGCTGACCCACGGTTATAAATATATTTTTTTATGTACCAACTGCACCTAATCATGCTTCCCGATTAAATATTTAATAATACACTCTCATTATATTACATCCAATTATATCCATATACATGTAGCCGAACTTGTTAAAATTTCAAAATAACAACCGAAACGTAACATTTTGACTATAGATCCGTTAGTTAAAATCCATCTTAACCTCCTTTATATAACGTGTTAATGCAGTACTAGTGCGAGAACCCAGAGGGATAAATATCGTTGCGATTGTACCTTTTATGTTTGTTTGTCGGCCGTGTAGCATGGGCTTCTGTTGGGACTACGGAGATGAGGTTAAGCTATAGTTTCAGTTGCCCCTTGCGTTTTGTTAACTGAAGTTTGCGGGTAATTTAATAAAAAAATATTATTAGAATAATTTATTTATACTACTTATGTAAAAATGTCCGTCTGGCAGCAAAGGTGTTGCAAGATGGCAAATACTTTAACTGCCGAATTAATGCATTTGAGATACGTTTTTAGATTTTCACGGCCAAAAGCATTTTCGTTGTTTGATTTTGGGGTTTTATGCCGTGTTGCGCTACCCCCTTCTTTAGCCGACGTTTCGGACAGCGTTGCAGTGTCCATCATCAGGGCAGATCCGGCAGATCCGACGATGTATGATCTGCCCTGATGATGGACACTGCAACGCTGTCCTAAAGAAGGCTAGAGTCGACTAAAGAAGAAGAAAGAACACCCCAAAAACAAACAACGATAATGCATTTGAGCATTATAATTCTTTCATTATAAAAATATTCGTTTTATATAAAATTGTAATTGAAGCCCAATTGAAAAAAAAAATGGCAACTTAAGTTTTAAAATACTAATTATTTGTAAGGAATAATAAATATCATGTAACACCTGGTTTTTAGGAATAATAACTCAAAAAATATTTAATTTGAATTTTGAGAGGACACATATACAATATCCTTCCCGTTAGCTTAATAACAGAAAATAAAATAGAAATATTTAAGAAAAATAATGTTTTATAATAATATTAGTGAGCAAAATCCACAGTTCAATATATAAGAATAATGTCTGTTACTTAGGTAGATTACAATAAGATAGAAATTTTTTATTGCGTACATACATAAGTTAAGAAAGTCAAATATGTATAATTATTTTTACGTAATAAATAAGCAAATAATTTTAAGCATAAAATGATTATTTTATGCAGGGTGACCGAGGGTAAACCGCACTAAAGGGGTACCAGGCACACTATGCTTCTTCATATAGAAGCCAACAACACTAATTCAGCAAATAACTCACCAATCACTTGCACGATCATTACAAATATACCTTCAACTAAAAATTTCTCTACCTAAATATTTTTCATGATTCTTTTCTAACATATTAAACTAATAACTACTTTAACTATTTCGTAAACTATTTAAAACGTCAATTACAAGTCGTCGCTTCAGTTCGTTTTTATCCAACAGACCAAAACGTAAATCGGGAGAAATGGAACATTTTTTACGATAAAAGCACATACATTTTGGAGGCCGTAAGACAAAGTGGGTTTTGAAAATCCCTTAAATAATCTTTTATATTTTTTTTTGAACATTTATCGTATAAATAAAGGCTTTTTGAGAAAAATGGAGTCGAAGTACGTCATAGATACTTTAACCTTGCATAATGATAGACTCCAGAAACTAATATCTACAGCCTGTATGTCGGACGAATATCTACAGCTCATATGTTGGACAAATATCTATGACCTTCAGAGTGAAGACTAATATCTACAGAGCTAAGGTCGGATTAATATCTACGTTGGTCCCAGTGGTGACGAATATCTATGGAGCGTAGGTGGGACTAATATCTACAGACGGCAGCTGAGCAAGAGGTTGTACGGAAAAGCATAAATTACTAGTGTCCGACCGAACTTTCGGTTTCGGTTTCGGCCTAGTTTCGGCAAAAAAATGGCTTTCGGTTTAGTTTCGGTTTCGGCTGCCATCCAGCCGAAACTACGGCCGAAACCGAAACTGAATTCGGGAGGTTTCGTGCTACGATCGGATATGTTCGGTGCACTGAGCTGCGAGCGACGAAGTGTCATTTTGCTGGGTTAGCGCTCATAGTCGTTTCAGGACTTGTTGATATGCATAAGTCAAATAACATCCTGCTATGATTATTTCAACATTATTGGATCCCAGATTAAAAAATACATATTTGAATTCTGATGAAGTTGATAATTGTGCGCGGACGTTGTTAGTGAAACAATGAGCAGAAGCTGTAATTCTAGGGACCCACAGCTATCTTATCTTGTTCATCTAAAAAAAAAATTAAAGAGGAGAAGGGCTATGGGATGCCCATGACGTTTAACGGAAGAAACTTCTGGTGTGGATAATTGTGATAATCTTAACAGGGCCAAGGATACAAAGAAACGCAGATATTTATTCTTACAGGAATTCTAGTTCATTTCTGTCTTTGACAAAGGTTGCAGTGAAATTCTTGTCGGCTCCACCGACGAATGTTTCCAGTTAACAACTATTTAGTGCTGCTGGTCAAATTTATTTAAACCGGAAAAGATAAAATGTTAATAAAATTATTGTTTCTCACTTATAATATTAGATTGTTCAATTATAAATACTGAAAATAATTAATAATTGATTCATTAAAATTATTTATTAATTAAGGAGCTCTTCACAGATTTTTTAGTTTGAGTTCAATTCTGAATGGTGATCTTAAACCAGGGCGATACTGAGAGTATCTTCCACTCTGGAACGTGCCGCATAGATACTATATAATTTTTTATATTAGATTTTATTTTTAATCAATTAATTTTGAAACAACACAAACTAATCAAATGAAATTTATTTGCGCACGTCGGGTACGAACCCCCGACCTTCGCATTGTAAGTCTAGAGCCTTGCCTCTAGACCACGTCGGCCGTATTATTAATAGTCTAGTTATTTGGTTCGAAAAAAAAGGTTACCAGAAAGTTTTCCTGGAGTTTTGAATATTGGTAATTTTTGGCTCTTTTCGAATTTCAAATGTGCCACCTCGTTCTTTGCCGGTCGGATAGTAAAATATTTTGGAGAACTATACGAAAAAACGTGGTGGTGTAGATGAATAATAGTTTGCGGCGCTCGTACGACAAAATTATTGATTTTACCAAAAAAAATTGTTTGTACGTTCATTGTAGGAAATTTTCTCTAGTTTAATTTTGTTCATATTATATTTTTATCGTAAAATGAGTCGGAAAGGAGATATTGTCAAAAAAAATCTATTAGGCGCCTTTTTTCCAATATGGCGGCGCGAGCGGCAAAGATACGAGGTGGCAAAGTTGAAATTCGAAAAGAGCACATCGAAATCTAAAAAAATTACCGATTTTCAAAAAATCCCGGAAAACCTTCCAGGTAAAACTACCAAATGATTGGGCTATAAGTATTATTATCATAAAAAACATTTAGTTGTTGAACTCCGTAGATAGGTCATTTTTATTTTAATTTTATTGAATTTCATTAAAAAGGGTGCCTTAAAAAATGACTAAAGTTAGAAGAAATTATTTTGTTCGAAGTAAGATATAAAGTATTTTTTTTGTTTAGTGTACATAAACAAATTAGGTAAAAAAAAAAGTAATTGTGTTTTGTACCTATTATTTTATGTTTTTCGTAAATAACGTTAAAAAGAAATAACAGATCTACCATTTCTTATTTTAATATTATTTACGAAAGAGTTCATTTGAAATAAATATACCTAGTATAAGAAGTTATATGTATTTCAAATCAGTGTACCTAGAATAAGTAGGTATATTTATTTCAAATCATTATTTCAAAAAGCACAAATCATTTATTTGAAATACGAAGAGACAACTTATGTTATGTTTATTATTAGTTCAAATATCCGAGACTGAATGTTTAATATAAGATTTAAAAATAAAGGGTGACTGATTAAGATTGATTATTTTTTTCCCATGATTACATGACCTTATATGGAAGTTTCGGTTTCGGCCGAAACTGTGATCGAAGCCGAAATTCGGTTTCGGTTTCGGTTTCGGTCGTAAAAAGTAGTTTCGGTCGGACACTATAAATTACTTCAATTACGTAAAGGCTTAAACGTTTAAAGTACGTACATGTAGTTTTTGCAAAATATTACGTATTTTGCTCTAAAGTTGAAATTGGCATAGCGCCTGCTCGCGTCAAGGCAAGAAAAACATCCCAGTATTCAAGTTTAGCGGCTACGCTAGGTTTGTGTAACATGGTTTGTGATACAAAAGAAAGTTCTTTAAACTGCAAACGCAATATTACGTTATGCCAATATGCTATACATAATTGCAAATCCAACCTCTGCTAGTACTGTAGATATTCGTCCACATCACGTGTTCCGTAGATATTAGTCAGCAGTTTAAGCTGTAGATATTCGTCCACACTCTGGTTCCCATAGATATTGTTCCAACATACCTCCTATAGATATTAGTCAACACATGGATTCTCATAGATATTAGTCCGATTTGTTCAGTTTTTGGAATTCCTGTAGATATTAGTAGACGCCTCCTAATGATATATACTTACGTTATCACTTTTTTTTCAGAATGTACTGTAAATGTATTTAAATAAATAAATAAACCAATATTTTTATTATATTTCCTTTAATCTCTGTATTTTTTTTTCTTGCCGCTTGGAGAGAAGGCTTGTTTTTTAAATAAAAAAGATATGTAACAAAAAATGTTAGTAAACAAAATAAACAAAGACGATGGCGATTTTAGCGGCGATTAAGATTTGACAATGGTATTTGTTATAGAAGCATTAAATTTGGATTGTGAATCTGAATGCAATCTGTCTAAAGTTGAGCTAGAAACTTTTCGAGGAGATTCCTAAGACCTAGATGATAATTCTGGTAGACCTGCAGCTGATGCAAGAATCTAGATCGAGACAATACTACGGTTCCTTTTACAATGCTACTAAAGCGGGTGTCGATGCACGATGCACTTGATGAGAGTTCTCAAGATGAGAACTCGTTGATGGCCTGGTACAATTATTTATTCTGTAGTGGAAAAACCTTCGGCTAAAACATAAGTGCTTTGGCTTGTGTGTACACTTTCTTTGCAATGAATAATCCTTGATAGGATTTTGGTTTACAGACTTTGCCAGGCCTGTAAACTGGGCTGCGTTTGTTGGTCATCTATCAATGAATCACGGTGTCCGGAAACTCTTAGTACAAGCGGGAACCTGGTAAACCTACATCACATTGGGGGACTTTTTGAGATGTAACTTTTTGATTTGAGATTTCGTTTGCTAGTAAATCGAGTCCAAAGTTTGAATTTTTAAGGACGAAATTCTAAAAATTCGTTTTTAACAGTTGTTTAACATATTATAGTATAAGTCCAAGTGTAAACCCAACATCCACGTATTTTTATCCCTTTATATGCATAAAAAAGAAAGCGAAAAATTAAAAACAAAAATTATATGCTCATATGGAAAATAAAGTTTTTTTTGGTTCTCCACGTGATTAGAAAAGAGTTTAATTATTTTCCGGTACCAGTGCAAATGCAAAGAATATCGTCAACGTAACGCCTCCAAAGTAATAAATTTTTTAAGAGAGGTGATTTAGAATCAAAAATGTTATTTTCTAGATTATTTATCTTTTTGGTTTGGGTATTTTGTTAAAAGTTTTTTAGAAAAAACCAAACAATAAATCAAAAATAATGCATAATCAAATCAATTTAACTGATAGTCCCGTATTTAATTTATTGCGTTAACTTCTGCTGAAACTGTTTCCTCCTTCTCACTCTCCCTTACCTACCCATCCTTTAATAGTTGTTCTCTCTCTTTTCTTTTTTGTATCTCTTTCTAGCACCAATAAGGTGTCTTCTCTTCTATTTTTATCTCTTTCACTTATTATTTTATTTTCTTTTATATATGTGTCTGTATGTAATTATCTTTGGTAGATATATCATGTCCTGACGAAGCTTGAGCTAAGCTAAGCTGGTTGACTGTTAAATATTAATTCAAAATAAAAGTGGTGTTTTACAAAGAGTGTTTTTTCATCTTACTAATATTATAAACGCGAAAGTTTGTATGGATGTATGTATGTTTGTTACTCTTTAAATCGAAATTTAATGAATGGATTTTAATGAAACTCGTCAATAATATAGCTCATACATCAGAATAACATATGGGCTATAATTTATAAAGCTAGCTATTTATTTTCAATATATTAAAAATAATAATTATTGTTTAATAGAAAATGTCAAAATTTGAGAATGACATTTTGCAAAACAATGATTGTTAAATCAAAATTCTATTTTGGAAAATATTTAAATTAGTGAATTTATTTGAAGTACTCGCCTAATACTTTGAATCGAATTAAGAATTATACATATTTTAAATAAATAGGTTAAGAATTTTGGTATAAACATAGATGGGACCTAGGAAAAAAATAGATTACTCGAACTACTAATCCTACGCAGACGAAGTCGCGGGCAGAAGCTTGTTTATTATATAATGTCACACCACAACGTATTTGCTTCCTTTGAAAAGAACATACTTTTGTTCTATCAGCACAATGCTTAATAATAATTGTTAATTTTCTGATATTTTTTAGATGAGTTACTAAAGACAAATTTGGTGTTCAATACCCACTTGAATGAAAATCAACAATCAACCCATTTTATTTTTCGTAGTCTATGCCTCCCATATTGTCGATGTAAGTAAGTGCACATGACATATCCTCACGTGCTTTTGTCATTTCAAATTCTTGTCGCCCTGTTCTTAAATTGTTTTTACTCTACATAATATCCTTTACGCTGTTTAATTAACGCAATTAATTAATTGTTATAGTTATTGGTGTGTTCTAACGCTGATATTTCGTTACCCGACTTAATCACGCTATTCGTATTTGATAGCGACAATAATCCATTCTCTGAATTGTTTGATAGCGCAACTTAGGCCAAGATACAGCGTAATTAAGTCAATATACTCTCATGCTTACGAGTTCATTGCTTTGACGGGACATTGGAAGTAATTACCATCACTCTACAGTGTAGAGTCTACACAACGCTCACAGCAGTACCATGGATCTTCTTAACCCAGAGAATATTTCAATCAAGACGGAACCAGTGTCCCAGGACGATGAAAGTGAAATGCCGTATACAGATATAGATATCGACCTCCAGGATGTGAAGAAGGAATGTTTGCAGTATACCGAGACTACTTCGGCAGCCAGTAAGTTGCATTACATGATGACATAATATGTTTGATTAAGATTTTTAAAATCTACGTTCGTTCTGTAAAGTTTTGCAGACAAATACTTGCTTATGGCGCAATCTCTTAGTTGCATTCGTTTTTACCTTTAAGATATTTGATTACAAGACACTGTAACAATAAATTTCAGGTTTCCTGCTGACAACGAGCTCCACAAAAAAATATCAAGAAATCACACGAGTAACATGTATTGTTGTTTGTTGTACATCAATAAAGAATACGTGACTAATAATGAGGTATTCATTATTGAAGTAACTGTAAATGTTAAAACTGCTCGAATGGCGCTCAAGCCAAAATCAAATTGCTAAAACATGCATCCCTTTCGCGAGCACGAGGATTATATATGATAGCAATGAAATAAATCCCGACATTTAGTATAATGCATAGGACGAACGCAGCGTTAAAAGCGCTAGCGTTATTGAGCGCGACCTATGACGCTTATATTTTCTACCGACAGATTTCTTCCTAAGGTAGGATAGGGGTTTAGTTGAATTCGGTAGCGGCCGGAGAATATCATTTCTTTGTACCGGATCTGTTAACTTGACGGCTGACAGCGGCTTGACGACAATGACCTCCTCTCCTGCTTACGGCGGAGGGGGAGGGGGGGTTGCATAACTTTTCAAATGTCGCATCGCTAGCGGTTGAAGCGCCATTCACATGGTTCACTAATCGCTCATTTCCGCATTTCATTCGGCCTAGTTTACTCGGAATGACACGTCTGAACATGAAATGAATCGAAGGTGCCGAACACTGAAAAGGTTTATAAGACGAAACAATACTGTTTTCTTTATTTATTTTTATTTAATTGTGTCAACAAAATTGCGTAAAAATCGATGCATCTGACATGTTTTTCCTTAAAATTCGGGGCCGGACCGCGCTGGAAATCAAACGAATTCCAGCGCGGTTGACCTCGCTCGGCGACGCTGTGGTCGGAATGGACGAGTGAACGCTTTTTTTCGTTGTTTGTTTTTGGGGTGTTATGCCGTGTTGTGCTACCTCCTTCTTTAGCCGACGTTTCGGACAGCGTTGCAGTGTCCATCATCAGGGCAGATCCGGCAGATCCGTCGATGTCCATCGTAACACCCCAAAAACAAACAACGAAAATGCTTTTGGCCGTGAAAATCTTAAAACGTATCCGAGTGAACGCTTATTTCTATAGCGCCGTCTGAACATGAAATGAAACAAAATGGACGATTAGGCCGAAAAAACATGGCGTAAATCTTCACTCGAGTGAACTGTCTGATTCCAGCTTTAGAGAGAATTACGGCGAATAGTGAAGACCCGAAATGTGCTTTTTATGTATGGCTGGTCTATATGCGATTGTAAGGCAAGCGCTTTTGTGTTTTAACCACTCGAACGCTTTTTATGGCACTATTTTCAAAGCCTCGGATTGCTTCGTTGCCACAATGTGGGAAATATTTTCTTAATTCTTAAAAATGTTTTAAGTTAACGATTTTATAATATTTGTTTTATAAATCCTTAGAATATGTGTTAATAGACAAAAGTTATGTAAATTCATTGGCTATATAGAACTATAGTCAGTGTGTATGTCTCCATATTTAAATTCGGAGATATGATTTTTTTAATCTGGACGGAAATATTTCCTTTTGCAATCCGAGAAAAAACTTTAAATTGCTCTCTCACTCCAGTGGATGAAGTATCTTTTGATATAAGCTTCGCGTTTATCGCCCGCTTTACGGTGTGGAATCCGACAGATTATCATTGCAAGCATTTCTGGACTATCAAATGCATCATTTAGAATTTTATATAGAAATACCAAGTCATTGGCTGACAATTTAAGCATATTTATACAATTTAAATGAGAGTTGTAGTACAAGAAAACTTTCCTGAACACTTATTTTTAAACTAAGAAAACTTAAGAATTTATTTTGTATTCTTTAATGTCAGTTCCAAAAACGAGAATTGTACTCAAGTTGACCTCTAACAAAGGCAAAATATAACAGTTTATTAGGCTAAATTTTGTTGAAATTATTGGTTATAAATCCGAACATTTGTAAGCTCTTGCTAAAGATTTCCGTTAATAAATTTTAACTATTTGATTTAAAAGTCATTAATTTGTTTTAATATTTCAGGAATATTTTTGTAAATATACAATTTAATGATCACTGATTTATTATTCTAGAAAATCTGACTGTTTCAATACTAAGTCAGTTAAAATCTTTCTACTTGATTATTTGAGTATGTTAATATTGTTCATATCATTTAAAATAGTGTCTAGTTCAACCAACCTTGCTAAAATACCCATTTTATACCTAAAAAAACTTAAGAATTTATTTTCTATTTTTTCAATAGATTGCCCTTGCATATTATAATGTCAGTTCCAAAAGAGAGAATTGAACATAAGTTGATTTCTAAGAATGACAAAATATAACAGTTTAGTAGGCTTAATTATGTTGAAATTTTTGGTTATAAATCCAAACATTTGTAAACCCTTGTTGAAGATTTCCGTTAATAATTATAAAATATTTGATTTAAAATTGGGGCCTAAGTATGTGTCAATGAATCAACATTGGATGTAAAGATCACTGATTTTTCGTTCTGGAAAATCTCCCTATTTCATATTTTGAAATATAAAAATAAAATATATATTTATTGCCTTCAATATTCGCAAATTTACTTTGTTGCGTCTTTTCAATTCAAAGAAAACAAATCACATCAAAATTATCAACATGTTTCGAAACCAATGGTTTCTTCATCAGCATAAAATTTTAGTTAATTATTTTAAAGGAAACCCTTGGTTTGGAAACATGTTGTTAATTTTGATGAATTAAGTGGTATGTATATGTGTAGTGATTAGTTTTTATTTTTGTATAGTAATAATATTGCTTTCGTTATAAAATTAGGGCTGTATTAAAATATTAATTTTTCGAAGAAAACTTTTTCGGAAAGGTTTTAACTTTGTGATGTCATTATTTATTGTAATTAAAAGACAAAATAACTTTGTTTTCATCACTTTTTATTTATACACAATCTACATGTTTCGTGAACGATGTTCACCTCATCAGGAACAAATGTATACTAATGTATACTGCTTATTTATTATGTCTGCTTTATTATTTACATTTTTTCTAATTTCTAATATCTCTAAATTATTTATCTGTGATAAATAATTTTGAGATATCAGAAATTAGAAAAAATGTAAATAATAAAGCAGACAAATAAATAAGCAGAAAATTTTTATAAACCCTCTTTTGAACCTTTTCCCAATTAACCGGTCTTTCCCTGCTAATGACTTTGAAATTCCTAATTGTAATTAACTTCCCCCACCCTTACCCCTTCCCCTTCCTTCTAGCCTTTCCTCCCATATGTAATCTATATTTAATTTTTAAGTTTAGTATACATTTGTTCCTGATGAGGTGAACATCGTTCACGAAACATGTTTTTTTTTTTTTTTTATTTATCAAAAAAATACATTTTTACAAAATAAGGGTAGTCCCACAAAGCTGTCAAATGGCAGCTTGTCTGTAGGTTCTACAATTTATCACTCTTAATATTATAGATAAGGAAATAATACATATTATATAGTTTTAAGGACACATTAGGATAGATCACATAATAATATTAGATTATTAGAATTACATCTATAAGATATTTCAATGTACATGCCTAATAAATAGATATATAGGCAGCTACATTAAGATAATCAATTCAACATATTTAAAGATACATGGAGTTTTCGTTAATTAACCACATTTTTATCATTTTAGGGCATAATCTGTCATTTTTTTCAAATTTTAAGTTTTTATTTATTTTATTGAAAATCATTGGTATTTGGTATTCAAGAGTACGGCTTCCATATTTATTTAATATTCGAGGAGTTTTTAGGTCCTTTCCTTCTTTAAATCTTGTGGTATGTTTGTGTACCATTGGGTGTTTATAAGAGCTTTCCCCCGCGTTATCCATAATAGTAATGAACCAAAGGAGACCTTTTGTTGTAAGTATGCTCTCTGAGCCATATAATAGTTTTAAGTTATTTCTCTCTCTGTAAATATTTGGTGTAACAATTTTTTTTATTATGGCAGTTTGTAAATTTTGAATATATTTAATGTAAATAGTGCTTGCCTGTCCCCAGGTTCGAATTCCATATCTAAGGATGGATTCGACCATAGGAAAATATATGAGTTTAAGATTGCAATGAGGCAAAATAAATTTTAATTTGTAAAAGTTACTTGCTATTGATCGTAGCTGGTTACAAATTTTTGCCACTTGTTTATCCCATTTAAAATTATTATCAACAATTATTCCCAGATAAGTATATTCATTAGTAAAATCAATTTTTTCACAGTCGCAAATATTAGTGATTTCATTATGAATACAGTCGAAACTATAAGCAGTTATTTTAGGTATATTCCACATTTTCAAACTCGGTGATCTTATATACATGCATTTGGTTTTTTTTAACATTAATAATTAGTCCTACATCATGAGCCCATTTGAGAAGCTCGTTAAAATCTCTTTGTAATTCTTGTATGCCAATTTCAGGGTTTTCATGTGATATTACAAGAGCAGTATCATCAGCAAAAATGAATCTACGAGCTTTTTTGAAAATCTTACTCATAGCAATAACATATATAATATATAATTTTGGACCTAGAATTGACCCTTGCGGTACTCCCGATTTGATATATCTTGATTTACTAATTATATTTAAAATCTTCACACTCATTTTTCTATTAGACAAATAGTTTTTGAAGAATAAGAGGAGTTTACCCCGGATTCCTATAATTTCAAGTACTTTAATTATTTGCATATGGCTGAGTGTATCGAAGGCTTTTGAAAAATCAATAAATAGAACCAGTACATGTTGTTTAGAGTTAAGTTGTGAATTTATATAATTAGAAAAATTTTCGAGCAATTTATCGCAACTTTTTTTTTTTTGGAAGCCATACTGGCATTCATCAATAATACTTAGATTATTTAAATATTTATCTAAATTTATTGATATATATTTTTCTAAAATTTTTTCTAATGCAGGTAGTATGGAAATAGGCCTGTAATTATTTATTAAGGAGTGATTTCCATTTTTAAAGATGGGCCTTACAATGCTAAATTTTAGTTCCTCAAGAATGTGGCTCGTATCAATTATTCTGTTTATTAAGTGCGTAATTAAAGGACTAAGTAATTTTACATGTTTTTTTAAATCATACATACGAATTAAATCGACGCCTTGTGTCTTAGAATTCTTCATACCTCCGATAATCAATTCAATCTGCTTTGTATTTGCGCTTGGTAGGTACATTGAATGAGGTAAACAATCCTGCAGGTACTTCGACGCTCGGACATCACATTCGTGTAATAACTTATTTACTCCGTCATCAAAGAAGTTTGCAAAATTTTCTGCCACTGCATCTGTCGATTGGGACTTCAAGAAATATTTTGATATGACTTCATCACAGCCGGATTTTTCTTTCCTTCCCAAAGTTTTATTAATTTCATTCCATGTTTTTTTAATGTCTTTGAAACAATGATTAAATTTATTGTTATAATATATTTTTTTTGTGATTAATGTTTGTTTATTTAATTTATTTCTGTATTTCTTGAAATCGATTTCATATTTTTTGTTGGTAGGTGTGTTTTTCCATTTCCTCCAAAGTGTATCTCGTGTTTGTATATTTTCAATGAGGCTATCATTCATCCAAGTTTTTTGGTAATTTCGATGTTTTTTAGTATTTAATTCTGTGATGCTACTTTTTTCATAAATATTTTTAAATTTCGATTTAATTTCTTCATACAATAAGTTAGGTCCTGATAATTTTAGCATTTCATTCCAATCGGTGATTGAGATAAATAGTTCAACATTTTTTTCAGAGAGTGAAGTATAGTACTCAGTGTGCGATTTGCTTGAAGTGTATTTATCGTAGGTAGAGAAATGAATCGTCATTGCAATTAGGTAGTGGTCAGCTACTATAGTTTCACATACGCACGAACAGATTTCAACGGTCTCCCTCTCTCTTATTTAGAAATGATCTAGACAAGTAGCCGTCACATGGTTTGACAATACTGCTTCTCGTGTCACATCGTTTATAGTTTTAACCATTCCGAAATGAGCCATTAGGTTTTCATACTGAATTACTATCGGATCGAGTTCATTTAATGTGTTTATGTTCATATCACCAAGTATTAAAATGGATTCTTTAATGTCAACATTGCCCAATATAGTTTCCAGCTCATGGAGAAATAATTTTTTTATTTGTGTTTTGTGGTCTATAAATTGCCAATAGATGTATACATTTATGTTTGTAGATAGAAATAGTTCCATAAACGCATTCAAAATTAGTTGTTACAATATTATTTTTTTCAAATGTAAGATGATCCTTCACGTATACAATAATTCCGCCTCCCGATCTTTTTGTACGACAAAAATAATGAGAGTTAAAACCCGATATTTTGTAGAGATTTACATTTTTTTCATTTATAGACGTTTCACATATCGTGATTATGTCAATATTTCGCAACGAACTAGAAATAATTGTAGATTGTGTATAAATAAAAAGTTATGAAAACGTCTTTTAATTAAAATAAAATATTAACACGTTTTGAGTAACTGGGTTAATGTTTAATTAAATTGCAAACAAACTGCTTTGGTAATTAGTTTTGTCGGAATGAGGAATTAAAAAAAACCTGATTATGTAATTAGAAATTTCCATTTAAGAAAAAATTGTTTACTTACGTCTTATTTTAGTTATTTTTTTACTTGCGTACTTGTTTTAGTTTGGAAGGGGCTGACCGTTCTTTTGGATGTGATACTCGGCGTGTCTCGACATATCAATTTATTGTTATTTTATTATTCCAGCCACAGAAGACAAAGCGAGGATTCCTTATATGGAAATTGTCGTAGACCTCCAGGATGTTAAAAAGGAATGCTTAAATCGATCGAAAAGAATAACCCAAACAAAAGGTAAAACCGATTCTTGTTAGTTAAAATACTCTAATCGTGCTATCCTAATTGCTGCATGTTTATTGATTTATTGTGTTTATCCGTATTAAGCTATGTCCGTTATCTTTTTCAGACTTATTGACAAATCTAGAGGCGCATCATGGGAAAAAACTACTCTCTTGTCCCCATTGTAACTACTCCTGCTCTTATAAGTCAAAATTAGAATTGCACTTACGCGCCCATAACGGACTAAAACCCTTTTCATGTTCCGAGTGTATTTATACCTGTTCTAGAAAGGGAAATTTAAAAACCCACTTACTGACTCACAGAATAAATAAACCATTCTCATGCTCCTACTGCAGCTATTCATGTTCTTTGAAAGAATATTTAAAAATCCACATGCTAACCCACAATGGAGAAAAGGCTTTTTCATGTTCCGACTGCAGTTATTCATGTTATCGAAAGGGACAACTGAATATCCACAAGATGACTCACAGTGGAGAAAAACCATTTTCATGTTCCGACTGTAACTATTCATATTCTACAAAGTCGAGGTTAAGAATGCACACGCTGATTCACACTGGAGAAAAAGCCTTTTCTTGCTCCATCTGCAACTATTCATGTTCTCAAAAGGGAACCTTAAAAAGTCACTTTCTGATACACAGTGGAGAAAAACCCTTTACATGCTCCATCTGTATCTATTCATGTTCTGAAAAGAGTAGGTTAAAAAAGCACTTGCTGACACACAGTGGAGAAAAACCTTTTTCATGCTCCGACTGCAGTTATTCATGTTCTACAAAGACAAATTTAAGAAGTCACATGCTAACCCACAATGGAGAAAAGGCTTTTTCATGTTCCGACTGCAGTTATTCATGTTATCGAAAGGGACAACTAAATATCCACAAGATGACTCACAATGGAGAAAAACCATTTTCATGTTCCGACTGTAACTATTCATATTCTACAAAGTCGAGGTTAAGAATGCACACGCTGATTCACACTGGAGAAAAACCCTTTTCTTGCTCCATCTGCAACTATTCGTGTTCTCAAAAGGGAACCTTAAAAAGTCACTTTCTGACACACAGTGGTGAAAAACCCTTTGCATGCTCCATCTGCATTTATTCATGTTCTGATAAGAGTAGGTTAAAAAAGCACTTGCTGACACACAGTGGAGAAAAACCGTTTTCATGCTCCGACTGCAGTTATTCATGTTCTACAAAGTCAAATTTAAGAAGACACTTGCTGACTCACAGTGGAGAAAAGGCTTTTTCATGTTCCGACTGCAGTTATTCATGTTATCGAAAGGGACAACTAAATATCCACAAGATGACTCACAGTGGAAAAAAACCATTTTCATGTTCCGACTGTAACTATTCATATTCCACAAAGTCGAGGTTAAGAAGACACACGCTGATTCACACTGGAGAAAAACCCTTTTCTTGCTCCATCTGCATCTATTCATGTTCTGATAAGAGTAGTTTAAAAAAGCACTTGCTGACACACAGTGGAGAAAAACCTTTTTCATGCTCCGACTGCAGTTATTCATGTTCTACAAAGACAAATTTAAGAAGACACTTGCTGACTCACAGTGGAGAAAGACCTTTTTCCTGTTCCGACTGTAACCGTTCATATTCTACAAATGGGAGTTTAAAAAGTCACTTGCGGACTCACTGTGCAGAGAAACCTTTATTATCTTCCAACTGCAGCATTTCAAATTCTCGAAAGGTACATTTAAAAAGGCACCTACTGACTCACAGTTGAGAAAATTATCTTAGATATTTAGACTGCAGCTGTTCGTGTCATCGGAAAGGACAATTAAACTATTATAAGCTGACTGACCTGGAGTTTAGTCTTTTTCATGTTCCAATCTAGACACGGCTGGTAATCGAAAACATGTAAAAAACTGTATACATAAATATTTCATGAATAAAGAAAATTAAAAATAAAAGAAAAAAAATTGCAGTTATTTATGTTTTCAAAAGGGACAATTCAATGAACACAAGCTACCCGACAGTAGAAAAAACCGTTTTCATGCTCCTGCGACCTTTCGTGTTCTAAATAGAGATATTTAAATATGCACTTGCTGACTTACAGTGGAGAAAAACCTTTTTATGTTCCGATTGCAGCTATTCATTTCATCGGAAAGAACAATTAAAAATCCACTTAGAATACATATTTTTTTCGTGCAGCTATTATAGCTTATTAAAAGCGAATTTGAAACGTCGTGTGGCTCTCAATAGAGAAAACCATTTTTATTAGTACCTACTACCTACCTACCTAGTACCTACATAATTAAAATAACACACAGTAAAAGTTGTAAGCTAAAATCTTCCCCTAATTGTGTATATTTGAACAATGCATTACAAAACAGTTGCCAAATTCACCTGAGTGTTTTCTGCATTATTTTTATTTATTTTTTTAAAATTTAGTTCTTTGAATCGAGATTAATCAAGCGATTTTCATATAGTTGAAATAGCAAACCTATCACTTGCGAGGTATGAAATCTTCGCCATATTTGGCCATATTCTATTTACAATCACATAGACAACACACACATTTTCACATCTTCCATGGTACCAATAAAAATTGCCATACCGCAAAAATCGAGGCTAGAAAATTTTGAAGCTACCACGAAATCTGGGCCTGTTAGGTAAACACTCATTTACCGGAGTTTTGGAAATAAAATGACGTAAAAAACATGTTTTTAATTTCAGTAAATATTTTTTATAAATTTTGTTAACTTTTTTATCACAAACCATGTTACACAAACCTAGCGTAGCCGCTAAACAACATGAAAACTGGGATGTTTTTCTTGCCTTGACGCGAGCAGGCGCTACGAAGGGGGAACTTTCTTTTATATCACAAACCATGTTACACAAACCTAGCGTAGCCGCTAAACTACTTGAAAACTGGGATGTTTTTCTTGCCTTGACGAGAGCAGGCGCTACGAAGGGGGCACTTTCTTTTATATCACAAACCATGTTACACAAACCTGCCGTAGCCGCTAAACTACTCGAAAAATCAAAATCTAGGTTAGGTTATAAGGGTTTAATTTTACGATTATATTGTATGAATGAGCTTAACCAGAAAGTAGGTAGGTACTGTACCTATACTTGTTGACAAGAATTTTTTTTATAAGGTTGGTACTATGGGCAAATGTCATATTTCACTGATTTTGACATTGACAAGAAATATTCCGTATTATCCGGTAAGCGGAGTAGTAAACATTTACCAATCTATTCATGGTTTATCTAACTCTTTTCTTGTTTCTGTAAATAAGATGGCGCCCTTCTTCTTTCTCTCATTTAGATTCATATCCTTGACCTTCAAGTAAATTCAGTAAATGTAAATTCTTAATGATGTAACATTATGTAGATTATTGACATCATTTGTTTTCTTATAGCAAATGCCACGCCCTGTAGAATATTCAAATGATCCTTTAATAATTCTTTGATGTTGTATTTCAAATAATAAATTTAAATCCATGTCAACCTCGACTTTAATTTATTTGTAGTTTGTCTCATTGGTCTAGTTATAATTGAAAACACACACAAATACATGCACACAGTAAAACCGTTATATTTGACGCCCAACGTTTAATTGTTATAACTTCTGGCACAAGGACGCGTATCTCTTCAGTGGAATGAAAACAAACAAACAAAGGAAACTTCTACAGCACTGAATGTTTGACCAAAACAGAAGTAGAAGATAGGACTGCAACGCCTTTCCTAAATAACACTTTCTCAAAACCAAAAAGTAGACTTTTGACCTTTCGCTCCTAGTGCAAGTAATGGCTTCCAAGAACGAACATTTAACACCGACACGATAAAGGCTTTTATCCACAATATTGGTAATAGAGAAAACACCAACAAAAAGTTTCAGTCAGGAGCAAAACAAAAGGTACACAAGTTTTTACAAAAATTTATTAACATCAATCATAGAAAAAACCAGTTAACATATTTAATTTGGATGTTGTACAATATAAAATCATAATAAAATTCTTTAACCAATTAACATGACAATTAATAATTCATAGAAAAAACATGTTATAGATACTAACTAAAGCACGTGAACACCTCGGCATAGTAGGTTCACCTAGTTAACACTTAGTGTTATAAAATATTCACAAAGCATTTTGTCAGTGGCTGAATGGGCATCGCGCTTGGGTCCTACCCAGACGTTCCGTGTTCGATTCCTCGGCTGGCTAAGTCCTCCATCACAACACAAGCAATATCTTCCGCTTAGTGTGGTGGTAGTAGGAGATTTTCAAATGTTGTTGGGTTATTCGTAACCCGGTAATGTTTGTCTTTCTTTTTAAGAAAAAAAAAAAAAAATTTACAGATACAGTACCTAGCCATCATTCCAACTTTACTTATGCGGTATTGTTATTCAAAAAGAAAACGTTCTAGAATTCACTGTAGACTTTACTAAATACGCCTGTTCAAAGTGAATAGTGTAATATTGATAAAATGTTATAGAATTAGTAAGAAGTATGGGTGGGAGAGGCAGGTGCGCGCTCCTACTGACAAGTACTGAGACCATAATGTCTTTCAACAAGAACTGAAGGACATATTGTCTTTCTGACTATAATCCATTTTACAAGAGAGAGGAACTAGTTTTTTATTGGCAATGGATTGGCTGATTAATCGATAACCATCAATTACTTAATTTAAATATCATTAAAATGGTACATACATTTTTCAAGCACTTTTACAAATCCGCAACTACGATTTCTCACTAACCAATTCGATGAATGATTTTAGATTTGTTACATACGAAACAATAAACAGTTTTTTTAACGTTGATAACAGAATTAGGACAATAAAATTTTAATATTATTTTTTAAAACTCGCACATTATTTTGTGAAAAAAAATGTGTGATCGATCAATACAAAACTCAAACACATTAAGAATAGTTATATTTTTTGTTTCACTTCTATGACTAGTTGCCACTGAGGGGTATTTTCTGCGCGTCGTTGTTGTATTTGAGTTTTGTACACGAAACAGTATTATGGAAATATTTCTTTCCTTCTAACAAATCGTGTTTTGAAATTATTATTAAATTATAAAAAATATTCCATGTATGAACCTATTCCATAAAAAGTCAATTTGAAATACCTTTGATTAATTCCAAGTATGGTGACTCACGGGCCTTGCCTATGTGGGAGTTTTTGTTATACTTGTTGTTTGAAATCTTGTAAAAACGGGAAACTATCACATTAGCATTCGATTATATGAAATAACCTTTTTAAGCTTACGTTATCGGGTAATTTGAGTCGCAAGTTTAATTTTTTATACCTCATTTTAAAATGCGTCGAAGCTTGGGCCTGGCTCCGGTAGTTTTTTTTTTTTAATATTTAGTCTCCGAAAAATTAAAAAAATAGAAATGAAATGCGCAGTAAGAATTTTTTAAAACTTCAATATTTTATCACTTAGGGCAGGTCTATACATATTCATATGTCTATGGTATGAACCTATTCCATAAAAAGTCAATTTGAACTACCTTTGACTAATTCCAAGTATGGCGACTCACGGGCCTTGCCTATGTGGGAGTTTTTGTTATACTTGTTGTTTGAAATCTTGTAAAAACGGGAAACTATCACATTAGCATTCGATTATATGAAATAACCTTTTTAAGCTTACGTTATAGGGTAATTTGAGTCACAAGTTGGATTTTTTGAAAATTGATCGCTCGGGAGTTAATTTCAGCTTTTTACCTCATTTTAAAATGCGTCGAAGCTTGGGCCTGGCTCCGGAAGTTTTTTTTTTATTAATATTTAGTCACCGAAAAACTTTAAAAATAGAAATGAAATGCGCAGTTTTCCTATTAATTTTTATCTATTATCTTATTTTGTTATTTTATCTATGAATATCAACATTTTGTAATAAAAAAATCAAAAAATAATCACAAAAAACTTCCTAGCCAACAATATCGCTTTCAGGCCACACGATTCTCTCTATCCAGGGGACGTAGGTAGATATGCGGGTGTTGGCGTAAGTGCAGGTTAAAGGGCTCCACCCGACTGACCCGAACCCCACCAGCAGGTGGGTGCAGGCCACCCTCGGGCTGTTGGATAGAGTCAACGCGCCGCCTACTTCCAACACCTGAAAACAAATAAATTAATAATGTGAACACACTCCAAATGACAGATTATAAATTACTTTTATTTTTGACTAGGTTTTTGAACGCATTTGCGGCGGGAGCGGCAGTTCTACCTTTTACGCCCGGTCCTACTTGAATGACGGAAAAAGCATTGCCGTCCGATCACTTTATATGAATTTTGTATAATATGAAATTTGTATCACTAATCTCTTAGCAAATGTACCAAGTATATGCATACCTAAAAGATGTGATACAAGTCTTCCCCATCTTTTTATCTTAATGTCTTTAGTGTGGAAGATTATTTTATCAAAATTAAATTAAACTTACGGAACGGGTAATAAATCCTAGCATTAAATAAATAGCACTGGAGAAGAGCAAATTGTTAGTTTTTATAATGATTTGTGCAACAAGTGACAAATAATTTATTTTTTATGTACTAAAACGCATACATTTTTTCCACATGAAACACCACTGAATGGCCCAACATTGACTTTACTATGTCGCCTTTTCAAACAATAATTTAATATTTGGGGTGTGGTGAGGTACTGTAACTAATATTGAATAACCAAATTAATTTATCATTTTGTCCCATTCTACCACAGACATATTATTCATAGACTAGAGAATCAGGGAGAGGGGTAATAACCAACTGTAGCGGGGCGGAGAGGGATGAGTTGACGGTAACGATATGTGATTCGTTAAAACTTCAATATGACAGTAAATAGGCATCACGCATTATAATATCACCATTTAGCTCTTAAAAGTAAAATCTGCTTTTGAATGAATAGACCTTTTTACATGGGAGCGCGAATTGTTCGTCCGGTTTGAACAAATTTGTGTAATCCATATAAAATGAAGAAAGGTTCGCTTGTTTTGAGAGTCGAATATTTTGTTACCGTGTTTAGTTAAGACACTTTTACAAATGTTTCATAATTTACTTATCCCAGTAAACTGCAAGGTGCACACGACGGGACCGGGAATTTCGGTTGCTTACGCTTCATGTCTAAAACTGATCATATTATATGATGTGAATAAGCTTAAAATAATGACAAATAATGCCTGCATATGGAAGGTAATACGACAATTGGGTTTATACTCTTTTTCACTTCTATTTTTACATGTTTTAATAGCACAAGTTACCATTTTTGCCGTGCTATTTCGTAAAATGTACCGATAAGAGCTCGACGCTAGTCCGCACAAGAATGAAGACGTCACATTTTCTAAATTCACGCGAACCTACACGCCAGCCCGGCCGGTTCCATGGAACCCAGAATTAAGGAGGGGGAAATAATACGCTTTTATCACTTAGGGCAGGTCTATACATATTCATATGTCTATGCATTCTACATATATTTCCAATAAACCGCTCTGTTATTGCCGGAATTCCCGCAATTATCCCTCCCCTTGTTAACCTCCCTATTTTTTTAGACATATATCTGTCAATATTTTGTATCATAGGTTAGTTTTAATATTCTCCTGACGAAGGAAGAGTTCTTCCGAAACCTGTAGAGTTTAATTAAAATTTAAAGTGGTCTAAAACAAATTTATGTATTTTTATTGTAAATTATGGCGAGCCTCAAAGTTAATGCTTATTGCAATATTAATAACAATATTTTAATAACTTACGAGCCATTGACCAGCCGCTGAGAATAAATGTTTAAAAATGCTTGCAACTGTACAGGGAGGTTCCGATGACAAATATCGATTATTTCCCGTATCAAATTTTTAAATAAAAAAATTAACATCGATTTATTTCATTAAAAACTTGCTTTAATATAGGTATACCTACCAGTGGCGGCTCGTGACTTTTGGTGAGCTAGAGTGCTAATTTTAATAAAAATGGCATTATTGATGTCGTTGTAGCCGAGGAATAATTTTTTTTTTTTCGATTTTTTTTTTTTGTATGAAGATTTTCAGGAAATTTCAGTTTTGCTGTGCGCCGCACCGATTTCCTGAAAATCTTCATACAAAAAAAAAAAATCGAAAAAAAAATAAAAATAATTTTTCGGCTACAACGACATCAATAATGCCATTTTTATTAAAATTAGCACTCTAGCTCACCAAAAGTCACGAGCCGCCACTGATACCTACATTCAAGTAAGCAATAAAAATGCTTAAAACGCACAATGATAAATTATGAAATATCGTGTACTTCTTGTAAGTATTTTTTATTAAAAGTATTTATGATTTTTTAATAATGTCTTTACAAAATAACGTGTAAAAAAATCCGAAATATTTTAGTTTGTAAGAGCTTAAATAAATAAAAAAAAACCCGAGGTATTTTCGTCACAAAACACATTCTCGGATTTATTTTTAAATGATTTTAATTTAACTAAAATTGTGTTGTATAATACAATATGTCGTTTGAATATTGAACAAATCTGCCAACGACCAACAGTATAACCTTAGTATATTAAAAATAAACTTAGTTTTTCAAAATTAAAAAATGCGTTTACGAGATAAAATAACAATCTTTCAAAATCAATTTATGTTTTTTTTATAAAAAAGAGTCAATACGTCTAGAATTTGATTTAAAAAAGGTCTAATTTCCGATATTCTCTGGTAATACCCTTTTAGCGCACACGCTAGAAATGCCTTCCGCGCAGATTTAAATAGAAACCAACGTTGCAACTGACTCAATACATTTTTGTTCTATTCTCATTTAATACGCGCTCTGCCTCACATTAAATATCGCCAGCCCATTTGCATTTCATTTTTATACACGATATGTGTAATAATATTTTAAGCAGAGAATGGTCAGACTTTTGGATCAGGAAACACGCCCACATAAGGCATGAAAACAGCCTCCGTGGTCGAGGTATAAGACTCTTAACTCGCAAACCGAAGGTCGCGGGTTTGAACCCGGCGTGCGCAAATAAGTTTTATTAGCGCACGCCGATTGAGACTCTTGTGTAAAAATAATAACAAAATAATGATGATTATTATAATAAGCTAGGTTTACAATGTATCCCAGTGTTACATACCGGACATCTCCCATTTGTGGTGTTGTATGTGCGGCTGCATATTTCGAGATCATGTTTTACGCCGTTAGGGAAAAAAGAGCTGTCAGGGGGAAATACTCTGGAGCACTCCTCTGCCGACACTCTCTGCACTGTCGTCTGAAATGTTGAAAAACGTACCAACTGTTTGTTTTATGCAGTGAGAATAAATGCGCCATTACTTTTTGGAAAAAAAATACACGAAGGTCAATTAAATGTACTTAAAATTTTTTGTTATTTATAAAAAAAACGACAGTTATTAGACAAAACTACTATCATTACTTCTAGTTATAACATCATCCCTAAAAATAGTGTTTAACTCCTATTTGACCTCTATATGAAGATCGTTCACTTAAATCCCAGGTTAATAAAACAGTAAGCGCAGGCTTCTTTCACCTGCTCCAAATCAAATCTACAAGTAGAAATATTTCGACTAATGCCACAAAGGTGTTGGTAAACTCCTACGTTATAACAAGACTCGACTATTGCAATGGCATATATGCAAATCTCATATATAAAATTTAGACTGACAGCCTACAGTCAGTGTTCAATGCTGCAGCAAGGCTGATAACCGGCCTTTCCAAATATTCCCACACATCATCACAACATCTGCGAAACCTACATTGGCTCAAGTTTCCTGAGAGAATCCAATTCAAACTCTGCTGGATGGTTTTTAAAGCAATACACGACATGGCGCCACTCTACTTGTCAGAACTGTGCATTCCAAACGACAATACTAGGCAACCCTTCGATCAGCATCTTCAACAGCCATATATGTAGACTCTCAGGACCTAAGATCAATCCAAATACTTACCAATTTCGGAGACCATGCTTTTGCAGTAGCAGGTCCAACTGCTTGGAAAAAACTCCCCTCACATTCGCGAAAGATCGACAGCTCATATGAGTTCAGAACAAAACTAAAGACTCACCTTTTCAAATTGTCGTATCCGGAATAATGAACGTTTTTTTCAGTAGTATTTCAATACTCGGTCCATGGGATTTGCCAATCCATCCATTAATCTTTCTCCTTGACTAACCAATTTTATGTTGTAATAATATATTAAGCTTCTTTTTTGTAATATTTTTTCATTACTCACACTGACAGTACGGGCAGTGATTATAGCAATATTTGTTTGTAAGTAAAATAAGTAAGTTTGTTATGTAGTCGTAAATATATGTAGTTTTTAAGATGGTTGTCAGTCATAATACGAGTAAATACCCACTCAGTCATATTATTATTAAAGATATTAGAGATATATGTTTTTTTTGTGAATACAGCACAAGTCTCCCAATTGCTATGGCATCCCTCATGTAGGCATGTTGTGAACCTGAAGGAAGTGGGGAGGGGAAGGAGACAGGGAAGAGAAAGGTGGGAAAGTACCTCACTAATTAGATCTGGTCACCAAACATGACTAAAGCTATTCTTTCTTCAGTCTTTTACCAGGGCGATACTGAGAGTACCCTCCACTCTGGAACGTGCCACAAATGCAATTTACTGTTTATGATTTATTATTTTTTATTGTGAAATTAGATTCTAGGATTTGAACCCGATACCTCTGGATCTGTCGGGATATTTAATTTTATTAAAGCATTTTTTGTATATTTGCACCTCTTTAGTGATAAGAAAAACCATAAACATGTGAAGATCGCGACAGCATGTAACAATGTAAGCATTTTCAAATGTTAACTAGTGGGAGGCGGGTATGGCTACCATTTATAAACCACACCCCTGCTGAAGGTCATCACAAGTGGTTCGCTACGTTTGGTAACGTAACAGGGGTGCCCGGGTTCATGGGGGGGTGAAGTTTGTCTAGGTCTTGACGGCCAATGCATTTTCCCACCTATTGCGTGGCGGGCAGGATTGGGAGAGATTGGTAGACCTAACCCAGACCTCTCCAGCCAGACTCTCTCGACCGATCGCTTTCTATCTTCGATTCCTACCCGCCCCTCTTTCCTTTATCCTTCCCAAAACTTCCTTTTCGTCCATTTTCTAAAAATAAACCTCCTCACAGCATCCTCAAAGATGACATAGGCCCTGAGGGATTTTTTTCCCCTCAAATCCTCTTGGGTAGAGCTACTGTAAAAAAAAAGTGAGAATTTAAGAAGCGTAAGTGAATGGTAGTAGAAGTGTGGGACGCCCAAGGAAGACATGGCACGGCCAAGTGAATCGAGTATCTACTTGACTTGGGTCATCTCAAGATTCAGAACGACAAAAGAGATTATATATTTCAGATAATGTATGGTGTAAATGAAGCAAGGAGTGTGTGTCTAAATAGATTTGTGTGGCGGTTCATCCTATCTGCATACCCCTGTGGGAAACGACGTGATTGTTGAAAATCTTTTTAAAAAATGTACATTTAGTACCAATGACAGCCGTCAATCTTGTCGTTATCAGATCATTGGTCATTCTTCATCATGAAGGCAGAGGAAAGTGTTCTAACCTTTTCATCATATGAAGTGTGTATGAAGCCACTAGTGGGAAGAGGGGTGCCGGTGTGGAGACAGGCTGGTAGAATTCTGCCTGTGAAGGTCACCCTGAAATAAAAAAAATGGAAAAATATAGTTTTTTTTATTAAAAACCATAATTTATTTAAGAAATATCATTGAGGTGGTATTACGATGCAATTACATGCCTTAACCCTTTAAGTGCAGTATTCCGATATTCCAGCATGACGCATGACATACGTCAACATTCCACACGTGTCTCTGTCACCTGTTCGTTTGACATTGGAAATATTAGCGATAATTTTTTTTGCAAATAAAGAAAGAGACAATAAATAATATATGTGATTACTTTTCAAAATATTATATGTAGCTGCTAAAGCCATCTACAATGTAACTATATTATTCTTTTAATAAATGTAGCGTACGCATTGAATAGCCGTTTAAATATTTTACTGCACGGGCAACACCAAAAGGCCCCGCGCCATACGGCTGCAAACTTGCCTGTCATTCTGGTTTTCACGGCCCGATCGTCGAGTCGCTTCTTTGCGTACGCTACCTTTGTTAAATCCTTTTGATATTAATTTAATGGTAACTTTGCAATAAGCCGCCGCTTTTTTAATAGGCACAGATTTTGAAAAGTACACTACTTTTAAACTTAGTTACTACAAAAAACATCGGTTTCAGTCGTGACCGGTGGAAAAATATGCATTTAAATTTACATTTCATTAAAAAAAAACTGTACGTAATTCCTCGTTACGGCTGACATTTCGTATTACATTATTTTGCATAGAACAATGCTGAACAATTTCCAGGGTACCAATCGATAAATATTTAAAAAAAGATTACTCTATGGCAAGAAATCACTCGAGGAATGTACTAACTAAAGATTGGGTTGCACCATACAAATTTTAATTTTCTGAATAAATAAATAATTAAGTATATTTAGGACGAATTAAAATCAATGTACTATTAATTAGGTTGTGTTAGGTTAGGTTAAGTAATAATTATTGGATATAGATGGAAACACTTTTTTTAAATAAACTCTTTTGATTCACCTTAATTACATTAGCTTCGTCTTGTGAAATTTTGCCCATATTTGTAATCACTGTCACTTTGGTATGTTGGTAGTCCTGATAATTTTTTTTTTATATATAACGACCGGCTAGAAGATTTTGAAGATATCACGAAATCTGGGCGTATTAGATAAACACTAATTTAAGTACCGAAGTTTTGAAAATAAAATGACGTAAAAAAACATGCTTTTTTTCTAGTAATTATTATTTTTTAAATAATACACTCACTTTTGTATCACAAACCATGTTGCACAAACCTAGCGTAGCCGCCAAACTACTTGAAAACTGGGATGTTTTTCTTGCCTTGACGTGAGCAGGCGCTATAAAGGGGGCCCTTTCTCTTGTATCACAAACCATGTTACACAAATCTAGCGTAGCCGCCAAACTACTTGAAAACTGGGATGTTTTTCTTGCCTTGACGTGAGCAGGCGCTATAAAGGGGGCACTTTCTCTTGTATCACAAACCATGTTACACAAACCTAGCGTAGCCGCCAAACTACTTGAAAACTGGGATGTTTTTCTTGCCTTGACGTGAGCAGGTGCTATAAAGGGGGCACTTTCTCTTGTATCACAAACCATGTTACACAAACCATGTTACACAAACCATGTTACACAAACCATGTTACACAAACCTAGCGTAGCCGCCAAACTACTTGAAAACTGGGATGTTTTTCTTGCCTTGACGTGAGCAGGCGCTATAAAGGGGGCACTTTCTCTTGTATCACAAACCATGTTACACAAACCTAGCGTAGCCGCCAAACTACTTGAAAACTGGGATGTTTTTCTTGCCTTGACGTGAGCAGGTGCTATAAAGGGGGCACTTTCTCTTGTATCACAAACCATGTTACACAAACCATGTTACACAAACCATGTTACACAAACCATGTTACACAAACCATGTTACACAAACCATGTTACACAAACCATGTTACACAAACCTAGCGTAGCCGCCAAACTACTTGAAAACTGGGATGTTTTTCTTGCCTTGACGTGAGCAGGCGCTATAAAGGGGCACTTTCTCTTGTATCACAAACCATGTTACACAAACCATGTTACACAAACCTAGCGTAGCCGCCAAACTACTTGAAAACTGGGATGTTTTTCTTGCCTTGACGTGAGCAGGCGCTATAAAGGGGGCACTTTCACTTGTATCACAAACCATGTTACACAAACCTAGCGTAGCCGCTAAACTACTTGAAAACTGGGATGTTTTTCTAGCCTTGACGTGAGCAGGCGCTATAAAGGGGGCACTTTCTTTTGCATCACAAACCATGTTACACAAACCTAGCGTAGCCGCTAAACTACTTGAAAACTGGGATGTTTTTCTTGCCTTGCCGTGAGCAGGCGCTATAAAGGGGCACTTTTTTGTAACATAAACCTAGCGCAGCCGCTAAACTACTTAAAACGCGTGCGTATCTTTTTTTTTTCGTTCTAGGTATTCAAATAATTACACAAACCCGTTAGACAAACCCTGCTTGCCCTACAAACCATTAAAAACCTGGGATGTATATCTTGCTTAAACTTGCGTGCGTGTTCCTTTATTACTTTCGTTCTTAGTTTAGGTTATTAGATTAGTTTAGGTTTGGTTAGGTATATTAAATAAGACGTTCTCCGACGACATTCAAAAATTAATAATTGAGAATTTTGAAGCTGTTTTTATAATAAAATGTATTAGAACACATATCAAGACAAGCACTGCTCTCTGTACAAAACGAAAAAGTAGAACGATTTTTCTTTTGTTTATGGTTCGTTATTTTGAAAAAAATTTCCTATGTGGTTTCTATGGACAAGATCAGACAAGATTTAATATGGCGTCCGCGTCAAAACGGAGAATTAAAGAAATATTACGTGTATAAAAGTTTTTACGAATATAAATTTAAATGCATATTTTTCCGCCTTTTTCGACTGAAACTGATGGTAGTCAAGTTTATTTGTAGTTTAGTTTTTAAAATATATGCCTACTAAGAGCGTAGCGGCATGCGGCGGCTTATCGCCAATTTACCAATACCGACCATTCTTTTGGTAACATCAACGTGTCTGGAGTCCACGTGTGGATCCGCCAATGGATCCACCAATATACATCATCTCACACCCAAAAAACGTCAGTCTATTACTGGTCATACCTAAGTTTAAAAGACATGAGAATTTTGAGGTTGGGCTTTTGCAGTGGAAAATTTCTTCAACCTGGAGGGCGTCGATTTTAGTAGTGCGCTAATGCTATATCAAGAGCGAAGTTGATAATGACCATTGATCCAAACTACGTCCATATTAAAGGCGAAACTACAGTGCGAAGGATGTGGAAGAAATTAAAATCCCAGTTTGATGACTCCGGTTTTACACGCAAGATCAGTTTACTAAGAAATTTAATTTTTACATTCATTTGGAGTCAATTAGTAGAAACAGCACAAAAGATAAAAGGTACAGGATTCGAGATAAATGACGAGTGAATTGGTTCATTGCTGTAAACAGGATTTCCAGAAAAGTTTAACCCAACGGTAACGGCTATCAAACACGAATGAACATAGTGCAGATGCTATTAAAACTAAGTCGTTGACCATGAGTACAGATTTTCAAGATAAATTGGAAGGCGCATTCATCGTTAAAAGTTCTCAGATACGAATTGGCGGTGGCGGTAAAAATTTAAATGCATTGCGGCAATAACATCGAAAGTATTGTCAACCATCCATCAACCCAAATGTAAAAACATAAAAAATAATTCGATGCTACAAATGTAAACAGGTTGGACATTACAAAAAACCAATGTTCTGCAGAGAAAGATAATAATGCATTTAGTACAGTTTTTACGATTGAATTCAGTCAAAATGACTGGTTCATTGAGTCCAGTGCCAGTATTCATTTAGTGTCAAATGTTTAATACATTGAACATTGTTTTGTTAGAATGGTATTTAGTATATTTTGTTAGGAGAGGGTGTTAGAATATAACAATATATTATATTATTATACATAACTTCTAACGTCATCTACAATGCAACCATATTATTCTTACAATAAACGGGTGGGAATGCTATCCTTGTTCTACCGGTATTTCAATGGAAGATGCTCCGAGGAACTAGCGTCATTGATCCCCTCGGCACCGGTGTATTGCCGGGAAACACGCCAAACGCGCGCCCAATATATGTACACGGTTGACATTTGTCACATGAGAACGCTTCCACGACTCTAATATTGTCTTATAACATATAATTGATAATCAGGAATACTAATATTTTTTAAACTAATGTTTTTGTGCATTGTGTATGAATTCGGTAAATATTAATCTGTAGGATGAAAGAAAACTTTTTTTTAACACTTAATTGATTTTCGTAGGGCATTTACACTAGTTATTATCACATCCACTTTATCTATTAAGCCCACGTTTTTGTTATAATCTTCGGTAGAATTTGGATTTGAAATTATTTCTCCTCTTCTAAAATTTATTTTTCCTGTTGGAGAAACTGTATCATCGTGAAGCGTTGTTAACAGATGCATTTCTCCTTTGTCGTGCCATTTTAATACTATCAGTGAACCAGAATGTTGTGCGGTAATTTCCCCCTTCTTCTCTTGTAAATGCCCGAATAGCACATGGGCCGGAATTCCGAATCCGGTCTTTCGCAGCTTTGGACATTTTTTTTTGTTGAAGTGCTATCTGTACTTAAATTTGATCAATATTTTATATAATTATGAAATACTTACCGCCTGTCAAGCAAAAGAAGGGCGATGTCGTTGTATACTAGAGAGTAAGTTCGGTCGAATAGCGGATGGATGTATTCTTTTGTAACAATATATATCTCATCTGGATTGTACTCGGGTGTAAAGGTCCCACCCAATCCGACAAACACATTATCGGTGCTGAAACAAAAAAATGGAATAAATTAATATTGCAAAGCAGATAAATTTCTTCTTCTGTAAGTCTAATTGTCTTATAAGGAGGTGTTCAACCTGTGGTACGCGTACTCCTGAGGGTACGCGAAGCAAAAATTGAGGGTACGCACGAATATATATACAATTTTTAAACTGCTTTTTATTTAACGACAATATTTTTATTATTCATTGTGTTAACACAAAATTGCAAACGCATAAAAATCTATTTAAAATTCTAATTTTGATATCAGTGAGTAAATACAAATATAAATATTTTATTTTTCCCACTTCTGTTTTTGACAATTGACAGTCTGTATGTAACATTCTTAAATTTCAAATAAAGTAATACTTTCAATAAAGTACTAGTAAGTATTTAACTATCGCGAATAAGAAAAATGTTATAAAAATAGCAATAATACAGCCACCATCTTAAACCGGAAACGGAACATACAAACACGCACGAAAGTTAAAACGGTGGAGTTAACACGGGATAACGCCACGCTCAGTCAATAATTAGTATGTGAAGTAGATTCACCAGTTGCCCGCTTATACCCCCAGTTTCCAGACACCGTGTATAAAGCCAGTTTTGTGAAATATCACCTTAAATATTAAAAGCTTGATCTTTCAAATATCAAACCGATACGTTTGTCTACGTTCATCCTTGAGGTTATTATTTCAAGGACGAGTTGAATTTGAAAATAAAGAAATAATAAACTCACATTATCTCTGAAATGGCCAATGCAGAACACAACACGAACCGGTCACTCACTAGAGTTGTAGGTTTCTGCCGCCAGGTAATTTCGCTTATCTGACCTGTTCCCATACGTCCCTGGGCACAAAAAAAGACATCTTCATATTATTCTCTAAGAAAGTGTTGTTTTAATTGTTGCTTTAAAAATATTTGTTGACTTTTTTTTATTTCATCGTCTTTTTTTCTTTTTAATACGAATACCGCGCAAGAGTCCCAACTGCTCACGTCTGGAGCAAGTGAGACTATGACATCATCAATTGGGGAATGTTGTGAAATATAAGGAAGTGGGAGGGGAAGTACCTGGATGTTCAGATCTGGTCATCAAACGTGGCTAAAGCTCTTTCAAGAAAAGTTTCAGTTCTGAATGGTTTTCTTACACAAGGATGATACTGAGAGTATCTTCCGCTTTTAAACAAGTCAAAAATATATATTATTTTAAAATAATAAATTGTTAAAGTTACACGACATCGTCCAATAATGTTCACCCCGGGATTGGAACCCGTAACCTACGTATTACTAGTCGAGAGCTTTACTCCTCCACTACTGAGGATGTTATTTTTGTGCTCGGGCCCGTGTGCTGGAGCCAGGATTTTTGGATTTTGATTTTTGTGCTGGAGCCCGTAGGGCTGTACCACTTGAAGTGAAATATCGTAAGACATCTCAGTATCGCCACAGAAAGTCCCAATGAAAGTCCACCGTTACGAATACAAACTTTGCTTGTAATGGCTTTAGCCAAGTTTGGTGACCATAACTAACTTTTCCACCTGCCTCCTTCCATATGTTCTCTACTTCACTATATTCAGCCTCGTAATGCACCCCAATAAGGGATATCGTAGTCCTACCGGCTCTTTGGAGTTGTTGGGACTTTTGTGCGGTAATTCATTTAAAAAAAACACAGACACGCAAAAATGGGTTGAATAATTAACATGTGAAAATTTGGTTTTATTTTGGGATGGACGTTTTTTTTCTATCGAAGAAATTTTATTACTTTTCAACTCAGCATCTGACTAGATATTTTCTTCTGGTGTCTCTCGACACATCGTCTTGCACCGCAGCGAGAGAGATGGATTCATACATATGTGGCAAGTGAGTGAGAAAAAATTTAATGTTTTTACACTGGCAATGTGACGGTTGGCAACACCGAGCACAAGGAAACTCTGGTTTGGATCAAAACCATAAACCATTTCGTTTCGAACCTTCTGGCTGTCAGTTGATTTGCTGAATTACTTTCGCATTTTCTGAATTTACTTTATAACACGTTTTTATTTTCCAACATTTAAAATAAATTGAATCTCTGTATATAATTAATGTATCTTCTCATTTTACTCCCGTGACACATATAGTCGTGTTAATTTGGTAAAATTAACACGTATATAACTATTCGTCACTTCTAGACACACCGATCCCTAAAATCCCACTAACCTCTCATACCTTTTTCCTTCCCAAGACATCCTCTCATTCCATCCCTTAAAAAGATCCTCCACACAGCTTCCCCAAATATGACATGGGCCCGGAGGAAAATTATTTTCCTCATGGACCTCCTGCGTGGGGTAAATAAAAATAGTTATCTCAATAAATGTAATGCCTGTAACTTACAAAATACGGGGCCTCTGCTGTAGTTGTCATAGGATTCTCGTAATATTCTATATTCGAGTCTAGTGTGAGTAGAGGACAAATATCCCCCCGAGTCCAACCGGAGGGTGTTTCTTGGCACGGGTGAATCTTCTCTGCCAGAGCTATGCAGTCTGTCGAGGAAATAAAACACTACAAATAAACGTTTCAAATGCCTACAGTTATTCATTGGACCCACAGAGTGGAAGATATTTTTAGTATCTGTAGTAGGTGTGGATAGTTAGTGTGTAGTAGTTGTTAGATAGATACTATCCTATCTTAACTCTGCAAGCCTCACAACTTTACACAATACAGAAGTCAAGTAGAAATTGAGCCCTTGCCCGGAATAATGTTGTGTCCAACAAAACTATCAATGTTGAGTTAATGATGTAATAATGTTGGGCATATTGTTACGCATCTTTGAAGATAGGCATTATGGTAGTGAAAATTTTTTAGGCCTGTGGCAGCATTTTAAAGATTGGTTTGTGGTAGAAAGTTGTATAAGGCCGTTTATCAAAATCACGGATCGTGGTTAAATTCATGGGAGTTAATGGAGAAAATGAATGGTTTATGGTTTCATCTAGAAAGACTTTAAAGCCAAGAAGCTGAAGAATGCAGGAAAGTAGAATTTTCCCAGAAAAAATATTGTTAAGGCTGCTTTTTAGCCGTTGAGACAGTTTGGTCGAATAACGTTATATGTTGATCTGAAGACAATATCTCGAATGTAAATGGTTTTGTTTATTCATATCGCTTTTTTGCTTTTTAAGCTCAAATGCATCAATGACATATGTGAATAGATGTTAGAAGACCATGGTGTTTCTTGAAGGCACGAAAAGTAAAAAAAATCAATTTTGTGGAATAATGTTGCCTGTGAAATTTTTATGTACAACATTTTTCCACAAAACAGCACAAATTCTTGTAATAAATTCTAATTTAATAGCCCTTTTCCACGACTTTTCCTAGAAAAGTCTTAAGAATTGTGTGTTTATTGAATTTTAAATATAAAATGTTATAAAACATAACTGGTTTCGTTTTTTCCATTTATCTCAGAACAAGAATATTGTTGGATACAACATTATTCCGGGCAAGGACTCAATTATTGAATACGATTTTTCTCTTCATAATTTGTAAAAGTTAAGTATTGTTGATATGAGTACTTATTTATTTTTTTTTAAACCACAGTAAATAAAAATACTATTTTATTTAAAATGAAAAAGGTTCTTGTTTAACCCTTACTATAAAACCATTAAGGGAAAAAACCCAAATTTATTCTTAATGATTTGTGGTTTAGTCTGAGGTCACAAGATAATAAATCAAAGTGCCCAACGTAAAGTACTCTATCCGAATATCCGATAGTTTACAGGAGAGAACTTTGAAAATAAAATCTCACAGTATTGTCATAAATTATCCTGTTAGCCACTCGAACACTTTATGCCACAATATGGCATTATTTCCAAAACCACGGATTGCTTTGTTGAAAAAAAAAGACAAATATAATCTAGATGATTTAAAATGTTTTAAAGTTAAAGATTTTATAATAATTTTTTTATAAATCCTACGAATATGTGATAAAAGAAAAAGATAAGTGAACTCATTGGCAATATTGAACTATAATCAGTTTGTATGTCTCCATATTGAAATTCGGAGGTATAATTTTTTTTTAATGTGTTAGGTAATTTAAAATTTGTGAAAATACAATACTGGTTAAATTTCAAACTACGCATTAGGTTTATTTATGGCTTTTTTTTTCTACGTTTTCTTCTGTAAACTGACAGAATTTTCGAAATGCAACATAATATTTTAGAAATATTTCAGCTCAGGTTTTGTGAAACTTACAGTCCGCGGCCCTGGAGCCAATCGGTAGTTGAGTGACAAGTCCCGCAAGCAGCGCTGGACAGACAGCACTGGCGCAGCACACCAACTCCGACTCGTTATCAGTTAAGTCACATCTCTGTAAACCATGGAAAGTCATGTTAGGGACGCGTGAGTCAAACATGTTTTTTATCGTCAGAGACACAAAAGGAGGTACAATATAACAACCTGTTGGGAAAAAATGGAAAAAGTAAAAAAAAAAAAAATCGCCTGCCAGTTGGCAAATCATCGCCTGCGTGCTTAATTGTCCAAACGACCATTTGCAAGTTTTACAGGTGCAAAATCATTTCTCCTGCATTTATCCTTTCCAGTGTCGATGTGATCTATAGCAATTTACTGACCACAGATACATCCTCTTACTAATAAATGTGTTTTAAATTTTTTAAATCTATAAACTGTCATTTTCCATAAATTGATGGTTGTTTATTCGTTGAGTAAAATTAAAACCTAGTTTAATAGTAAGTACCTAGCTAGAATTGAGCGTTGAAACAGCATTGAGCGATTTTGGTGTAGCGGCTAATAATACTGTGAGTGTCAAGTTGCATTAATTGTTAATTTCTATTTTCCTAGTGGTGATATGCGGCTGATGATATGTGGTCTGTGGGACTAATTTGCCAAAGGTCATACATAGTACGCATCATAGACATATGACTATGTATAGACCTGCCCTAAGTGATAAAAGCGTATTATTTCCCCCTCCTTAATTCTGGGTTCCATGGAACCGGCCCGGCTGGCGTATAGGTACGCGTGAATTACCTTCCATAAGCAGGCATTATTTGTCATTATTTTAAGCTTATTCACATCATATAATATGATCAGTTTTAGACATGAACCGAAATTCCCGGTCCCGTCGTGTGCACGTTGCAGTTTACTGTGATAAGTAAATTATGAAACATTTGTAAAAGTGTCTTAACTAAACACGGTAACAAAATATTCGACTCTCAAAACAAGCGAACCTTTCTTCATTTTATATGGATTACACAAGTTTGTTCAAACCGGGCGAACAATTCGCGCTCCCATGTAAAAAGGTCTATTCATTCAAAAGCAGATTTTACTTTTAAGAGCTAAATGGTGATATTATAATGCGTGATGCCTATATACTGTCATATTGAAGGATTAACGAATCACATATCGTTACCGTCAACTCATCCCTCTCCGCCCCGCTACAGATGGTTATTACCCCTCTCCCTGATTCTCAAGTCTATGAATAATATGTCTGTGGTACGCATAGATTTATAGTCAAGGTGGGAGAGCAATGTTGTTGTTGAATCGAATAGCTTCGGATGTCCACATCAATTGCTAAAATTGTTTCTATGTGTTCACGAAACTTTTCATTTAAATTGTTTTCTTGTTGTCTCATTATACTCCTTAGTTTAATAAATGTAATTTTGGCCAGAAAGCGGATTGATTTCACACATTCATATGATTGCTGGAGTATTTATTATTAATATTCCGTATAATTACCGTGAGTGTTGTTATTTAACATAAAGTATGGAATAATACCTGTGGCAAAATTCTTCTACTGGCGGCCTCCACTGCCGACTGGCAGTTGGCGAATGGTCTGCACACTCCTGCTCTTCCTGTATCCACAATAGTACAGTTTTCACCTTAAAAAAACAGACAAACCAAGGTTATACAACACAATACAACATGCCGTCGAAGATTCTACCCACAATATATACAGGGTGTTAAGGTACGTACTTGAGTTACTTTAACCAATGATTCCTGACATTATTTGGAGTAAAAAATGTAAACGAAATTTTGGTCTCCGGTGACTTTTTTATGTCAAATTTTTTTTTTTTCAAAATATTTTTTCTTCAAAATCAAACAAAAAAAAAATTCTTTCACATGACCTTATTGGTCACTCAGCCGAGTTACCGCCCCACCACTTACCCCACCCCCAACTGCCCAACACCTACTATTATTTATGTTTTTGTAGAAAAAAAAAAAAAAAAAAACATCAAAAATGTCACCGGAGACCAAAATTTCGTTTACATTTTTTACTTCAAATAATGTCAGGAATCACTGGTTAAAGTAACTCAAGTACGTACCTTAACACCCTGTATATACCCGTCGCAAGAAAAAGTCAGTGTGGTTCTGTCAGGCAATAAACGACCACTCTGCCCCTCAAGTTTGGTATGGTGGTATTTATTTTAATTATTATTAATGATTTTTTTTACCCATGATCCATCTATTTTTACCAGGATTTTTATGAGGAATGGAGTGGTCGTTTATCGCCTGAAGGAACCCCACCGACTTTTTTTTGCGACTGGATACCGTATCTTGCGACCGAAAATGAGCCCTGCGGTCGGTTAAACTTGAGGGGCAGAGTGTTTTTTGGCAATTTTTTTAGTTTCCAGAGAGATTAGAAGATGTTATATTTTTTTAATTGTTTAATTGCAAAGTTATGCTTTTGGTTTCTTGATGTTAATTATAATAAAACCTTTTAATATTTTTTAAAATTCATTCATCGTTTTATTTATTTCTTTCAGTACATTTTCATTTATTTCTTTGGGGTCTGTGGTGACCCCATACGACTAATAATGTGATTTACTTAATGCGCCTAATTAAGGGTTAAATGTGGTTCTACTTTGGGCCGACATCAATCGCAGAAAAATAAATGAGGTACAAATTTGGACCAAAATCGCTCCTACTACGGACATTGGACCTAAATTACAGAAACAGAGTGAGCCTAGCAAGGACCAAAGAATTCACGTAGGAAAAAAATGGAAATGGACTGCGCCTTAACACAACGTTAAAAAATCTTTTAATGTTTTTCAAAAAATTAGTAGTAAGGATTCTTGTGCCGTACTAAAATATTCAGGTGTCGAATTATCTATCAAAACTATTTTAAAATTGACTTCAACGCACGTTCCTACAGAAAATGCGGAAATTAAAAATAATTATTATGCACATCAAATTTTCGTACCATTTTAAAATTTACCCATTTATATAAAATTGAAAATAAAAATTAAGAATGTTTCAGGCAGAAATTTTCCTCTATAATACCACTCCTCCATCACTCACTTAATATTATAAGTCGTGAGAGACTGGATGTACAGATGAATGTAATCATTTTAATTTTGTGTAAGTGTAATACACGATTTTTTTTATTTACAAAAAAATGATTAAAAAACATATTCTATTGCTTTTTATTTAACAAACATTGAAAACAACGGGTTTTAGTTTCAAAAGGTTGAGTCAATACATGCCATTTTAAAATAATAAACCTCTTATTAAAAATCAATAGAATTAAAATAAAATAAATTAGTTATTTATCAAACTGCATTTTAATATAGGCACTACGAACCCACGAAAATAATAAGTTTCACTAAAAATTGGTAAACAATCATTAGGAATAAATGTAGTTTTCAAAGGAAAAATTCGGATACCCATTAGGTATATAAATAGTTTCCAATTTCTATGCCACATATAAAAATATTATTGTGGTATTTATTGATGTCAAGTTTAATTTGTGGACCGTCATTTTATTTAGATATTTTTTCTTTTGTATATTTTATAAAAATTTTTCAAATTAAAATTTATAATGAAATTTAATTAAATTAAATTCAAATTAATTTTTTTCTTCAAACTTCGCAAAATCACTTTGTGGCGTCATTTTGAATTAAATTAAACAAATAACTTTGTATTAAACCACTATTATATAATAACAATTACCTACATGTTTCGAAACTGATGGTTTCTTCGTCAGGGTAGTAATAACATTAAATTTCTTTTGTTATTTAATGTCATGTAGGTAATTGTGATTATATAATAGTGGTTTAATACAAAGTTATTTGTTTAATTTAATTTAAATTAGATTTAATTAAACTAAACTGCTTAATTTAATTTAATTATAAACAAGAGATATCAATCAGATGTAAAAAAAAATAATATTCTGATATCAAATACCAGTTTTACTTTAATATTATGTAATGGGCTTCTTTGTAAAGTATGGAAAACAATCTTACCTTGCCTCTGTGCTTTCACGAAAGTTGCCACCAGTAAAACCTTTAACAGAATTTCTAGGAAATACCTCATTTTAAAAATAATTTGAAAACAGAATTTATTTATTGTTAGTTACTACCTCTCCAAGAGTTGAAAACGAACTGTGATTCAATGAGCTCAGCTATCGTATTTATATCAGTATATTTGCACGAGGAGTCACACAAAAGATAACATTTTCTCTCTCTCTCATAGTATTTGTGAAGAAATCTCCTAACCCCCTAAATGTCAGTTATTTTTTGCAAATAGGAAGTTTTTCGGAAAATCATTGCTTTGAAAGCCCGTCTTCTTTGGGGAAGCTGCAAGGAGGAGATCTATCATTGTTAGTGAGATATGCGAGATCTGTCAACGATGATCTTTATTAGTCGGATAATATAAACCAAAGGTAAAGGACTGAAATGCCAAACCGAATTTTTGAACAGACTCCGGACAACATGCAATAGGTATTTTATAAAAAGCATAACATAATCACAAATAATAGTTGTATTGGAATATTAACATTTTTTTTTACATTAACTCCACGCAGGAGGCCCCGAGGAAAATAATTTCCCTCAGGGCCGATGTCATCTTTGAAGATGCTGTGTTGAGGGTCTTTTTGAGGAGAGGAAGAAGTGAACGTGGGTCTTAAAGAGACCCGTGTTGTAGGAAGGAGGAAACACAGAGGCCGGCAAATAGTTCCACAGCCGAGCTGTTAAGCTGAGAAACGAGCCGTTCTCATGTGACAAATATCAACCGTGTACAAATGTTGGGCGCGCGTTTGGCGTGTTTCCTGACTATGCACCGGTGCCGAGGGGATCAATGACGCTGGTCCTTCGGAGTATCTTCCATTGAAATACCAGTAGAACAAAGATAGCATTCCCTACCGACGCCTGTGCTCTAAAGATTGCAATCCGTTTGTTAAGACGGAAGAATCCATCAAGCGGATCGCCCGTTTCTGCACAGAGTCGAGGATTTTTTCAGGTACATTGGGGCTCCTGACCAGAGATGGCTGCCAAATTCGACCGTAGGGCGTTCTTGTGATTTGTACAGGGTTAGCAATTATGCACTATTAAGAGGAATGGCTGCGCGGCCGCTTTCATACAAAACGTAGTTTTGGATTTGAGGCCACAATACCCAACCAAACTGAAAAATTAATTTTTTAATAAAAAGGTAGGTTTAATGTCGATCTCGGATACGAGCTGCCTTTTTTTGCTTTCAAATGATGACGTATAGGTAATTAAATGTGAGTAGGCTATTATCAAATCACGATATTAAGTGTGAGTAGGCTATTATCAAACTATGATATTACGTGTGAGTAGGCTATTATCAAACCATGATATTAAGTGTGAGTAGGCCATTATCAAACCATGATATTAAATGTGAGTAGGCTATTATCAAACCATGATATAAGGTGTGAGTAGGCCATTATCAAACCATGATATTAAATTTGAGTAGGCTATTATCAAACCATGACATTAAGTGTGAGTAGGCTATTATCAAACCATGATATTAAGTGTGAGTAGGCTATTATCAAACCATGATATTAAGTGTGAGTAGGCTATTATCAAACCATGATATAAGGTGTGAGTAGGCTATTATCAAACCATGATATTAAATGTGAGTAGGCTATTATCAAACCATGATATAAGGTGTGAGTAGGCCATTATCAAACCATGGTATTAAGTGTGAGTAGGCTATTATCAAACCATGATATTAAGTGTGAGTAGGCTATTATCAAACCATGATATTAAGTGTGAGTAGGCTATTATCAAACCATGATATTAAGTGTGAGTAGGCTATTATCAAACCATGATATAAGGTGTGAGTAGGCTATTATCAAACCATGATATTAAATGTGAGTAGGCTATTATCAAACCACGATATAAGGTGTGAGTAGGCCATTATCAAACCATGATATTAAGTGTGAGTAGGCTATTATCCAACCATTATATACGGTGGGAGTAGGCCATTATCAAACCATGATATTAAGTGTGAGTAGGCTATTATCAAACCATGATATAAGGTGTGAGTAGGCCATTATCAAAACATGATATTAAGTGTGAGTAGGCTATTATCCAACCATTATATAAGGTGTGAGTAGGCCATTATCAAAACATGATATAAGGTGTGAGTAGGCCATTATCAAACCATGATATTAAGTGTGAGTAGGCTATTATCAAACCATGATATTAAGAGAAATATTTTTACATTATTGGAATAGTTGGAAAGAGGAGGATTTAAACATATTTCCATTGTAATTTTTTGTCTTTGATGTTCTAAGCACCTCCCCTTTCCACTTCTCCCCCCCCCCCTCCCCACTCTTCCCTGTTGATCTTCTAAGCACCTCCCCTCACCACCTCCCTCCCCCCACTACTTTAATTTCTACCCACGCATAGCTTTATACTTGATTATTTAGTTTTAGTACATATTATGTCCTGAGGAAGAGAACATCGTTCTCGAAACATGTCGATGTGTTAAAATAAAGATTATCGTGGTAAAAACAAAGTTTTTTCATTTGTCATTAATAAAATAAATATGTAGGTACTCTTCTGTTATTCCGAATATTAAGATGACCCAACTCGAGTAGGTACTTGAATCACTTGGTCGTGCCATGTAAATGCCATCCTCGGGCATCCCAAACTTCTTCTACCATTCATTTATACATCTTATATTCTCCCGGCACTCCTTTCTCTGTCCATCCGCTCTACATGTCAAAACCATCCCAGTGTCTCTTTTTAAAACTTTTTTATTATTACTCGCTTTCCTGATCTCCAAATGTTTATGGTTTCTTTACTAATCTAAAGATACTTACGCTAAATCATTTTATTTATTTTATTACTAGCCCAAATAATAAATAAAAACTAAGAAAATTATATACATTCTGTTCTTGACTTACATCGTTCGTACTTTTATCGTTCATAATCGCTAATATTTTGAGATGACAAACATTAAAAAAAGCTGTAATTCGTGGTACGTATTTTTTACGATCCATTATAACAAACCTAAAATAATAGTTTATAATTGAGTAAGATTAAAAAAAAAAAATCGGCATTTGAAGGGTTGACTAAATTATTTGGGCCATACAGATAACTGAATTTCAAAATATCTTCTAATCACAATAACAGGAAGTCAATGCGATAATTAGATTAACATTGTTCTTATTGCGTATGCGCTCATTTCGTCAACGATATAATAACTGATAACAAAAAGTACTTATAAAATCTGTACCTGAGAAGCATACGGATGCAAGTCCAAAAAGCTAAATGTTCAGGAGAGCCAAAACAGTTTTATTTCTGTAATTATGGTCTCATAACTTCTGCAGATATTAATGCTGATTGATGAAATTTTTTTAATTTGTTAAATTAATTAGTTTTGTTTTAAAGTTGAGAAAATAAAATGAAATATTTTACATGCAAAGCCTAAAAATAAATGTTTAAAATAAAACACTATGGACTTGAGTCCTTCTGCTTCAAAATGAAATAGACTATTTTGTTATGACAAGTGATGAATTATTAAAAGATCGATGTTTGAAAATTTAATTTGGAAGGAAAATAATAACAATACACAACAGGTAAATACAATTATTACTAATTATTGGTGTTTTCATTATCTTCGTCATCTAAAAGAGGATAATCTGGCATTTATGACTTAAAATTTTGTTAAAAAAGTGCAGTGGATCTTTTTTAACATTAGCTCCATACAGTAGGCCCCGAGAAAAAAAAATCCCTCAGGGACTATATCATCTTTGGGGATGCTGAGTAGAGTGGCTTTTAGGGTAAGGAAAGAAAGGGGGTTCCAGGATGGAGTTTTATTTTATTTTTATCCTCCCTGTATAATGATTACAAATATCACAGGTGTCGTTTGTTGATAGATGAGGTTTTTGTATTTAGTTCCATAGAAAACAAAGAGATTAGAAGCAGCCGTTCTTGAGTTATAAATGGTGTAACTAACCCAACTTTGTTTTATATATTAAGATAATCAAAGTGGACAAATAAAAATAATTTTTATGGAAATTTTCGGTTTTGTTATTATTTATTTTGTAGCCTTATCAACATCCTTGAGGTGAAATTTAACAAGAATGGAACAATGACTTTGATGAAGTTAATCGTTTTTAAAAGCATTGCGTTATCTCCAGTCCGAGGTCACGAAATTGAGGATTTTTAATCATTACAGATTACATTACTGAGAAATTATTTACGAAACATATTTTTCACTAGGATAATAAGCTTGTCATTTATATAAACACGCAGGTCATTGGTGAGGTGATAATGCACGAATCAGACGGTTCACTAATCGTTCATTTCCGCATTTCATTCGGCCTATTTTACTCGGAATGACACGTCTGAACATGAAATGAAACGAAAGTGCCGAATACCGCCGAATGAAATCTTCAAGTGAACCGATCCAACAATGTTGGATATTTATATTCGGCATCCTTCTGTTCCTCCGTCTGAACACGGAGTGAAATCTCAATCAGTTTGTCTCACGTCCTGTTCTGGAAGGACGCTATCACGTCGCACGCAAAACGTCAAAATGGTATTCGTTCGGCTAATTTGTTTGCTTTTGGGAACACGTCTCGTAGAAATTGTTGGGTCTCCCGTATTATCCACGTGTTATATATATTTTTTAATATATGCAAGATTATTAATTTGTAAGTAAATGTTTGTAATGAAAAAGTAAAATCAAATTGTGTTATTATGTCATAAAAAATAAAAGGTTTATAAGACGAAACAATACTGTTTTTTATTTTTTTTTATTTAATTGTGCCAACAAAATTGCGTAAAAATCGATGCATCTGGCATGTTTTTCCTTAAAATTCGAGGCCGGACCGCGCTGGAAATCAAACGAATTCCAGCGCGCCTGACCTTGCTCGACGACGCCGTGGTGGGAATGGACGAGTGAACGCTTATTTCTATAGCGCCGTCTGAACATGGAATGAAACAATGATGGAACATTAGACCGAAAAAACATGGCGTAAACCTTCACTTGAGTGAACTGTCTGATTCCACCTTAAGAAAGAAAAGAAGCAGTCGTTTTAACCTTCTGGTTGGCGGTACAAGATTTATCGTTGGGGTGCGATTAATTCTTGGTATAAGAACTGCCCAGGACGAAAGTTGTGCGACAAATAATTGAAATGTAATATAGTTATAAGAAGGCTATAATAACGTATCTCAATCACAATAATCAATGTTAGGCTTATCACCATTCTTACGTATGGCTTCTTTCATATTTTACTACAGAATCTAAACTACCTACTTCAGATATCTTAACTATCAGACAGAAGAGTGGTAGCTAATATATGTATAACCTTATTGAAAATTATTATTATTTCCAAAATTATTATTATATCTCTAATGCTTCGGCCGCATCTGCGCCTATCGTTCCGAAGTAATGCGTGTCGATACTTCGTACGTTTTTAGACTAAACAGTTATCGCGATAAAGCCTGTAGTCATATTAGTGACTTCTTTAATTTGTACGAACTTTCGTGCATTAATCCAAGATGGCCGAAATCATTTCCAGACGTTTAACTATGGACGATGACTTTCTTTACTTGTACGTGTGTGCTAACAATTACATAATGAATTTATTTAAAATAGAGGAATTCCAGCACCATTTCATCGATCCACTTCATTTTTAAATTAAAGAAATTGGTATAACTAAGCGATATTTTAGATATGTTTAGCCACCCGCACGGGTCTGAACTAATCGAGAACGATTGTCGAAATTAACAAAGCTAGTCTGACCACGCAGCGCCGATATGTTAAGCTGGAATCAAACAGTTCACTCGAGTGAAGGTTTACGCCATGTTTTTTCGGCCTAGAGCTGGAATCAGACAGTTCACTCGAGGGAAGGTTTCCGCCATGTTTTTTCGGCCTAATCGTCCATCTTCGTTTCATTCTATGTTCACACGGCGCTATAGAAATAAGCGTTCACTCGTCCATTACGACCACAGCGTCGCCGAGCGAGGTCAACCGCGCTGGAATTCGTTTGTTTTCCAGCGCGGTCCGGCCCCGAATTTTAAGGTAAAACATGTCAAATGCATCGATTTTTACGAAATTTTGTTGACACAATTAAATAAAATAAATATAAAAAACAGTATTGTTTCGTCTTATAAACCATTTAATTTTTTATGACATAATAACACAATTTGATTTTACTTTTTTTATTACGAACATTTTCCTACAAATTAATAATCTTACATATATTAAAAAACATATAAAATACATGGATAATAAGGGAGACCCAAAAATTTATATGAGAGGTGTTCCCAAAAGCAAACAAATTAGCCGAACGAATACCATTTTGACGTTTTGCGTGCGATGTGATAGCGTCCTTTCATGGTCCTTCCCGTACAGGACGCGAGACAAACTGATTGAGAGTGCACTCGGTGTTCAGACGTTTCACTTTGCTCTCTTCCGTGCGCATGCGCGCGCGAGTGAAGGATGCCGAAAGAAAATATCCAACATTGTTGGATCGGTTCACTTGAAGATTTCATTCGGCAGTGTTCGGCACTTTCGATTCATTTCATGTTCAGACGTGTCATTCCGAGTAAACTAGGCCGAATGAAATGCGGACATGAGCGATTAGTGAACCATGTGTATGGCGCTTAATCGTCCATCTTCGTTTCATTCCATGTTCAGACGGCGCTATAGAAATAAGCGTTCACTCGTCCATTCCCACCACAGCGTCGCCGAGCGAGGTCAACCGCGCTGGAATTCGTTTGATTTCCAGCGCGGTCCGGTCCCGAATTTTAAGGAAAAACATGTCAGATGCATCGATTTTTACGCAATTTTGTTGACACAATTAAATAAAAATAAATAAAGAAAACAGTATTGTTTCGTCTTATAAACCTTTTTATTTTTTATGACATAATAACACAATTTGATTTTACTTTTTTTGTTACGAACATTTTCCTACAAATTAATAATCTTACATATATTAAAAAACACATGAAATACATGGATAATAAGGGAGACCCAAAAATTTATATGAGAGGTGTTCCCAAAAGCAAACAAAATAGCCGAACGAATATCATTTTGACGTTTTACGTGCGATGTGATAGCGTCCTGCCATGGTCCTTCCATAAGTGGTTTATTTATGGTCCTTCCCGTACAGGACGCGAGACAAACTGATTGAGATTTCACTCGGTGTTGAGACGTTTCACTTTGCTCTCTTCCACGCGCATGCGCGCGCAAGTGAAGGATGCCGAATGAAAATATATAACATTGTTGGATCGGTTCACTTGAAAATTTCATTCGGCAGTATTCGGCACTTTCGTTTCATTTCATGTTCAGACGTGTCATTCCGAGTAAACTAGGCCGAATGAAATGCGGAAATGAGCGATTAGTGAACCGTCTGAATAACGCTTTAGCGCGCTAAAACCCTTTGACTTATCGTCTCCCGCGCGACAAGGCACACGCAGCCCGATTGTTCGCGACGTTGTCCGATAATGGCCGGTCACATTTGCGCGTTTCGTGTCATAGCACGAAGCTTCGTGACGATTCACGCAGGTGCGGCGCTAGCATAGCTGACAGCCCTGATTAAATAGAGCTAACTCCCTGTACTCAGCCAATTCAAACAAATATAATTTTGAAGGTAACAATAATCCAAATACCTATTAAATTAATCTACGAATTGCAAATAAAAATGCGAATGTATGTATTATATAAATAAACCTGATGTTTTTTTAGATGATATTACGATTTTATTTCTCAGTGGGTATTTTGTTCAAAATAATACTGTTTCCCTCTTGTGTACCACTTAGCCCAGTCAATGAAAGGAAAAAAACCCAATGTCGGAACTAATTCCCCGGAAGCTGAATTTTTCACAAATAATAGAATACCTTTGAACATGCTTATTTACAAGAATCCCCGTATTTCCCCCTTGCGTTTTCCACCCCACCCCCTCTTGAATATAATTTGCCTTTTGGAATACGCTAATATCTCCTTAACCGCTATCTGAAATCAGACTATTTATTTTTCTTTTAGTTGTTAAGAGGCTAGACTTTGAACCACACGCGGAACACCCGCGTCTGTCATTCTGTCCCGCTCACAATAAGCTCACGCACACTTACAATACATGCGAATGCGAAATGTGCGAATGAGACAACGCTCAAATTTACCTACAGAAATCGCTCGAAAAGGGGTTTATGGAGAATACACTTTTCTACACCGAAACTTTCACGAAATTGAAATTTTTTAAAATATATATTTTTTAGAAAGAAGAAGCTACGTCGGTAGCTTTTTATAATTTTATAATTCTTTATGAGAGTTGAGTTAGCAGCAAATTTTTCCTTAAATAATATTTTTTGATAAATCGTACATGTTTGACAGTGAATGTTTACGTTAATACGAAACGCATCGAAAATTCGAAAACATACCGACATAGTTTTCACCCTCTAGAAGGCAGTATAAAAAAATATATTCATTTTGTGAATTTTCGATGTAGAAAAGTGTTTTTTCCCGGGCGTCCTTTTTGTATGGACCGAAAAGCGAAGTCTATCATCTTAATTAGTTATTCTAAAACATTGTTTCTAATAATTTTTGGAGAAAAGCCATACAGTCATTGCAATTTATTAATAAAAAAAAATACGTTTACCAAAACTTGTTGGCAAAATTTCTAGCTTTAAAATGATGTATACGATGATAGCTTTAATTAATAATAGGGCACGTAGGCTGTTAAAAAGGAGCGCGGCACGAGGCGGCTCGGACGCGCAGCGGCTTGCGGCGCGGCGGTAAAGATACGAAAAACATAATGTATGTACTGATAAATTGATTTATTTGCTTTTTTATGATTTTATTTCTGTTTTTTCCACAATGCAGTTTTATAATTGAATGAAAGCGGTATTTAAACAATTATTTTTAAATAATTGTATTAATTTGCTTTGTTTAAAGGAAATTTAATTTTACATTATTGAATTTACATTGGCTCCACACAGGGCCCTGAGTAAAATAATTTTCCTCAGGGCCTATGTCATCTTTGAATATGCTGGGTGGACGGTCTTTTTGAGGAGATGAAGGAGTGAAGATGGGTCTTTAAGATACCCATGTTGTAGGAAGGAGGAAACACAGAGGCCAGCAAATCGTTATCAAATCGGGGCCTCCAATACCTATATCAGTAGTAAGGTTAAAAACCTTGTGCCAGTAAATTACTTGCACCCGAAAATTCATTTTGAATAAGAACGTACTAAGGCACTCAGCCCTTAAATGGCGTATCTCCGAGTTAAGGGAAGATTTTTCAACCTTAGTATACTGAATGTCCATGCACCCACAGAGGACAAACCCACCGATGAAAAGGAAGATTTCTATGACAAGCTGGAGAAAGCTTTTGATGAATGCCCACCGCGTGACATTAAAATAATAATAGGGAACATGAACGCGCAAGTTGGTAGGGAGCCCTGCTTTACACCAACAATAGGAAAACATAGTCTTCACGGACACTCAAACGAGAACGGAGAACACTTTATAAACTTTGCAGCATCTCACGGTGTGGTCAGGTGGTACGTTATTTCCTCACAAAAATATGCACAAAGCCACGTGGAAACACCCAAATGGCAAAACAAATAACCAGATAGACCATATACTTATTAGTGCTAGATATAAATCAAATCTACTAGATGTCCGCACTAGCGATGGGCACAATCGATGAATAATCGATTATTTACTCGATCTTTTTTACCATCGAATGATTTCGATTCATTTCCATAGAAAAATCGATTCTCGCTTCTCGATGTCAAATTCATTCGAATGCACACGCACAGTCCGAGAGAATCGGTTTGAAACGTCATCGAACTTGGAATCGATTCTCGCTTCTCGATGTCAAAATTCTTTCGAATGCACGGCCGAGACAATCGGTTTGAAACGTCATCGAACTTGAAATCGATTCTCGCTTCTCGATGTCAGAATCCATTCGAATGCACAGTCCGAGACAATCGGTTTTAAACGTCATCGAACTTGGAATCGCTTCTCGATGTCAGAATCAATTCGAATGCAGAGTCTTGAAACGTCATCGAAAGTGATTTTGCTTGACAAACGACATATTTTATAGGTACATGTGTGTGAATTTTAAATTATGAATGAATACTTTTAGGTAACGATTTACGTTTTCAGTATAGTTTATACGTAAAAGATTGCGATGGTGATAGCTTTCAACAATTTAAAAATGTTTATTATGAGGTTATGTATCATCTATTTGGGTATTGTATATTTAATTTAAAATAAAACAATAACTTAGTATATACCATTTTTATATTTAATGCCGACCGGGTTTCGCTAAAACCGTAGTTTCTTCAGGGCAGTAAATAATACTCTACTAAAATCAGCAAGTAGGTAATATGTTTTCATATCTGCTTTATATGACCAAATATATTTAATTTATTTGAAATTAACAGATGTTTCTTAGTTTGTAATAAAAATGAAACGATTTCTATAGTAAGAAAACTTTATTTAATGATAAACTACAAATATAAAAATATAAATACAAATAATTGCATACGAAAAGGTGTCCATAACCTACATGTTATTTAGAGGTTATTTTTTTAACAAAAACGACATAAAATTATTATCTTCGTATTAAACACAGACACACTGTCAATATTATTAATGGGAATTTGTACCAACCGGCTAAACTAAATATCTTATTAGTAATTTTATTGTTGTGAGATGCCCACATATTTTAAATTCGTGGAAAATGGAATAATACTAATGTTGCCATCAAACAAAAAGGAATTTGCCAATTTGCCATTGCCAGGAAAGAAAAACGGTGATTGAAATATTGTTGCAGTACTTACTTACTAATGTTGCGTTATTTAAACATGTTATTTATTTAGAGATTGTTTTTGATTAAAAATGTCATATAATTATAATTATTGTCGTATTATTAAACATACATAAATATTTTTAATGGAAATTTTTACCAACGGGCTAAACTAAGTAGCTTAACAATAATTGTTATTTTGTGAAATGCATACCAAAAAACAACAAAAAATAAGCGTTGCCATACATGATGCACCATAATAATTTTCGGCTTTCTACCCCCCCCCCCCCCCCCCCCTCACAGACAAAAATCCTGTCCCTGACCGTAGCTATTGCTCCCAAACTCCGAGCAAAAAATCGATTAATCATTCGATTATTGTGATGTCTCGATTAAAAAAGATCGATTATATAAAAGTTTCGATCATTCCCATCGCTAGTCCGCACTTATAAGGGAGCTAATGTTGACTCTGACCATTTTCTCGTTGCAAGTAGACTACGGCTAAAAATATCAAATGCTGGTAAAACAAAAAGCTCTAAAATCACAAAATTCAATATCAACAAATTGCAAGTCCCCGCGATAAAAAATGGAATTTCGAACTACGCTCAACAGGATAGCGCAGTGTGACATAAATGATATCAACTCACAATGGTCGGCCTGAAATTTTTTTTTAACAATAGCTGCTCTCGAAACCCTGGGCAAAGGAATTCCTATCAGAAGAAACCATTGGTTTGACTCGGACTGCGCAGAAGTAACAAAAAATAAAAATGAACTTTATCAAAAAACATTACAACAAGGCTTCACAAGACGACTTATGGACACCTACAGGGAAACTAGAAAGAGAGAAAAGAAGATGCATAGGAAAAAGAAAAGTGAATATTTACAGAAAGAAATTAGAGAGGCTGAAACACTCAGGCTTAAGAATGAGAGAAGGCTTTTCTACAAAAAAAGTAAATAATATGAGAGCTGAGTTTAAGCTAAAAATAAATATATGCAAGGACGAGAATGGAGTGATTCTGAGCGAAAAGCCTAACATCCTGAGAAGATTGGTGAGGTACTTTGACACGGTTCTCAATAACAACTCAGCAGAGATGGAGCACAACACGGTGGAGAGCACGGGAGATGACCTGCACATTGACAATGCTGAACCCGCTTCACTGGAGGAAGTGAAGCAGGCAATATGACAGCTGAAAAACAACAAATGGAGGAAGTGAAGCAGGCAATATGACAGCTGAAAAACCTAATTAAAAAAGTATGGACAGAAGAAGAGATGCCCGAAGAGTGGAGACTAGGAATTGTGTGTCCATTACACAAGAAGGGTGACCAACTCAAGTGCTGTAATTACAGAGGAATAACGTCGTTAAATACCAGCTGTAAAATATTTGGACTTGGTAAACAGAAGAAGGATATGTTTTTTATAAATGAAGCACTTTTCCGAACAGTTGAATCCATAAATTTAATGTAAGGTTCGAAGTTTAAATGCTGACTTTATTTTTTTTTGGTGATATTTCACCCACCCAACAGACAACGTATAAAAGCACTTGTTTACTACTCAAGAAATGATTGAGGAAGAGGAGGGTTTGAACCCAAACAGAGTTTTTATAATCACAAAAACACTTTGTAATGGGGGTAAAAAAACATAAATATATCCATAATATAGTACATAGCTAACACCAACGCCATCTATGAATTTCATCGATTAGCTGGTATTCAAGCATTCATATTAGACTAAAGAAGAAACTTCGCTTAAATTTATGCACTGGCTATAAAATGTCCAACATCTTATACAAAAGATTGCTCCCAATGTCCGAGGAAATCATTGGAAACTACCAAAGTGGATTCAGGCCAGGCAAATCATGCATTGATCAAATTTTCTCCTTGAGATAGATTTTAGAAAAAACGTTAGAATACAATGTAGAAACACATTACCACTTTGTAGACTTCAAGGCCGCGTATGATAGCATAAATAGGAATGCACCGTACAATGCAATGAGTGAGTTTGGAATACCGCGTAAACTGATCAATCTGATGAAACTTACAATGTCCCCAGAAACGTGTAAAGTCAGGGTTAGCAGTGATCTGTCCGAGCCCTTTGAAGCGCTCCACGGGGTGAGACAAGGATATGGATTGGCCTGCATCTTATTCAACATAGCCTTAGAAAAAGTTATTCGTGACTCAGGTATTGATATAAGAGGAACGATATTTGACAACCTTGTCCAACTATTGGCTTACGCTGATGATATCGATATAATCGCGAAAACTACCGAAGCTTTACGTGACGCCTTCATAAATCTTGAAAGTTCTGCCAAAAACATGGGTCTTGTAGTAAACCAGCAGAAGACCAAATACATGGCCGTAGGATGCACCCAACCGACCCCAACTCTCTCATGTGGAAGTCAAAATTTTGAAACGGTACCAAGCTTCACATACCTAGGATCCCTGATAACTAAGAACAATAATACTACAGAGGAGATTCAGAAGCGCATAGTGAGCGCAAATCGCTGTTACTTCCGCCTACAAAAGCAGATAAAATCCAGACTGTTGTCCAGAAACACCAAACATTAGTGTACAAAACTCTTTATTTATTTATTTATTTAGGAAAATCAACAGATTATTTACATCTATTACAAATAACTTAACAATAAAAATAATATCCAATTACTGATTTTCACATAACTTAAAATTGTAATAATAATAATAATAAAGTAAAAAAAAAAACTAAGGGTCCTGTACCCATGGGCTGACATGTTTACAAAAAATACAATATTACAATACAAGATGTAAGAACACAAATAAACAACAATTTAAATGTAATTAATATACTAATAACCAGCTAAATTTCAAAACATAATGTATAATAAACTTTATCTTCACTACACAATAGCAACAATAACAATAAATAAATAATAATAAATGTACAAAATTCATATTATACCTACAACTAAAGTGAACAAATGTGTATAAATTGGATGATAAGTAACTGGAAAGGATTCACAGCAACAACATAATAACTTGCAATAGGAATGTAATAATTATAATAGAACACATTATATCAGGATGTTCTATATTAGCGCCGTCTGAGTATACATTTAGGCATAATCAGGTTTTAAAAATAATTCACCAAAGTTTGGTAATTAAACATAACTTGATTGACTGTCATAATATAGTACCATATTATGAATACGAACCAAATTCATTTTTAGAAAATAATTTCTTTAAAATTTACTATGATAAAACTATACTAACAGACAGACCAATTGGTCATAATAGACCTGATATAGTTTTACATGACAAAATTAAAAAAAATAACTTATATTATTGATGTAGCTATTCCAAATTCCTGTAATATTCAAAAATCTGTTTCTGAAAAAATAAGAAAGTATACAGATTTAGGAAATGAAATTAAAAGAATTTGGCATTCTCAGACTATAAAAATATTACCTTTTGTTATTTCGGCTACTGGCATTATACCTAGCTCTCTTATTAAAAATTTAGGCATATTAGATTTGTCAAAGAATTTGTATATAAAAATGCAAAAATCAGTCATTTTAAATACATGTAGAATTACGAAATTTTTTTTGAATATTTATATTGAGGGATCAGTAGGATTTATCGGTCAAATTAGGAATTCCACAGAGCCGAACCCTCTGATATGAAAATATCTGGAGACGGTGAATTATATTCCCATTTAATAGTTTGGTAGATTAACGTGTTGTTCTTGTATTGTTTTGTATTAATTATACTTATATAATACACTTGCATAACGTGGATTTACTAGATGATCATTTATATGGAAAAGTGTATGAAAGGGTTTAGTTTTTTCTATGGGAAAAACTAAACCCGTTCCTGTAAATCTGGTGAATAAAAAAAAAAAAAAATGTCTTATTAGACCAGTGCTCACATACGCAGCTGAGACATAGATACTAACGAAGAGGAATGAGCGAGTACTAGACGTCTTTGAAAGGAAACTTTTGAGGCGCATCTTCGGACCGGTCCTAGATAATGGATTTTGGCGTAGACATTACAACGATGAGAGATATTAGACATTACCCTGTTTAAAGAACCAAACGTAATAACACGTATTAAGTTGGGAAGACTTCGGTGGCTGGGTCATGTGGAGAGAATGGCCGAGCATCAAGCACCGAAGTCTCTGCTTAAATCTAGACCACTAGGGCGAAGGAGCCTGGGAACTTTAAGATGGAGCGACAACGTCCTAAAATACCTGTGCACCTTGAAAACTGGAGAGAGCTGGTACAAAACAGAGATGAGTGGAGGAAAAAAAGAGGCCAAGACCAACCAAGGGTTGTAGAGCCAATTATGATGATGATGATTACAAATAAATAAAATAAAAGGCGTTCAGTATCGGAATCAAAGGATTTTTGCGAGCCCCTGATGAAATGAAAGCTAAACGATAATATCAGGTTTTGACTAAAGTAATAAACTTTTGTTTTATCAACTGGGTGTTCAGTACCTACTTAAAAGGAAATTAACCCATTTTATTTTTCGTAGTCTATGCCTCCTTCATTGTCTATGTAAGCGCACATGCCACATGATATAACGTCACTATTTTTGACGCGTGCTTTCGTCAATTCAAATTCTACTCGCCGTGTTTTTAAATGATTCTCATTCTACATAATATCCTTTGGTTCTTTAATCCACGCACTTCAATTATTCCAATGCTTTTATAGTTATTGGTGAGTTCTAATGCTGATATTTTGTTTCCGAGTAAATCACGCGATTCGCGACCGTTTAACCCACGCAGTTGATTTTATCATCCATTGCTTGTGTTATATTTTTAGGCATATTTTTTGGGCTTGAATCAATTACCTACCACAGTGCCATGAATCTATATCCCGAGAGCGTTTCAATCAAAGCAGAACCAGGACCCCAGGAAGAAGGCGGAGGTGAAATTCCGTATATGGATATAGATTTCGACCTCCAAGATCTAAAGCAGGAATGTTTGCAGTACGCGCAAAGTACTCGGACCGCTAGTAAGTTTCATTGCTCAAGAGCAAATGGTTTTTAATTTTGAAGCTTCGATCGTAAAGTTAAGAGAGGATGTCCATAATACCTAAAAAAATGTTATTTATATTCTGTTACTACATTTACATGTTAAATCAATCGTATCTTCAATAGTAAATACTTGAATTCAAAGTTAAATCAATGGTATCTTTAATAGTAAATACTTGAATTCAAAGATAAAAAAATATATAAATTGTTGTATCAGAGATGTACGACTGTAATATTTAATGTAACACACTGTGCGTCTAGGAATATCAATTGACGTATTGTTTTGTTTTGAAGAGTTTTAATTTTAATGTACTTTCGTTACTTAAATTTTAATTTTGAAGAAATTGTTACATAGTTAATCCCGAGAAATACAAAAAGTACGTACTGTTGTTTTGTGTTTTCCAGGTAGCATTAATGTGGACACAGTTGCCGTCAAAGCAGAACCAGAAATTCGAGAAGAAGAAATTGACATAGACCTGCCGGATATTAAAAATGAGTGCCTGGAACACCTTGACAGAATTGCCCAGTCAGCAGGTAAACCGTTTTTTGTTGGAAATAACAATTCCTGATCTTCCACTCCTATTATTAATGTTTTGATGAATTAACTTATTCAGTTTTATCCGTAATCTTTTTCAGACATATTGACAGATCTAGAGGCGCATCCTGGGGAAAGAATATTGTCTTGTCCCACTTGTAACTACTCCTGCTTTTATAAGTTAAAGTTAGAAAGGCACATACTCACCCATACTGGAGATCCTTTTTCATGTTCCGGCTGCACCTATACATGTTATCGAAAGGGAGAATTTACTAGACATGTGCTGACTCATTGTGGAAGAAAACCTATTTCATGTTCCGACTGCAGGTATTCATGTTCTAAAAAGGGAGATTTGAAGAAACACATGCTTACTCATCGTGGAGAAAAATATTTGTCTTGTTCCGACTGTAAATATTCATGTTCTCGTAAGGGAAAATTGAAGAGACATGTGCTGGTTCACACTGGAGAAAAACCTTTTTCATGTTCCGAGTGCTCCTATTCATGTTCTCGAATGGAACTTTTGAGGTCACACACGCTGACTCACAGAGAAGAAAAACCCTTTTCATGTTCCGACTGCAGCTATTCGTCTACTCGAAAGGGAAATTTAAACAAGCACATGCTGAGTCATAGTAGTAAGAAACCTTTTACATGTTCCGCCTGCAACTATTCGTGTGCTCTAAATGGAGATTTGACGAGACACATGTTGACTCACAGTAAAGTAAAACCCTTTTCTTGTTCTGACTGCTCCTATTCATGCTCTCGAAAGGAATATTTGAGGCATCACATGTTGACTCACGGGGGAAAAAAACCTTTTGCTTGTTCTGACTGTAGCTTTTCATGTTCTCGTAAAGGAGATTTGACGAGACACATGTTGACTCACAGTACAGATAAACTTTTTTCATGTTCCGACTGTAACTATTCATGCCCACTCAACAAAACTTTAAAGCGTCACATAATGACTCACAGAGGAGTAAAACGTTTTTCATGTTCCTTTTGTAACTTTTCATCTTCACAAAAGTGTACCTTACTGAGACATACACGAACCCATTCACAGAATAGCCTTACTCGAACTAAAGTTAATGAATCTTAGATCTGATTTAACTCCAGAAGTCTTCAGTATTCACAATGAATATCATTCATAAATTGTTGGACGTCGGAAGTTTTAGTTTTTTTTTATTATTTAGGAGAAAACAGAAAAATACTGACCGTAATAAATAAGAAATTGTTCATTTCTAGAGAATTCCCCTGCAACGTATCTATTTCTCACGGATTAATAATAGATTCCTTTTAAAACTAAAGAAACCATTCTTCTCAAATGTTCGTATTTTATAGCTCTAACGCGAATATTATATATTTTGTTTATATTATATATAGTCTCACACTATCAAATTCATATTTAAAATACTGAACGTGTGCAGCACAAAGATTTCTACGATTTATAAACTTCAAGTTACACATACTTATTCAACACATAAACTATACACTTGTTGACGGCCGGCGTAGTCCAGCGGTAGAGCGTTAGACTCCCATTCCGAAGGCCGCGGGTTTAAACCCGGCGTGCGCAAATAAATTTAATTTAATTGATTTGTGTTATTTCACAATTAATTATTTAACATAATATATAGTATATTTGCGGCACGTTCCAGAGTGGAAGATACTCCTAGTATCGCCCTTGTGTAAGACTACCATTCAGAATTGAAACGTTGCTTGAAATGGCTTTAGCCGTGTTTAGTGACTAGATCTGAATAGCCAGGTACTTCCCCACCTTACTCTTAATCGTCTCCTTCCCTTCCCCACTTACCTTCAGCCTCATAACACACCCCATTTGGGGATGCCATAGTCTCACTGGCTCCAGACGGGAGCAGTTGGGACTCTTGTGAGGTATTCACTATAAAAATAAATAAAAATACACTCTTACTAAATACGCTTATAATGCATTCCCTAGAAAAAAAGAAAAATAAACGACTAAACGTTATGTTTAAAATTATTCACTCCGAATTAGACTGTTGTGAACTCCTGCATCTCATCGACATCAAAGAACCTAATCGAGCAACTAGGCAAAATATATTATTCTGCAACAATAATTCTGGGACCAACTACCACATACATGCACTCTTTCCTTTTATGTAGCATGTTTTTATAATCAAGGACCTGTTGCATATATTTTTTATTCTTTCTATTTATCTACAATGGTAAATCTTGTTACTGTCTTTTATTTTTCTGTATCGTGCACCTTGTCATGTATTATTTACCTGTAAATGTATCTATTAAACTGTACTCTGTTATTATTTTTTTGCCATCTGCAATTTAAAAATTGGTTTCTGTTTATTTAATTTTTGGCTCTTTCTTTTGTCTTTAAACTTAGTACTTTAACCTTTGTACATACTCTTTATATAATGTCCATTTCTTTAAGTTATTCTTTTTTATTTACACATTGTGTTATTTAATGCTTAATGCTGTATCATACACTTATCATATGTAAAAGCCCATCAGGGCGTTGAAAATTAATAAAAAATAATTATAGCAACGTATTTCTAAATTTTTTATTTTTTTTATTTTTAACTTTTTAACTTAATGAGTTAAACCTCAAATTATAATATTTTAATTAATGAAGATAATATTAGCAAAAGTCAATCGAAAATCCGAAACAGAAAAATCAGAAAAAGATACGGATACATCTGGGACTCGAACCCAGGACCTCGGCAATCCGGGCCAATGCGCTATCCACTGCGCCAACGTATCCCTATCCGATTCGGTCATTTTTAACAGTATCATACTTGGACTGAGAACCACCAACATTTTTTTCACTTTCTTAACGCATATTTTTATTGGCTGCTATCTTTATGTATGATTGCAAGATTCAACTCGAACTTAATGCCTTATAGATAGTGTCAGGATAAATTTTATCACTTTTTATTATTATTCGACATCTATTGACTTTTTCTGCAAGTCTAGAATGAAATATTTTTTTTTTTTTTTTTTACTTTTTAACTTAATGAGTTAAACCTCAAATTATAATATTTTAATTATTGAAGATAATATTAGCGAAAGTTAATCGAAAATCCGAAACAGAAAAATCAGAAAAAGATACGGATACATCTGGGACTCGAACCCAGGACCTCTGGCAATCCGGGCCAACGCGCTATCCACTGCGCCAACTTATCCCTATCCGATTCGGTCATTTTTAACTGTATCCAATAAAATTATTATTTTTCTAAATTGACTCTTCCGGTATATTTTGTTTATGGGATAAGATCTAATGAATAGATAATTTGTAAATAATTCGGAATTTTATTAGGTACACAGTTAAGTATGGAATAGGTACATTTATTTTAACAAAACTTTACAAAAATATTTACAAAATACAGGTTGATTGCAAGAGAAAAGTTATAGTCGTATGTAAAAAACATTAAAACAAAAGTATATCAAATAAGTGTGTTGATTTTTGTCCGTCGCGTACAATGAATCAATGAATATAACAAGGAGGAAGAAAACAAACGTTTAGGCACCAGAATATATATATACATTTGTAGAATAATTAACGCTGTCCTGATTATGAACATTTGTTTTTTATTTTTTATTATTTTTATTTATTTATTTATCAAAAATTCATTTGTACAAAATAAGTGTAGTCCCACAAAGCTGTCATATGGCAGCTTGTCTGTAGGTTCTACAATTTTTCACTCTTAATATTATACATAAGGAAATATTTGTTAATACATATTATATAGTTTTAAGGACACATTAGGATAGATCACATAATAATATTAGATTATTTGAATTATTGAAAGTGATTCTCCCTAGAACCAAAGCAACATTTGTTTTCTAAGGGTTTACCGCAGAAGACATGTAAAAGGTGGTAAAACGTTGTTAGTTTTTCAGCTTTTTTAAGTTTTATTAATAAATTATAAAATTTACATGTTTCTGTAGTATAGTGTTGATTTTTTCTGATGAACAATACAATAACACTTCGGTTCACTAGTTACTAGTCGTGTTTATTATTCTCCTTTCTTTGGGCGTCTGTTTAAGATTATAAATCATCTAAAAGTCCATTTATATCTTATTTACCACGCTTACATTCTTTCCATTCATCCCCACAATTTACACAAATACAAATTTTTTATTTATAAATTTTTTTATTAAAGTCCTATTGTGATTTTAAGAGGAAAACCAAGTACGATATTATATAAACAAAGTATGTACGCTTATGCATACAATCAATAAGTGTATTTCAAACAAATAAACCAAATAAAAAAAAAACGATGTACCTACTCGTTCCAGACCAGATTTTTAAGTTAACTTCATGCATTGAGAAACTGGATTAATTTCTAATAGAGCATGAAAAAAAAACAGGAACAAATATTCAGCTTCTTCTTCCTTGCACTGTCCCAACTCATTGCCTAGGTAGGCTGTTGAGGTCGGCTCTCCTCGTTCTCAGGTTGTAGCTTCTTCGGTTCTGGGTATCGCTCTCTTCCAGGCCGTTTCTACTTAGGATTTTAGAGCATTGAGCCATCCAGGAGTTCTTTGGTCTTCCTCTGGATGACTGTCGATGAAGCTCCATAGACATTGCCTGCTTCACTGTGTGGTCTGGTGGTCTCGGTTTTATGTGACCATACCATCTCAACTGTCGTTCCTCTAGCTTATTGTTTATGTCCGTGACACCCAGGCTACCACGAACGCGTGAACTTTTAATTTTATCTTTTAGTGACACTCCTGCCGACCATCTAAGCATTCGCATTTTTGCTGATTCAAGTTGCCTGGTGTAGAGAGTTGTACATGGTCCAGAATTCGGAGCCATACATTATCGCGGGTCTAACAATAGTCTGGTATACCTTTCCTTTTAGTTTTATAGGCATTTTGTGTCACACAAGATTCCTGTTACGGATCTAAATTTACTCCATCCCACACCTATTCTGTGGTTAACATCTGCTCCACATCCTCCATCTTTGTGGATGAGTGAGCCGAGATACTTAAATGTGTCACAGTTGGCTAATGTTACTCCATCCAGTTGCATCGAAGGAGTTACAGCATTTGTGTAAGTTCTCAATAACATGAATGTAATTTTTTTTTTATTAATCATATAATTTTCTCTCTCTATTTTGTTATTTTATCTATGAATACGTATCATTAGATAGGTGTAAGAGGTAACAAAATATTGTTTAAATATATTTAAAAAAACGCCCTATACAACACCGCTTTCAGGCCAAACAATACCCTCTATCCAGGGGATGAAAGCAGATATACGGGTGTTGGTGACAGTGCAGGGTGAAGTGTTCCCACGGGATAACAACCCCACCAGAAGGTGGGTGCAGGCCACCCTGGGGCTGTTGGGTAGAGTCAGCGGGGAGCTGGTATACCAGACCTGAGGACAAATAATGTAATAAGGTGAACACACTCCAAATAGTAAATTATAAATTAGTGCTATTTTTGAATAGGTTTTCTACAGTGGCATAGCATGCTTTGGAGGGGCCGTGTATCAAAATTAGTTGGGGGGCCCCAAAGTGGATCCAACCCTTTTTCATTTTCCGTTGCAACTATTCATGTACTAAAAATTCATGTACTTTGGCGAAACTCGCTGATGCATAGTGGATAAAAACCGTATGATTGTTCGGATTGCAATTATTCATATTCTAGATTGAAGTCTTTTAAAACCCACAAGTTACTCAAAGTGGAGAAAAACCGTATTCATGTTCCGACTGCAACTATTCACATTCTCGAAAAACGTATTTAAAAGAGTGGAGTGGAGACAAACCGTTTTCATATTCCGACTGCAGATAGGGACAATTTAAAATCCATATGCTGACGTACAGTGCAGAAAAACCGTTTTCGTGTTCCGACTGCAACTATTTTTGTTTTATGAAGAGAAATTTAAAAATCCACTTGCTAAGTCACAGTAAAGAAAAACCTTTTTGTTTTCCGAAATTTTTAAAATAATGAAAAAAAAAATGTCTGAATACAAAAATTTAAAATCCCACAAATTTACTCATGGTGGATAAAACCATATTCGTGTTCCGACTGCAATTATTCATGTACTACAAATGGATATTTGGCGAAGTGTGCACTGTACACACGTTGGTGCACAGTGTAAAGAAATCTAATGTATGTTCCGATTGAAATTATTCATGATCTAGAATGGATTCTTTAAAAATCTACAAGTTTACTCATAGTTGAGAATTCATGTTCCGATTGCAACTCTTTATGTTCTCGAAAGGCATTTAAACAAAATAAATTTACAGATCATGTCTGAATACATGTTTGAAAAAATGTGTGGTCACATGCAACATAAAGTGCTAGCGGAACAAGTGCTAACAAAAGACTGACGCACTGGCGTGGAAGTCCCGGGCCATAAGTGAGTGACATGAAGATGGAACTTCCTCTTGCGTCACTCATTATGAGAAATGTCGCTCTTTTATGTGAAAGGAAGCATCTTTTTCAAAATCGGTTTTTCTCGTTATGCGAATTACTCGTTATGGCAGGAACTCGTCATGAGGGTTCCACTGTATTGTAACTTGCTATTCTCATTTTATTACTTATTTAATTAAATCATTATTTTACTATACATTTTAACAGTTTTAACTATAGATACCACGTAATCCGGTAAATATGGCTCTATTGCTCTATTGTTTGTCATTGTACATCGGTTATTGCTAACCTTTGGGCGCACGCTTAACCCAGGAAAAAAGATATTGCTTTTTTTACATTTGTCATTTCTGAAGTGAAAACTCTATAGGCAAGTATGACAGTTTTTTTAATAAGTTTTTTCCCGGGAAGCACGAGATTAAGTGACATTGTGGATAACAATTTACTAATTTTTGCTTACACACGTAGTAGACACACGTAGTACACACCCCTGTAGCCCAGGGGCCCCATATCATTGATACTGCTGATACGGCGGTAGCTACTACGCCCCTGGTTTTTTTTAACATTCTTCCGGCGGGAGGGGCAATTCCATGTTTTACGCCCGGTCCCGGACCACTTGAATGATTGTAATGTAATGTGTAAAGGTGCCAAGTATATGTATAAAAATGTGATAGAAGTATATTAAACCCGCATAACGGGTAATAAATCCTTACACATAGCACTGGAGATGCGCAAATTTTTGTTTTTTACACTGATTTGTACCAAAAGTTACTGCTACCAAGTAATAACAAACTATTTCTTCAAAGAACAAACAACTGAACAGATATCAAACAATTTTGCTAACTTCTATTCTGATAATGTTATGCAATTAAACACGTAGACTTCCACACAGCATGCTCTTACCACAAGCAAAACTATGTGATATCAAAAAAGTACTCAGAAGTTTAAAAAATAGTCAGTCGCCGGGGATAGATAAAATTAGAATGACTGATATTAAAAAACATTTTGATATCTTAGGACCTATTTTAACTCAATTAATTAATATGATTGAACTGTTATAAACTATATATGAACAAATATTATATTATATACTTATATATGAACAAACTATTTCTTCAAAGAACAAACAACTGAACAGACATCAAACAATTTTGCTAACTTCTATTCTGATAATGTTATGCAATTAAACACGTAGACTTCCACACAGCATGCTCTTACCACAAGCAAAACTATGTGATATCAAAAAAGTACTCAGAAGTTTAAAAAATAGTCAGTCGCCGGGGATAGATAAAATTAGAATGACTGATATTAAAAAACATTTTGATATCTTAGGACCTATTTTAACTCAATTAATTAATATGATTTCAACGGAGGCAATTATACCAGAGGACCTCAAATGTAGCATCATCCGACCCATTTACAAAGGTGGTCAACACAGTGAAATTGAAAACTACAGATCGATCAGTATTTTACCTGCAATTGAAAAGTATATATATAATATATCTATAAAAATTACTGGAAACCCTTAATTCTATGTATATTGGAAAGACAGGAAACCTACATAATTTTTTTGTTAATTACTTTGAAAATAGAAAGATTTGTGTAAAAAAAATTAGATCATTGTAGCTAAAAAAAATAATGTTTTCGCAGGCTTACCACAAGCAGCGCCGGATCTGCCATACGTTCAAAAACGTGCAAAAAACCTGGCGCCAACTCCGAAGGGGCGCCGTGATAAAATAAATATTGTTTTAAAATTTAATTAAAATATTCCCCGAAAGTGTTTAAAAATTACTCGCAGTACGGAATTATTAGTATGCACTAGCAACACTCACTTTCCATATGCGTGAACCTAATGCGCGCGCACCGATGGTTAAAATGTAACGAACTACGAATTTGCCTTACGTCAAGGAATTTTTTTCCAAATACAATATATTTCATACGAACGTAAGACCTATTTTTCCTTCTTGTCTCTTACGACCATTGTATCGTTCGAAATTCAACAAACATTGTGATTGGTTCATTGATCGCTGCTCGTAAGGATTTACCTTCGTTGTTCGTTGGCGTTCGCCGCGTTATTGGTTTATTTATGTTCGCCGCAGTTCGCGCGCGATTTGGCACCATACAGCTCTGTCAAGTCAAGGTAAGAATTTTAGGTTATAATTCGATTTATATTCATGCATTTAAAGATAAAAAGGAATCCAATTAAACAAACTGATCAGAATATTATTATTTCTGAACTTAAACTGCCTCCTGTTTTATATTATATTTTGTTATGATGTTCTTATTTTGTCCAGTGTGATAGCTACTGCCTGAAATTATATGAATATCTATATATATGTATATAATTTTGGGGGAGGGGGGGGGGGGGGGCGCCATCGGTACTTCCTGTACAGGGCGCCAGATTTCGTAGAATCGGCGCTGACCACAAGGGTCCATACTAGGCCCTACCTTGAATATTATATATGTTACGGCAATGAAACTGATGATTTAGATCGCAGTAGCCCAATTGGTAGAGGTGTATGTCCCGGTAAGACGTAAGGTTCTGGGTTCGAGTCCCAGTTGCGACCGTTATCTTTTATTATTTTTCTGTGTCTTGTTCATTTTCATATTTAAAAAAATTAGATTATTATTATTATCTTCTTCTTTAATTATCTATTACATTGATGGGAATAACATTCAACAGTTAAAAAGAGAGTTTTTCTTATAAAAATAAAAAAAAAACAATAATTTAAATCTTATTTCCGCACACAAAAATGCCTTCCATGCAGATAAAATAGAAACCAGTGTCGCTACTGACTTAATACATTTTAGTTCTAGCCCATTTAGCACACGCTCTGTCTCACATTGAATATCTCCATCCCATTTGAATTTCATTATTATACCTCCGTGGTCGAGGGGAAGGCTCTCGACTCCCAATCCGAAGGTCACGGGTTCGAACCCGGCGTGCTCAAATAAATTTAATTTAATTAATTTGTGTTATTTCACAATTAATTCATTCAAAATAATATATATGATCCTTACATATGAAATTGGCGTTTTGTATGGGATGAACATAAAGTCGATTTTTTAAAAATATAATATATTTATTTAATCAAAGTATGTATCATTGCTATCTATGCACTTTTGCCATCTCATAGGTAGTTCATCGATCCCTTTCCATTTTGTAAAGTAAGTGACACAAAGAAAAAAACAATTAAGGAAAAAACAAATGAATTATAATTTTCGAAACACAAATACATGAGTTAAGCGCCATTCAGACGTTTCACTAATCGCTCATTTCCGCATTTCATTCGGCCTAGTTTACTCGGAATGACACGTCTGAACATGAAATGAATCGAAAGTGCCGAACACTGCCGAATGAAATCTTCAAGTGAACCGATCCAACAATGTTGGATATTTTCCTTCGGCATCCTTCACTCGCGCGCGCATGCGCGCGGAAGAGAGCAAGGTGAATCGTCTGAACACCGAGTGAACTCTCAATCAGTTTGTCTCGTGTCCTGTACGGGAAGGACCATGAAAGGACGCTATCAAATCGCACGCAAAACGTCAAAATGGTATTCGTTCGGCTAATTTGTTTGCTTTTGGGAACACCTCTCATATAAATTTTTGGGTCTCCCTTATTATCCATGTATTTTATATGTTTTTTAATATATGTAAGATTATTAATTTGTAGGAAAATGTTCGTAATAAAAAAAGTGAAATCAAATTGTGTTATTATGCCATAAAAAATAAAAAGGTTTATAAGACGACAAAATACTGTTTTTTTATTTATTTTTATTTAATTGTGTCAACAAAATTGCGTAAAAATCGATGCATCTGACATGTTTTTCCTTAAAATTCGGGGCCGGACAGCGCTGGAAAACAAACGAATTCCAGCGCGGTTGACCTCGCTCGGCGACGCTGTGGTCGGAATGGACGAGTGAACGCTTATTTCTATAGCGCCGTGTATACATGGAATGAAACAAAATGGACGATTAGGCCGAAAAAACATGGCGGAAACCTTCCCTCGAGTGAATCGTCTGATTCCAGCTTAAATAGCTGTATAAATTTGAATTTGGAATTCATAACCAAAGAGAAGATATTTGAGATCAAAGTTGCCAGTACGGCAGAACGCCAAAGTAAGGACCTAATAAACTAAAATTAAAAAAAAAATTTACTCTCCGCTTATAAATATTTGCTTTCATTATGTTATTTTTTATTTACATCTTTTTCTAAACCGTAAAGGTATATATTATTTGTTTTTTCTATTGTTAAAAATGGTATTAACTAATACCACAGTAAATAATAAAACTTTGTTTGATCTTTGATGATTGATGATGTGTGTTACTTTTATTAAACTTTGACATTATTAACCCTGATATAGGCGAACCCTACTGGGGTTAATATTTTAATTGTAAAGAAATAATAAATTAAGAAATAAATACAAAAAAAAAAATATAGATGTATATATATATTTTATTATCAGAGTGGAAGTTTCTCTCAGTTTCGCCCTGGTGTAAGACCACCACGAACCAAACTTTGCTTAAAATGGCTTCAGTCGTGTTTGTGTGACCAGATCTGAATAGCCGGGTACTTACCCATCTTTCTCTTTCACATCTTCTTCCCCTTACCACTACCTTCAGCCTCAGAACATACTCCAATAAGGAAGTTGAGTGAAAAATATTTTGCCTTATAAAATATGTTCATGTAGATGACATGCAAACTTTAATACCAGTATTTTATTATATATAATTAAATTAATTCTACAAGTTTGAATTTTATTAAAGCCCTCCAAAACGCCCGGTAAGAGGCGGGAGAGTGTGTGACGTCGTCTCACGTCATCCGTTCGCTTGTTTGTGTGAAAAATAAGGAAAAATATTTACAAAACCGGGACATCCTTAATATGGACTAAAATATAAATTTAAAAAGTTGTAGTAGCAAGATATTAAATAGTACTAATTAATTCAGTTACAGGAATTTCGAAGTGCATTTTAATTGTTATTTTTTCAATTACATGACTCATTTTTCACTGACCGCTATGTTAGGATCAATATTATAATAAGCTTGGCTTACAATGCATCCCCAGTGTTACATACCAGACATCCCTTATTTGTGTTGACTGGGCGGCTGCATATCTCCTGGTCGTGTTTTACGCCGGCAGGGTGACCCCAGCTGCCAGTAGGAAATACTCTGGAGCACTCCTCCTGAGACAGTCTCTGCATTGTCGTCTGAAATGTTTAAAAACATATCAACTGATTATTTTATCCATCGAGATCAAATACGGCATTGCTTTTTACAAAAAATTCACGAACTGCAAATTAATGCAAATATATATTTTTTTTTTCTTTAGCTCCAAACAGGAGGCTGTGAGGAAAAAAAATCCTAAGGGCCTATGTCATCTTTGGAGACGATGTGTGGAGGGTCTATAAAAGGAAAGAAAGGAGATGTAGTTCTGGATAGTTAAAAGGTATTAGGGTGGGTAGATCGGTGTCCAGGAGTGAAGAATGTGTTAATCCATCCCTCATACTGCGGTTCAACGCAATGGGTCGAAAGAGTCCGGCATGAGAGTTCAAAAGTTTACCCTAAATCAGTCTCTCCCGATCCGGCCTGCCAAGCCATCGGAGACAAATTTCACCCCATGAACGAGGGCACCCCTTCTAAGTCACCAAACGTACCGAACCACTTGGAGTGACCTATGGCAGGGGTGCCGGTTATTTAATAAATGGTTCCCGAGGCTGCAGTACTCCTACTCGTCTCCCAAAATAATAATTGATATATATATTTAGCTTCATTAGTTTTTTGCATCGTTAGACCCATTTAATTAATAGATTCAACATTACATAGCGGGCTTTCTGTCACTTTCTTCCAATCAACCCAGAATTGTTGTACTTATTGGGAATAACAAAGGAAAAACAACCAAAAACTATCCCTATAGTATCACAATATGAAGTGAGGTATTAAAGAAATATGTTTTTATTGTTAATACAGCCCAAGTCTCCCAACTGCTCCTAACCGTCTAGAGCCATTGGGACTTCTCCTCACCCAATTGGTGAGGGGAAGAAGCTGTGGAAGAGGATGGTGGGAAAGAACCGGTCACCAAACACGACTAAAGCCATTCTTTCTTCAGTCTTTCATCAAGGCAATACTAAGAGTATCTTCCTTAGGAACGTGCCACAAATAGGAAGAAGGGAGTGCCAGAAGAATATGAGATACGTAAGTGAATGGTAGAATGATACTGGGACGCCCGAGGAAGACATGGCACGACCGAGTGAATCAAGTACCTACTTCAGTTAAGGCATCTCAATATTCAGAACAACAGAAAAGTGCCTATACGAGTATGATATGATGTAGCAATGTGAATGAAGCAAGGAGTTTGTATCTAAACAGACTTGTGTGGCGGTTCATCTCCTCCGCTTACCCCTGTGGAAAACAGCGTGATTGTTTGACATCTTTTTTTTATGTTCTTCTAGTACTGGTGACAGCTCTCAATCTTGTCGTTATCACATCATTGATTATTGTTCATCAAGAAGGTAGAGGACAGTGTTCTAACCTTGTTGCCATTTGAAGTGTGTATAAAACCACTGTAGGGAAGAGAGGTGCCGGTGTGGAGACAGGCTGGTAGAATTCTGCCTGTGAAGGTCACCCTGAAATAAAAATATATAAAATTATGTTTTTTTGATATTCCGGTATGACGCATGGCACACGTGAACATTCCACACGTGTCCCAGTCACCTGTTCATTTGACATTGGAAATATTGGCAATATTTTTTTTTTGGAAAATAAAAAAGTAACACTAATAATGTACCTTATTCATTGTTTTTGTGTTTAATTCAAAGAACTCATTTAATTTTTTTGAAACTTAAACTAAATTAAATTTAATAATGTTTATTATTAAGTTCTGCAAGTGTTATAGTTTTTATTGTTGTGACAGCTGTTTCGGCCTACAAGGCCATTTTCAAACTGAGGTTTATACGATTTAAAATGTCAATTTGAAAGTGAGCAAATTGATTTATTATCGGTTAAACCGAATTCTTGGTAAAGTAATAGATTCTCCCCCATGGGTATTTTGAAATTTGTAAATGTGTTCTTAATTGTTTAATAATGACGTTACTGCTATGAATTTTATTTAGGTTTTGTGAAAATACTTAGAAGAGGTGAATATATTAAAGTTAGGAAAATAATACATTCACCTCTTCTAAGTATTTTCCCAAAACCTAACAATATTCATAGCAGTAACGTCATTATTAAACAATTAAGAACACATTTACAAATTTCAAAATACCCAAGGAGGAGTATCTATTACTTTACCAAAAAATCGATTTAACCGATAATAAATCAATTTGCTCACTTACAAATTGACATTTTAAATCGTATAACCCTGTAAGCCGAAACAGCTGTCACAATAATAAAAACTATAACACTTGCAGAACTTAATAATAAACATTATTAAATTTAATTTAAATTAAATAAAAAAAATGTACATTATAATAAATATGGTTGCTTTATTTTTCCACGAATTTTTGACGGAAAAATTGAAATAATAATTAAAAATCGGTGCTGATTTCGGTTGTGACTCTGTCTGTCTGTAACTTCAGTTTTTTATTATTTATATATGAATATCGCACAAGAGTCCCAACTGCTCCCGTCTATAACTACAATCTTTGATGGAGTTAAGCTACTTTTATTCGCGGATGATCTTAAAATTTACAAAACAATTAGAAATATCAATGACTGTTGCATACTACAAACAAATCTTGTGAGGCTGCAAGAGTGGTGCACCCATAAATTTATCAATTTAAAAGTGCCAATTACGATTTAATCAACCAACATCTGTCAATGACAGACTGGTCATTTACTCGGGAGAATGCGGATGTTGACGTAGTAGTCGATTCTTTTTACAACATTTTAAACAAAACCATTAACCAGTTTGTCCCTAAACGTATCATAAAAAAGAAAAAAATTCCAAACTGGTATTCAGCTCATCTAATTAAAATCATTAAAGACAAACAAAAACTACATAAAAAGTGGAAATCCTATAATAATCCAGTTGACTACATAGAGTTCTCAATCAAACGTACGCAACAAAAATACTTGCAGAAACATTGCAATAATCAATACATAAGTTCAGTTGAATATAATATTCTTATAAATAATAAACAACTTTGGAACTACGCTAAAAACAAAAGTAAAACAAATGGCGATTCAAAAATCATGCACCTTGAAGACGAGTCAGGCACTGGCGCTCATCAAGTGTGCCAATTATTCGCGAAACATTTTCAGTCCACATACGTAAATGATAATGACACGAATGATCCGAGTATAAACAATAGTTTTATATGAATAATCATAACCCGATTGGGAACGTAGAAATAAACAATTTATTGATCAATAAATACCTGAAGAATTTAGACATTAATAAGAGTGCTGACAGTGATGGTATATCGCCATACTTTGTCTCAAAATGTGCCAAAAATCTTTCATACCCACAAACATATTTAGAATGTCACTAGAAGCAGGAAAATTTCCTACAAACAAATTTGGTAAATTTTACTGAATATTTAACGAGAAATATGGACAATAGAAACCAAGTAGATGTAATCTACACTGATTACTCTAAGGCCTTCGATAAGGTAAACCATTTCATTCTAATTAATAAATTAAATCAATAGGCATCCATGGTGACTTACTTCGGTGGCTCACTTCATACCTTCGGAGTAGACTTAAATGTGTATCAGTTGAGGGAACTAAGTCCAGCTTCTTTTCCGTGCCCTCCGGTGTTCCTCAAGGTTCTCATTTAGGGCCATTATTATTTAATGTATATATATATACGATATTCACAAATGTTTTTTACACTTATAAAATAAAATTACCTAGCATATGCAGACGATAAAAAAATATACCTAGTTATAAAATCAATCGAAGATTGCATTAAACTTCAAGAGGACCTCAATCGTCTTTTTGACTACTGTGAATCAAACACACTTGTAGTGAATACCTCAAAATGCAATAAAAGAACATTTACACGTAACAAAGATAAAATTTCCTTTGTGTATACATTAAACGGGACATATATCAAAGAAGTAGAATCTATCAGGGACCTTGGGTTAGTACTGGATGTTAAATTAAACTTTATACAACACACTGATGAAATCATTAACAAAGCCAACAAAATGCTAGGATTTATCATCCGAATAACGAAACCTTTCCGAGACTCCATATTCCCTTTTCACAGCGTTCATCCGTCCCCACTTAGAATACTGCACACCGATCTGGACTCCTTTTTACCAAGCTCACATTGAAAGAATCGAAAGAATTAAAAAAAAAAATTAAACACATAAATTATAAAAAAAACATAAACTTCTCAAATTACACCGAATCTATTAATTACCATAACTTCAACTCCATTCATACAAGACGTTTAATTTTTGACCAAATCTTATTATTTAAAATTCTTAATAATGGCCTGGACTCTCCAGAACTAACCAACTTAATAAATATTCATATTCCGACAAGATCAACACGGCAATTCCATTTGTTTCATTTGCCTACATATAGAACTAACTTTAGAAAAAAATCACAAATTTCCCGTATATGTGCACAATATAACACAAAATTTCAAAATATTGAAATATTTAACAATACACTTCACAAATATCGGTTAGAAGTAACACGTACTATCGAAAATTAATACAAGAGTGTGGAATGTATTCGGAGCATCTCCTATCCTCATCCTATATTCCTCTTCCTCTCCTTCTCACCCAAAACTAATGTATGTAATAAAACTCACATCTCCATTCAATTTTAACATAGGAGACTTTTTTGGCTTGACTTCATTTAACAATGTATATATTTATCTTTATATTTTATGTATAAGCTGTTTGTCTCTTACCAATAAATAAATAAATAAATAAATAAATAAATAAATAAATAAATAAATAAATAAATATATAAATAAATAAATAAATAAATAAATAAATAAATAAATAAATAAATAAATAAATAAATAAATAAATAAATAAATAGATAAATAAATAAATAAATAAATAAATATATAAATAAATGAATGAATATATGAATGAACGAATGAATGAACGAATGAATGAATGAATGAGTGAATGAATGAATGAATGAATGAATGAATGAATGAATGAATGAATGAAAGAATGAATGAATAAATGAATGAATGAATGAATGAATGAATGAATGAATGAATGAATGAATGAATGAATGAATGAATAAATGAATAAATAAATAAATAAATAAATAAATAATGAACTGTTCCTCAAAATTGAAAAATGTCAAACAATAACTTTTGCCCGAATTAAAAATCCTAATAAATATGAATACAGCATCAACAACATCCTTCTAAAAAGAGTTGAACAAATTAAGGACCTAGGTATTATATTTGACATTTTTGTTTATCATATAAATGAAATAACTAACATGGCCATGAAAAGCTTGGGGTTTATTTTGAGGACGGTAAAAGAAATTGTTTACTTTTCCCTTTAGTTTCAATAAATAATTAATTAGAAAAACATTTGAACCTGAATCATAATTTCCGTATATTTACAATTCATAATTATTTAGTAGTATCAGTCTTTATTAGTGATGCGAATGATCGAAACTTTTATATAATCGAATTTTTTAAATCGAAACATGTAGGAAACCGAAAATTATTATGGTGCATGTAATTATCATGTATGGCAACGATTATTGTTTTTGTAAAATTTTATTTGTTGTTTTATTGCTATGCATTTCACAACATAACAATTATTATTAAGCTACTTAGTTAGCCCGTAGGTACAAATTCCCAATAATAATATTTATCTTTGTTAAAATAATAATTTTAATTATTTTTTTTTAATTTTTTTTTATTTTTATTTCTTTTCCGGAAACTATAGAACACGTTATATCAGGATGTTCTATATTAGCGCCGTCTGAGTATACATTTAGGCACAATCAGGTTTTAAAAATAATTCACCAAAGTTTGGTAATTAAACATAACTTGATTGACTGTAATAATATAGTACCATATTATGAATACGAACCAAATTCATTTTTAGAAAATAATTTCTTTAAAATTTACTATGATAAAACTATACTAACAGACAGACCAATTGGTCATAATAGACCTGATATAGTTTTACATGACAAAATTAAAAAAATTAAAAAATACATGACAAAATTAAAAAAACATCTCACACAAAAAAATAACTTATATTATTGATGTAGCTATTCCAAATTCCTGTAATATTCAAAAATCTGTTTCTGAAAAAATAAGAAAGTATACAGATTTAGGAAATGAAATTAAAAGAATTTGGCATTCTCAGACTATAAAAATATTACCTTTTGTTATTTCGGCTACTGGCATTATACCTAGCTCTCTTATTAAAAATTTAGGCATATTAGATTTGTCAAAGAATTTGTATATAAAAATGCAAAAATCAGTCATTTTAAATACATGTAGAATTACGAAAGATTTTTTAAATATTTATATTGAGGGATCAGTAGGATTTATCGGTCAAATTAGAAATTCCACAGAGCCGAACCCTCTGATATGAAAATATCTGGAGACGGTGAATTATATTCCCATTTAATAGTTTGGTAGATTAACGTGTTGTTCTTGTATTGTTTTGTATTAATTATTCTTATATAATACACTTGCATGACGTGGATTTACTAGATGATCATTTATATGGAAAAGTGTATGAAAGGGTTTAGTTTTTCCTATGGGAAAAACTAAACCCGTTCCTGTAAATCTGGTGAATAAAAAAAAACAAAAAAAATTATATGCCATTTTTGTTAAAAAAAAAATCTTTAAATAACGTGTTTAAATAACGCAACATTAGTAAGTAAGTACTGTAACAAAATTTCAATCACCGTTTTTCTTTTTTGGCAATGATTTCCTTTTTGTTTCATGGCAACATTAGTCCTATTCCTTTTTTCCACGAATTTCAAATATGTGAACATCTCACACATTACAATTATTAATAAGTTATTTAGTTTAGCCGGTAGGTACAAATTCTTATCAATAATATTGACAATGTGTCTATGTTTAATAAGAAGATAATAATTTTATGTCGTTTTTGTTAAAAAAAAAAATTAATTGCATTAATTCGTATGCAATTAACAATTATCATTAAATAATGTTATCTTACTTTAGAAATCGTTTCATTTTTATACTATTACACCGAAGTTAATTTCAAATAAATTAAATATATTTGTTCATATATGAAGCACATATGTTCATATAGACACATCTTGTTGAGTTAAATATACACTACTTAAATAGATGATACATAACCTCATAAGAAACCTTTTTAAATTGTGAAAAGCTAACACCATGGCAATCTTTTACACATAAACTATACTGGAAACGTAAGTCGTTACTTAAAATATTTATTCATAATTTACAATTCACACATCAGGTTGATTATAACATCAACTTCACTAGGCAGCTAACAATGTACCTGTAAAATATTTCGTTTGTCAAGCAATCGGATCTGAGAATCGATGTCAACGTCATCGAACCATTATCGATGACATTTCAAAACGATTGTCTCGGATTGTGCCATCGAATGAATTTTGACATCGAGAAGCGAGAATCGATTCCAAGTTCGAACGTCTCGGGTTGTGCATTCGAATGAATTTTCACATCGAGAAGCGAGAATCGATTTTTCCATGGGAATGAATCGAAATCATTTGATGGTTAAAAAGATCGAGTAAATCACCGATTACTCATCGATTGTTCGCATCGTTAGTCTCTATCACTGAATTGTTTACACGTTTAATCGCATTTCTCTTAAATTGTTCATCCTTTTTTGTTTTAAACCAGCATGCAGCTTCGGGGTGGTAACGGGTACCTTTATTTAATTTTTCACAAGTTTTGAAAGGTTTAATTTTATCAACTCTTATTTTATTATCGAATGTATTTCTCTTGAATTTATTATAATTATTTTTATTGACTGTTTGTTCATGTTTACCAATTTAATTGAAAAGCTTTGCAATCGATGTTATTGATTACTTATCCATTAAGTACATTATATAATATGGTAGATCCATAACAATAAGATGAATCAATGTCTGTTTGTCAACAATTTTATTAATCTTTAATAACAATCTTTAATTTTTTGTGGCATATTCCCGTAATGAACCTCTTTGAAATTTAAATGCAAATGCATATTTAACTTGTGAACAACCTTTGTTTCCGTATGTTTCACAAACAAATGTTTTCCATATTGCCCATCCCGTGTTTACATTACACTTTTTTTTTCTCACTGTACTAGTGTACCAAGTACACTAGTGTACCAATCTAGGCACTGTTTTTTCTACCTCCTTTAATATCTTGAAACGTGTACATCATTCTCAAAATCAGTGATCCATTGGTTAACATTTGATGTTTTTACTGAAAACTTATCGAGTAAAAATCTTTCTGCTATTTTTCGTAGATATTTATTTTCAGTGCCCTTACTAATATTATTGTCAGAAAGTTTAAGGTAAATTCTTCCAGGTATTGGTCACCAAATTATAAATTCCCACCTTCATCAAAGTAAATTTTCCTCAAATCTTGGGTTATTGGAATCCATAGTTTCCGTTTTTGATGTCTTTTCTTTAGAGAATTCTTAATTTTGGTAAAAACATCCGTAGAAGTAATGGCGGTATGTTTGCTTGCAATTTTCAAATCATCAGGAATAACAAATACATGTCCATCTGGTGTCTCGATTGATGTTTTGCAAATCACATTGGTTTTTTCATCCGATGCAATTTCAATGTATATTTTATTTATTTGCGTTATAAACAGTCTATACATTTATATATGACAGTGAATAGGTATGTTTATGTCATAGACCAATAAAATAACGACATTTAGATACAGGACCATAATAATAACAAAATATGCAACAGAATACCTAATACAAACAATTCTGATTAAGTGCATCTTCAATTTACAAAGTGTTTTATGATATACATATTTCTAATAAAAATTATATGACAAATTAAACCACTTGTGTTGCTCTGAAATACAAATAAATCCTATGCATTTCTATTTGAGGCTGTCATATTTCTAATATTGAGTAAACAAAATGTATATGAGAACTTAAATGTTTATAAAATGGAATGGAGAAATACAGCAGGTCGAAGGTTCAGGAGATAGCTCAGTTGTAAACACCCGAATAACATATGGTCTGGAATTACAATAATGGTCGCTCCTATGAGCATAGTTTTTTTTTTTGGGTTGATTTTTACTTCACATTATTTAAATATTTTATATAATTATAAAATACTTACTCTCTGTCCAGGTGAAGAAGAGCGATGTCGTTGTACATGTATGAGTAACTATAGTTGTATAACGGGTGGATGTATTGTTTTGTCACATTATATATCTCATCTGGATTATACGAGGGCGTAAGGGTCCCACCCAATCCGACAAACTGTACCTTACTGGAGCTGAAACAAAGATGCTTCTGTAATGCTTAATATGTCCATATCTGTATTTATCCGAAGGACTGTAGATTTTAGATTGTTGTAAAAGGATGTGACTTTCTCTATTACTTTAAAAAAGAACCGTTGAGAACGTTGTTAAACGCATCCGAAAACTTAAAACTGTTTTTAAGAGGTGATAAAATAAGCTTTAAAATTTTATTATTCTTGTTAAATATTTTTTTAAATTTAGAAAGCCATGATAAAAAAGTTATAAAAATGACTCACCTTACATTTTTTTAGTCAACATTATTACACACACATATTTTATTAGGCAAATGTATTATAAACATTATCGTCAATTCATTTTTTTAATCGTATTTCACAATATAAATAATTAATAAAAAAATCTCAAAAATTCATAATTTTTTTTTTAAATGCAGTCGGAAACTTTGGACTCAAAAAGGTGAACATTTTAATTATTTTGTTGTTTACTTTAAGATTTTACTATAAAGCGCAGTGTTTTCTCTTACTAAAACCGTCTAGAGTTTAGATGATATTTCTGACTATGATAGTAAAGGAAACAATACGATTTCAATGAGATCTATATGAGTTTTTTCCGAAAATCGAACAAATTGGCCTGAGGGGTTAACAAAACTTTGAAGTTCTCAGTTTCAAAAAACTTTAACATAATTTCCCGACCCATTTTCGGAGCATTTTATCCTTATTTCTAATTTTACCGGAAGAAATTTTTTAAATGTTTATAATTTAAAAAATTACCCAACATCGACAACAAAATCAAAAAGATTAATGTTTTTATAAAAAATTCCCAACACAATTCCGATTTTTTAAATTTTCCATTAAAGAATTTTTGGGAAAATATTGTATGCTGTGGTATAAGTAAATTATTTTTAAATGTATACTCAAATCTACAGGAGTGACGGACGTACGAATCCATCCCTCTCTGCGGTGCGAGACTTAAGACGATCCGCTAGTCCTTGACTCAAACGGAATCGGACGGAGCGAACGATTAAACGATAAAAACCCTAATCTCTAGCCAACAGCAGTGTTTCGTTATTCCGAAAGTATATTTTTAAAGATCGAAGCGCCGCGTAGACTAAGGCATGTACGTTCTCGGCCAATTCTGGGCGGCGACTGAACGACGCGCTAAAATCCTTCTGTACATGGCAAAAGGATGAAATTCACAGTTACAAATTCGTTGGGTACCCCCTGTTTTTATTCACTGAAAAGAAACGTCGCCGAAATGCACGTTTTATTATATTTTATGAAATTCAGCAACAAATATTAAAATGTTTTCCGATCATTCTCTAAGAAACTTAATTATCTACATTATTCAATTAAACCATACCAGAAAAAAGATTTGAAAGTAGGAGATTTTTCATTTTAAACAATTTTTTATAGGTCAGACGCATTATTTTTTCTAAGCTTATTAAAAGGCTTATCAAAAAAATACTCGATTACTTCAAAGGCCAAGATGTGTTCTACTCAAAGTATTTAATTGAATCATCCATAGTATTTCTAAGCGATCAAATTTTCAAAACAAAAACACAAGATTTTATATGATTTTGCATTTTTTCGCGTGGCTTCACCTGAAGTGAGTTACTGTTTTCGAGTAAATCGTGTTGAAAGTAGGATTTGTTTACGGACTTATTAATGTTACTTTCAGCTGTTTATTATTTTAGAAAATGCATTGAAGTGTTGACGCGACCAAATTTATTTATTTGTTTCTCACCGTACATAAATCTAATGTATTTATTACAAAAAAAAACATTAACCTCACTAGGACTAATAGCCTGTATTAAAGTTAATATTTAAAAATTTGAGTGAAGTAGCATAATTGATCACACTAAATATTATAAGGAGAAAAAAAAATACATGAGTGGCCGGATGGGAACTTTGTGAGTGGATTTGTAAAAATTTGATCGACAAATAAATCATTATTCCCATTAAGAAATAAAGTGAACAATAAAAACAACGAGAAAGACAGTCCGTTTTTAACAAATTGAACGTTTCTTATCTCTAAAGTAGGCTACAAAATGTAAAAAAAAAATTAAAATTGAAAAAGCTGATATTCTTTTGGGTTCTCATAACGTCACAAGTTGGTATGTAAAAAGGCATGTTTGTAACTTTCTAGTATTAATAGAATAATAACCATAATTTTCTCCGAAATCGTAAGATTTCTATGTAGGTACGTAATTACCTACCTACTTAATTATGGACCAAACATTTTATGTAACATTCTTAAATTTAAAAAATTATATAATTAACATTTTGTTTAAGGAAACGTAACTATCTTAATGATAGTCCGTTTTTAGACCTTTTTTGGGCAGGTAGGTGTACAGGCAGGTAAGTCCAAAAAATGGATGACGATTTCACATTTGAAAATTTAATATAAAAAACCCATTAATACTGCCACTGTATTGAACCGGAAACGGAACTTATACACAAACATATACAGACGAAATAAAAAAATGGAGGAGTAACAACAGGACTTATTTTTGCTCAGTCAAAAATTATTTGAAGTAGATTCATCAGTTGTCTGCTTATACTACCAGTTTCCAGACAACGTGTATATTAACAGTTTTTTGAATAACACCTCAAAAGAACCTACTTAAATCTTTAAAGCATGATAGTTGAACCATCAAATTATTACATTTATCTTCGTTCATCGTTAAAGTCATTATTTTAATTTGGAGGACAAGTTGATTTTAAAAATAAACAATAAACTCACCCCCAGGCTGTAATGGAGTTTGCAGAACACAAAACCCACCGGTCACTCACAAGAGTTACAGGATACCGCCAGGTAACGTGGCCTCTTTGACTTGATCCAATATATCCCTGGGAATACAACACGACATCTTCATATTATTCTCTGCAAAATTCTTTTTTTTTATATGAATAGCGCACAAGATTCCAATCTGTACCTAACCATCTGGAGCCATTGAGACTATGGCATCTAAAATTGGAATTTCTTATGTGGCCGAAGGTAGTGGGAAGGGAAAGGAGATGGAGAAGTACATGGCTATTCATATCGAGTCACCAAACGCAGCTAAAGCCATTTCAAGCAACGTATGCATTTTTAGTGGTGGTATCACACCAGGGCAATACTAAGAGTATCTTCTACTTCTAATTAGATATATTTTTTTAAATTTACATTATACCCAGATGTCATCTTTGAGGATGCTGTGTAGAGGATCTTTTTAGGGTAAGGAAGGAGAAGAAGTTCTGGGAAGGAAAGGGTGTTTAGGGTGGATAGGATTTCAGGATTTGATGTGTTCAGAAGTGAAGAACATGTGAATCCATCCCTCCCACAAAAGATATTTTCTTCAAAAGTTACATTTTTTTAAAACGGTTTGGGAAAACCCTCTGTCTTCTCCATCTGGTCTCTCACGACCCCCTAGACACGCTGATACCTAGAATCCTACCCACCCCTCATATTTTTTCCTTCCCAGAACTTCCTCTCCTACCTTTCCCTGAAAAGACCCTCCAAATAGCAACCCCGAATATGACATTGTCTTTGAGGATTTTTTTATTTATTTAAGGGTTCTCCTGCATGAGTTTAATGTAAAAAAGTAATTTCAACAAATAAATGAATATTTAAATTTTTTTATACAGCTACCTAATGTCTGTATCTTACATAGTACGGGGCCTCTGCTGCAGTTGTCATAGGAGTCCTATGGTATACTATATTCGTATCCGGTGTGAGTATAGGACACATATTCCCCCGAGTCCAACCGGATGATGTTTCTTGGCACGGGCGAATCTTCTCTGCCAGCTCTATGCAGTCTGTAGAGGAAACAACATTACAAATAAACGTTTCAAGTGCCTACAGTTCATGGGACTAAGTAACTCATATATTGGAATGTATTTCTAGTATTTATAGCAGATGTGGATATCTAGGTAGTTCCTCTTCGCTTTGTTTCTTCTGTCAGCCTCATACGGAAGTCCAGGGGAAATAATTGAATACAATTTACCTCTTTATAATTTAAAAAACTTAACATATTTAAATATTAATTGTTGACTTTAGCATTTTTTTTTAAATTTACTTACCACAGTACATAAAACATAATATTTAAACAAAACTAAAAATATATAATTTTTTAATAAAGAGAAAACACAAATATATTTTTAATGGTGAGACGTTCCCCACAAAAATTAATCTATCTGAAAATATGTTAGATTAAGGAGAGAACTTTGAAAAAAAAAACTCACAGTTTTGTCGTAAATCATCGTATTACATAGTTTGAAATTTTAGAATTTATATTATTTTTTAATTTCAAAATATGTTTGAGGTTTATTTATGACAAATCGGTGAGATTTATTTTCAAAGCTCTCTCTTGTAACAGATTTGCAAAAGAGCACTTTACGTAGAGTATGTTGAAATGGATCATAACAATAATTTAAAAACATTTTAGCTCAAGTTTAGTGAAACTCACAGTCCGCGGCCTTGGAGCCAATCGGTAGCTGTGTGACAAGTCCCTTCAGCAGCGGCGGACAGTCAGGCTTCGTGCAGCACACAAAATCCGACTCGTTATCAGTTAAGTCACATTTCTGTAAGGAAAGGAAGGTCATGTTAAATGCCGGAATAACTGTCATAATATTATAAAAATACTTGCAAAACTTAAAAATAACTCAATTGCATTTGACTTACATTCATTTTTGAAAAATCTGTTGGATTTCTACGAATTAACAACAATACCAATAATACCAATATAAAGTAATAATTTAATCAAATTTGTATAACTGTTTAGATACAAATGATACATAAGAATCTAAAATCACAATTCATTTGACCGGTCAGTGGTTGAATGGGCATCGCGTTTGGGTCCCACCCAGGCCTTCCGTGTTCGATACCTCGGCTGGCTAAGTCCTCCATCACAAAACAAGCAACATCTTCTGCTTAGTGTGGTGGTACTAGGAGAGGTTTAAATGTTGGGTTATTCGCAACCCGGGAATGTTACGAATAACCCAACATAATAATAATTGAAAGGTTTTTTGTCTATAGATTCTGATTTGGAAGTTCTCAAAAAATATATAAATTCGCATCAAGCCTGCTGCCATAACTTGTGACAAAACCGCGAGCTGGGTTTGGCGAGAGAGAAGTTAAAAGTCTTTCCATAAACTTTCATAGACAACAAACTACATGATTGTGACAACGGCTTGATAGTGTCGGAAGCTCTGTAGAAAACAGCGCATGGTTATTTAACATCTTTAAATTTTAACTGATGGTTAAAATTTAAATTATGTTCACGATTTAGCTTTCTCTTCGAATAAAACTTAATTTTTTTTACCTGTGGCAAAATTCCTATATAAGCGGCCTCCTTCGCTGCCTGACAGTTGGCGTATGGTCTGCACACTCCCGTCCTTCCTGTTTCCACCATAGTACAGTTATCACCTTCAAACAAACAGACACATAAGAGTTACCCAAAACAACACAACATGATGATGAAGATTATACACATAATCGAGAAGTTATGTGCGTCAGTGGATTATTTGAGGGTTGATGTTCGCCGGTCTACTGTTAGAGGTATCTTCAATAATTCCTAGTGATAAGGTCGCAAAAACTCAGAGCCGTTGATATTCCGCCTCAATGGCTCGCTGCCTTTTGCAATGACGGTATTGTAGTGATGAGGAAATGTCTTGGAAATCAACGAACCATTGCATCGCATACTGGATTTGTAATGAATGATGGGTAACGTACCTTCGACAACTGTCACCAGAGGACAGCAGACAATCTGAACGGTGCCTTCTGCCTCGCATGTCTGAAAACAAAAACGGTTGTGCTATTATTTATATCATTAAAGTAGAATAAATAGTATAATACTAATAAAGGTTTAAAAAGATATTATAATAAACGGCTCTTATTAATTTTAATTAATAAAAGCCGTCTGTTTCAATGGTTACTAGAGTAAAAGTAAGAGTAAAACAAATTGCTAAGGAAATATAACAAAAACGTGTTTTTCAATCCACTCACCTGCCTGTTTTACGTCACTATTAACATTAAACTTTACTTTATTTTACTTTCCGAAAACCTATATTTATTCTAGAGCAGGATAGATCTACCCATGGCCCATGTTTTACTAAACATCAAAAAAATAAATGATCAAACATACTTTTTTAGTTTTATTTTGATTTGTTATTATCACAAAATAGATAAATCAATATTTATTTATTTATTTATTATTAATTTTCAACGCCCTGATGGGCTTTTACATAATAAGTATATTATACAGTGATATATATGTATGTTTAAATAAGAAATATAAACTTATAGCAATTAACATTATAAAAATGGTAGGTATAAAAGTAAGTAAGAAATATTATATTATAATAAAAGAGAAAAAGTAAAAATAAATTAAACTGAAACCAGTTTTTAAATTGCAGATGGCATAAAAATAATCATATATAGTGTAAGTTAATATTAGAAATTTACAGATGTGTAATACAAGAAAAAGTTTACAATACAGAAAAACAAAAGAGAGTAACAAGTTTTTACATTATAGAAAAATAGAAATAATACAAAAATATGTGCAACAGCTCCTACATTATAAGAATATGCTACATCAAAATATTATGGAATCTTTTAAATAACAGTAACTAATATTAAACACGTCTGATTTCACATTCTGACATGAATGATTTAATAATTTTATGTTTGTATTGTATCAGCGACACATTCCATACATCTACGTGCGAATACATTTTGAAAAATTATTTATGTATTGATGACAACTCTATTCAGGGTGGAAAAAAATGATGTGTTTATATATTGCCACACTCGTAATATAAAAAAAATGTTCTTTAAAAAATATATTCACATTATTATTATAAAAATATTTTATTTATTGTAAACAGTTTAAAAAATTAAAAATTTTTCTATAAATGTATTAAAAATTATTTCAGTTAGTTTTGCTTTAAAATGCAGGAAAACCATTCACGTTTTCTGAGTACAACATAATTTAAGCTGGTGGACTCCTGCGCAGATCCATTCCTAAGTTAAAACCACTCTTGTGTTCATAATGCAAATTGCTGTTGTGGATTCATCTGCCGGCGTATTTTGAAGGAAACCATTCATGTGTTCTGAGTGCAATAATCGGAGGAAAACCATTTTCGTGTTCTAAAGCTTGGGACTCGCACTCAGATTCACTATCAAGTTAAAACCAGTTTCACGTTCCGAATGTTTGTCAAAATTCCAGTAGCGGATTAATCTGCCGAAGCATTTCGATGAAGACCGTTCTAATGTTTCGATTGAAGTTAAATTTTTTTTTCACGCCTTTTCAATGCTGCAAAATTCCTAGGAAAATCACACGCATATTATGAGAGATATACTAAATAAAGTTGAGGACTCACTCTTCAAAAGAAATTTGTTGTTTATTTTTGTACATTTACTTTCTAGTATTTTCTAGCATTTTCTATGCATAGCCGTTTGATGCGCACGTCAAGCTGCTCAGGCAAGCCTTTGTCTATTCCTTCGTATGATTTTGTGTGCTCTCTCGTTTGTGAGTTTTGTGTGAAATGGAATCTAACAAAAATAAAGTATTCTTTATTATGTTATAGTATAACATCAATTAAAAAAAGTTTAAATTATTTATTCCCCATTTCTCAGATTTTACAAGATCTAAACAATATAACTCATTTAAATAAGTCAATATCATGTACATTATTATTAAACAAAAAATAAATAAAACATTATAATATCATTACCAGTAATAAATAATTTTTGGCTCCCTGGGTATTGAAATCGGCGAGTTACCATATAAAATAGTAGTTTAGACCTGGCCTAACTACAGTTTGAAAATGGCCCTGAATACCGAAACAACTGACGTAATATTAAAAATAAATACTTGCAGAACTTATAATAACCATTTTAAATTTGACTTACATTCATTTTTAATAAATCAGATGGATTTCTACAAATTAAACACAAATACCATGAAAACCTTATAATACCATACCGTAATTTTTTTAAATTTGTATAATTGTTTAAATTGTGCATAATATCGAAAATAACCACTAATTAGATTTTTTTCTATAGGTACTGATCTGTCTTTTCTAAAAAATATATAAATTCGCATCAAGCCTGCTGCCAGCACGTAGTTATTGCACAATGCTTGTGACAAAGTCGCAAGCCAATTTTGGAGACGGTCAAAAGCCTTGCCACAAACTGCCATAGACAAAGAACTACCTGCTTGTGACAACGGCTTGATAATGTCCGAAGCTCTTTAGCAAAAGTACACTTGAAACAGCGCGCGGTCCTATTTAACATCCTTATTATTTGAACTTCTACTTCTTCGTGTGCCCTATCCCCCAGACGTTGGCAAGCACTCTGGTGAATGTGCCTCTAGGTTAAAATTTAAATTAGTTCACGATTTAGCTTTCTGTTCAAATAAAAATTCAATATTTTTACCTGTGGCAAAATTCCTATATATGCGGCCTCCTTCGCTGACTGACAGTTGGCGAATTTCAAAACGAATGTTTCGGACTTTGCATTTGAATGATTTCTGACATTTCATTATCTCGATTCAACTTTAGGTGAGGTTTCAAAACGATTGTCTTGGACTGTGCATTCGAATGAATTTTGAAATCGATTTATCTGTGATAATACTAATAAAAGTTCAATTTTATTTGAATAATTAATTAATTCTTTTATGTATAGATTTACTATTCCAGTATAGTGTATGTGTAAAAGATTGCCATGGTAATTGTTTTTCACAATTAAAAAGGTTTATTTCCTATGTTATTTTGAGGTTATGCATAATCTATTGGGCAGTGTATATGTATTGTAAACACAATAACTTTGTAAACACCATTTTTAATTTTTATGCCAGCTGGTGTCTGAAAACTAACTGAAGGTTAAAATTTACTTTATGTTCAAGCTAAACTTCTGTTCAAATAAAACTTAACTTTTTTTACCTGAGGCACAATTCCTTTATTAGAGACCTCCTTCGCCGCCGGACAGTTGGCGAATGGTCTGCACACTCCCGCTCTTCCTGTGTCCACCATAGAGCAGTTATCACCTTCAAACAAACAGACATACCAGAGTTACACAACACAACATGATGATGAAGATTCTTCCCATAATCTGGAAGTAATGTGCGTCAAGAGTCTTAACTGCTCCCGTCTGGAGCCAGTAAGACTATGGCATCCCCTTGGGGTATGTTGTGAGGCTGAAGGTATGCAGGAAAGGAAATGACACGGAGAAGGGGAAGGTTGGAAAGTACCTGACTATTCAGATCTAGTCACCAAACACGGCTAAAGCCATTATTAAGCAACGTTTCAATTCTGAATGGTGGTCTTACACCAGGGCGACACGCCGGGTTCGAACCCGCGACCTTCCGTTTGGGAGTCAGTCTTACCACTCGACCACGGACAGATTATTTGAGGGTTGATGTTTTCCGGTCAACGGTATGAGATATTTTTGTTGTTTATTTTTGGGATATTATGCCGTGTTACGCTAACTCCTTCTTAAGCCGACGTTTCGGACAACATTACATTCTGCACACATCTGCCCTGATGATGGACACTGTAATGTTGTCTGAAACGTCGGCTAAAGAAGGAGTTAGCGTAACACGGCATAATATCCCAAAAATAAACAACAAAAATACTTTTGGACGTGAAAATCTTAAATCATATTTGGTATGAGATATCTTCAAGAACTCCTAGTGAGAATGTTGCAAACACTCACAACCGTAAGTCTTCCGCCTCAACGATTCGCTGCTTTTGCATTATATAACAGTTTTTTTTATGAGGACGCCTAGACAACCAAACTTACAACCGCCTGTTTAATTTATAATGTCACCCAATTTATAATGAATAATGAATGATGGCTATACCTTGAAACACCCCCTCGCAGCAAACAACCGGAACGGAGCCATCCAAAGTGCAAATCTAAAACAATACCAAAAGAACTGTAAAAAAACTATTATTTGTATCCTGAGGCAAATATATATTTTTTTAAATAATTTTGCAAACAAAAACTTAATCAAATTTGAAAAATATTCATTTTTTAAAGCTGTAAGTTCCATTGTGATTTTTATGTAGGTAGAATATTAGTGAGATTTAAACGATATAAAAAAGAAAAGAGACATGCAATGGTTACTATAAGAGTGTCAAGTTGAGGCTTTACCTGAGGAATTTTTCCCTTGAGGGCTGCCTCCACAGCGACGGGGCACTTGGATATCCGAAGGCACTTTCCAGCCCGCCCTGTTTCAGTTGATGTGCATTGATCACCTGCAAAAGCAACATGACCATTAAACAAGAAGAGAGAAATGTTATTGAGAGAATGATAATTATGCTCTGGGTACTATACCTTCAGTTACTGTCAGTCGAGGGCAGCAAACAATCTGAACATTGCCCTCCAAAGTGCAAACCTGAAAACACAATAATATGTTTAGTCTTCACTGTGATATTAAGAATTAATGAAACAATATTATTAAGATTTATAGAACGTGAAAAAGAAAAGACACAGAAAATAAACGATTAGACCTTTACTGAGAATCGAACCCCAAATCTTTCCTCACTCCGGCACAAATGCATGAACCACTGTGCTACTGAAAAACTTTATTTAACCTTCAAACATTTTTATCCTCTAATCTTCCCCCTGACTCTAAACCCTTTAATATTTATGTACATCAATTTGCCAAGAATTTTTAAATGTTTTTTTTTGTAGATTTAGACCTAAGCATCAGAAAGTTTGAGAGAAGGTAAAATTATTTATTCATGAAATCTCTGATTAAGCCTCTAACATCTTTGTAGGTGAAGTTTGTTACAGAGTTACTGTCGTGTCGCTGAAACACCATTAACTTACGTGGAAACACAACATTTTCGTTCATAAATTTAAAATTTCGACCTGAAAAACGATTTTTTTGCGATGTTTCATATATTTGCGTAGTATAAGCTAAGGTAGTTAAATAATTATCATTAACTCATCAAAAACTTGTCAAACTTGCCCCTAAAATCATGAAAATTTTAATTCTATAACCACTGGACCGACAGAGCAATTTAAATATTTTTTCTCGGATTGCTAACATTAAAAAAATCATACCTCTGAATTTGAATATGGAGACATACAAACTGATTATAGTTCTATGTGGCTAATGAATTCGCCTATCTTTTGTTTATTATCATATATTTGTAGGATTAATAATAAAATATTATTAAATCTTTAACCTTAAAACATTTTAAAGAACCTAGAGAATAGTTATTTTGTTATATTTTGAATGTACAATTAATTATATAGTTGTTTTAATGATTTTTTTTTTCAAAATTTGAAACATTTTGGCAACAAATTGATCCGTGGTTTTGGAAATAGTGACATAATGTGTCAAAAAGCGCCCAAGTGGTTAATGGCCTGTAATATTTAATTTAAAATATAACAAAATAATGGATCACGTAGATATATTATATTATATTTTTGGTTACATTTTGTGATATCTGTGTGAATATGTATGAGAGCAAGCGAGACAGTATGCTTGCGATACTCTATAAAAGGCGATGCTTGCTAGAAGTATGTCTCTTTTGTTACAAGCAGCTCCTAAATAAATACCTGTACATAATACTTACTCGCTCTTCATTGCGTACTACTACCGACTCCACACATACCATACAACTGCATATTACACATTTTAAACTCAGATGTATTTTTAAAATTATATTATAGGCCATTAAAGAATTCAACTTTTCACGATTTTAGAGGCAAGTGTGACAATTTCAATGGGCAAGTACTAAAAATTAGCTATACATTTTGTCCATACAATCATATTCCCTAATTTCCTCTTTGGATTTTGACACTATGGAATTATTTTTTTTAATAAAGAATAGATATCGAATACTAGCGTATCGGTACATTTTGCTTTCTTGATAAGTTACATCTATTAGGAGTTAGGATCCTCCAAAAATCGTTAAAACTGCCTTAGTTGAACACCATTAACAGACGTTGAGTATAAAAACTAGACAATTTATTTTTTAAATAAGCTTTTATTTTTTGATTTTTTAAAAATTATTAAAAAAAAAATAGTCTATTTTGTGTACTAAACGTCTATTTACTATATAAAATAAATTTTCTTTTAATGAAGTTATTAAAATAAATCTTAAAAATCAGTTCAGTTTTGGAAGAGAACAATGGGGAATACAAATCCTCGATTTTAATGATTTTATTTAGGTTTTAATAACCTGAGTTTCAATTCCTTATCCTTTATTTACACATGTTTTATTTCCAATTATATAGATTTATTCTTTCTTCTTATTGATTTATTATTCTTGCAACTTGAATTTTCATGTTTATTTTCTGACTATTTTCCTGTTTTTATCTTTTTAAAAGTTCTAATTATTACCTCTTTTCTGTTTATTATGTTTATTTTCTGTTTATTTTCTGACTATTTTCCTGTACACCTTTTATCTTTTTTAATGTTCTAATAATTACCCGTCTCAGAACAGACAACGTCTAGTGAGGCGGGTAACTTACTTGTTATAAAATACTATATTACTTCAATAAATGCCCGGGTTGCCGGCAATGAAATTATTATTATTAATTGTCCCTTTCGCTCAGTATTCTGGGAAATAAGAGCGACAGTGAAATGAGCGATAGTAACATCAGCTGTTTGGTAAAATAGCTATTGCTCAAATTTTTCGACGACCTTAAAACGAGAAACAGTACCTGTGGGGATATGCCTTTACAGGCGGCCTCCTTGGCTGTCTGGCAGTTGGCGAATCGGCTGCACACTCCCGCTCTTCCTGTGTCCACTATAGTACAGTTATCACCTTCAAACAAATAAATACACCAGAGTAACACAACACAACCGACAGGTGTAGGTGAATAAACTGTATGAAATGAAAATTAATTACCTTCTCTAGGGGTAGTTGTGTTTGCCTGGCGTCTAGCATCTAGCCATGTTTCTTGCCCTGGTACCCAGGGGCAGCAGACTATCAAAATATGCTGTGGTGAGGCGCACACCTAAAAACACACCACGTTGTATTACCTATTCATTTATACTTCTGCGTAATCTCAAATAATTTACTATCTATAATGCATTGTTTTTTAATCTTTGAGACAAACCTGCCAAGATTTGTATTAATAAAATCAACGATTTTTTTTCATAGATAATACTTTTTTAGCTGGAATGGATATCAAACAAAGTTATTTACAGTGTCGATTTTTTATGTGTATAATACTATTTAAAAAAAAAAAAAATTTATGTTCAAAGAAAGGAGCGTAAGGAGAATATATGATGCAAGTGTGAATGGTATAAGAACTAGGGGCCGTCCGAGAAAGACATGGCACGATCAAGTGAATCAGATACTTGAGTCGGGCCATGTCAAGAGTCAGAAAAATAGAAGGGTATGTATGAGACGATGTATGAAAGTAAATGAGGGAAAGAGTGTATGCCAAGACCGAGGTGTTTGGTGGTCCGTCATCTCTGCCTATCCCTGCGGGGAAACGGCGTGATGGTTAGTTAGTTAGTTATATTTTTTTTATTTTTTATATTTTTTATATAGACAAGTAGTTTTATCCTTGATGCATTTTATGGAAAATACGTTTTATACTTTGGTTATTCGGCGGTACTTCCTCTCTGCATACGGGGGGGCTTTTTTCAGTTATGTTTTATATTGATTTATTTTTTTGTATGATTATATGATTTGATATTTCTGTTGTTTAATAGAATCTATCGTTTGAAAATTGAACTAATCTGCCAACGACCAACGGTATAACCTTAGTATCTTAAAAATTCATTTAGTTTTACAAAATTTTAAAACTTCATGTATCAGATAAAATAACAATCTTTCAAAATTAATTTATGATTCTTTGTAAAAAAAAGTCAATACGTCTAGAATTTGATTTAAAATGACTAATTTCCGGTGTTTTCTGGTAATAACCTCTTAACTATAAACCATATATTTACTCTTTTAAAAATTATTTAAAATAGGTATTTATATAATTCATCCATAAAAACGTTACTATCTCAGTGACAATGCTTTTTTCAGAACTTCTTCAAGCATATATTATGTAGGTAGGTACTATAATATTGAAAAAAGCGAATAAGAAAATCCAAATAAAGTGGTTTGAAAAAGGAATCTTTACTGAACCATTAAAACGACCGTCACCGTGAAGCAGAAACGGAACTCACAAACAAATTTACAGACCTACGAAATGAACAGCAGTGGAGTTAAATAAAGATTTCGTTACGCTCAGTGAAAGATAACATTTAAATTAAACAAATTAGTTTGTGTAAACCACTAAAATCAATGTTATAATATCTAAATATTTTAAAACCTACGGTTTTTTCGTCACGATAATTACACGAAGAAACCATCGGTTTTGAAACATGTAGATGTAGATATTGTAACATTGATTATAGTGGTTTACACAAAGTAATTTGTTTCATTCAAATAAAATGATGCCACAAAGTGAATTTGAAAATATTAAAGAAATATAACATTAAATGAAGCAAATAACTTTGTATCAACCACTATTATATAATCACAATTACCTACATGTTTCGAAACCATCGATTACGAAACATGTAGGTAATTGTGATTATATAATAGTGGTTGAAACAAAATTATTTGTTTCATTTAATTAAAAATGACGCCACAAAGTGATTTTGCAAAGTTTGAAGAAATAAATATAACATTATTTAAAAAAAATAAGTGAATACCACACAGAAGTCTCAAGTGCTCCCGTCTGAAGCTAGTGGGGAGGGGAAGGAGACGGGGAAAAGGAAGGTAATAAGTACCTGGCTGATCAGATCTGGTGACCAAACACGGCTAGAGCTATTTCAGGCAATATTTCAATTCTGAATGTTGTTCTCGGCTTTACTGAAAGTATCTTCCACCTTGTTTGAAATGAAACAAAAAATACTGAGAGTATAAAAAATACACACAGTATTGCTTAAAATGGCTTTAGCCGTGTTTGGTGACCAGATCTGAATAGCCAGGAACTTCCCCACCTACCTCTTCCCCATCTCCTTCCCCTCCATACCTTCAACCTCACCACACACCTCAATCGGGGATGCCCTAGTCTCACTGGCTCCAGACGGGAGCAGTTGGGACTGTAAAAATAAAAATAAATAATAACATAGAAGTGTTTCCAAGAAGAAGCGTTTATTTAATATTATGAAATTTGTAGGCATGTTCATAAAGAATGGAAATATTCTTACCTTGTCTCTGTGCAACTGAGAAAGTTGTCATCCAAAGAACCAAAACTGTATCTAAGAAATATCGCATTGTGAATTTTGCGACACCAAACTTATTTAAAAAAAAAACCTGTTGTTAGTAGTTACCTCTTCAACAGTTGAAGACGCACTGCGATTCAATGAGCTCCGTTCTCATATTTAAATCAGTATATTTGCACCCAAGGCACACAAAACATTACAATTTTTCACTTTATAAATTTTTCAGAATAACTTTTCTAACCCTCTAGATGCCAGTTATTTTTTGCAAACAGGAAGCTTTTCGGGAAATAATTTCCTTGAGGGACTGTTTTCTTTTGGGAAGCTCTATGTAGGGTCTTTTTAACGATTAATTAGTACGATATGCGAGATTTATCAACAATGATAAAGGTATAAATTAGAAAAATACATAAAGAGAGATACATGAAAGTGTGGAAAGAGAAAAAAACGTAATATTTATTAATCTTGAGGCGGGTTTCTGTCAGGTGGGAATTTATTTTAACCACACAACTGTGTTACGTTTTTCTGTAAAATAATAGATTATTCATTTTATTGAAAAATTACCTTGCATATTATTTTTACTTTCGTTTTCCCCATAGGAAAAACTAAATCCTTTCACACACTTTTCTATAAAAATGATCATCAAAACATGTTTTGATTCATTACAGTAAAGAGTTAGAAGTGAATAAAATACAGGTAAGTAACAGAAAATATAAAGACACATAATATAGGTTAGATAAAATATGAGTTGACAAAATGTAGGTAATACAGAATATAAATAAAGTAAAAATAGATAGCCTGCCAATATCCTCCAAATCAATAATACTAGGTATTAATACAAATGTATAAAATTGGTATTTACAACAGTTTATGAATTAAGTAGAAATAGTTCGCACATACGGCGTTTAAGGTTTGCCAAATTCAAATTATTGTGAAATACATCAATATTGTTTAAATATTGGTTACCAAGACTATGTAATTGTTATATTGGGGAATGCAATTTATAGTTAGAATGAGATGTGTGCTTAGATGGGAAAATAATTCACCGACTCCAGATATTTTCATATCAGAGGGTTCGGCTCGGTGGAATTCCTAATTTGAACGATAAATCCTACTGATCCCTCATTATAAATATTTAAAAAATCTTTGTATTTAAATCGTATGTATTTAAAATTTGTAATCCTGCTTGTATTGAAAATGACTGATTTTTGCATTTTTATATACAAATTCTTTGACAAATCTAATATGCCTACATTTTTAATGGGAGAGCTAGGTATAATGCCAGCAGCCGAAAAAACAAATGGTAATATTTTTATAGTCTGACGGGGTTTCTCACCATCCTCCCAATAGCTTATCTACACTAATAACGAATATTTTCGATTTACGATTTACGGTTTATTTATTTATTAAGTTGGAGATTATAATTCGGTACTCGAACCTATGAATAGTGGCTATATATTGGATAAGTTGGCCGAGGTTTCTAAGCACTGCGAGTATTTTATTTTTATTTTTAATAATATTCGTTATTAGGGTAGATAAGCTATTGGGAGGATGGTGAGAAACCCCCTGAGAATGCCAAATTCTTTTAATTTCATTTCCTAAACCTATACATTTTCTTATTTTTTCAGAAACAGTTTTTTCTATATTACAGGAATTTGGAATAGATAATATATTTATTATCAATGATATAAGTTATTTTTTAAATTTTGTCATGTAAAACTATATCGGGTCTATTGTGACTAATTGGTTTGTCTGTTAGTATAGTTTTGTCATAGCATATTTTAAAGATATTATTTTCTAAAAATGAATTTGGTTCGTATTCATAGTATGGTACTATATTATGACAGTCAATCAAGTTATGTTTAATTACCAAACTTTGGTGAATTAATTTTAAAACCTGATTGTTCCTAAATGTATACTCGGACGGCGCTAATATAGAACATCCCGATATAATTTGTTCCATAGTTTCCGGAAAAGTCATACATTTTCTACATAAATCATTAATTTGATTTGTATCTTTGATTATATGCTTCTTATAATTTTTTGCATTAATGATTCTATCTTGAATAGCAAAAATAAATCCTTCTATTTCTGGGCTCAACTCTCCAATACTTGTCCATTTGTTTGACCAAAGTTTGTCAACATACGTTTGTTTGAGATAATTGAAGTGTTTTGCGTGAATAATTTTATTTGACCAGAGGCCCTAGCACGCTTGCTCTATAACGATCGATAGGATAACTATCGGTAACTTCTCATCGTTCCCTACGACAACTGCAGATCGCAAACGAATATGTGACAGTTCACAATGACTAAGTATCCTTAATATATTCGATATCAACTGTTGTTTGTACGTTAGCGATCTGCAGTTGTCCTAGGGAACGATGAGAAGTTACCTACAATCGGTCGGTAACTTCATATCGATCGACCATGCTAGCACACCAGGAGTCTAATAATTCCTGGTTGGTATTTATAAAAATGTTGGCATTCTCGTCGTATAAATTTAAAGGTGTAATGTTTCTATCTGCCTTGCAAATTATTTTATGCATTTCTGAGCTATTGGCTTTCCTATGGAAAAACATTCTTAACATTTCTACCTGATTGTATTTCAAAAAAGTTATTTTTACTATACCTCTACGTCCTAAATTTCTAGGTAAATTAATTCGTTCCATAACTGAATTTGGATGATGACAATTAAACTTTGTTAACGTAGTTCTAATTAATCCTTCTAAGCTGTATAAATCTGTATTGGACCATTTAATTATACCAAATGAGTCCGATAGAGGTATTGCCCAACTATTTATTGCCTTTACTAAATTTTTAGCAGATGCATTTTAAAATTTTTCTTATCCTAGTTTGAAATTTAATCCTAATATCATTTTTAATACTAGTATGATCTAATCTATTCGATTGCGGGTATCCTAAGTATTTATAAACTTCATCCCCTTTCATACTTTTAATTTTGAAATTTCTAAATATACCCTCTTCTCCATCTACAATTTTTCCGTTCTCTATATGGATCGTTCATTTTTTGAGAATAATAAATATCTAATAAAGTAGAACACAATAATTCGATGTCAGCATGTTTCTTGATCCAAAAGTATGACAGTTATTTCCGTGCATTATGCACATAAGTTAATGTACCATCTTAAATGAAATATCCCAATAAATAAATGAAAACTAGGAAGATTAAGAGAAAAAAACGGTCCTGCTTATTTCACAATTATTACTGTACTTATTAATTACTACTCTTCTAGATCTACTATTTTTTTCGACCCATTATAACAAATGCAAGATAATAGTTTTTATTTAGATCAATAAATAAATAAAAAACACTCGGCATTTAAGGGTTAAAATACTTGGAATTAATATTATTGATATTACGTAAGCGAGATAGATGGGATAGCACGCGGCCCTAGTGTCGAACTTAAAACTGTTGCCGGCCAACCGTCTTTCTGATAAAATTAAGACGGCTAAATATAAAACTAAGTAATATAAATATAAGTTAAGTTAACTAGATGATTCAGAAGACGTGTTTACATTCTTTACTGATATACGTGCGGTCTAAAAATACTGAACAGCCGTACATACCCAAAGAAAAACGAACAAACATTTTTATCCACTGGAGCGACAGAGAGAAATATAAAAAATCGTCTTAAGCGCTCGCCACTTTTGTAAAATAATTTTGAAAATTTTCCGCCGGATCGATTCTTGCTTCTCGATGTCAAAATTCAATCGAATGCACAGTCCGATACAATCGGTTTGAAATGTCATCGAACTTGGAATAGATTCTCGCTTAAGCGCCATTCAGACGGTTCACTAATCGCTCATTTCCGCACTTCATTCGGCCTAGTTTACTCAGAATGACACGTCTGAACATGAAATGAATCGAAAGTGCCGAACACTGCCGAATGAAATCTTCAAGTGAACCGATCCAACAATGTTGGATATTTTCATTCGGCATCCTTCACTTGCGCGCGCATGTGCGCGGAAGAGAGCAAAGTGAAACGTCTGAACACCGAGTGAACTCTCAATCAGTTTGTCTCGCGTCCTGTACGGGAAGGACCATGAAAGGACGCTATCACATCGCACGCAAAACGTCAAAATGGTATTCGTTCGGCTAATTTGTTTGCTTTTGGGAACACCTCTCATATAAATTTTTGGGTCTCCCTTATTATCCATGTATTTTATATGTTTTTTAATATATGTAAGATTATTAATTTGTAGGAAAATGTTCGTAATAAAAAAACTAAAATCAAATTGTGTTATTATGTCATAAAAAATAAAAAGGTTTATAAGACGAAACAATACTGTTTTTTATATTTATTTTATTTAATTGTGTCAACAAAATTGCGTAAAAATCGATGCATCTGACATGTTTTTCCTTAAAATTCGGGGCCGGACCGGGCTGGAAAACAAACGAATTCCAGCGCGGTTGACCCCGCTCGGAGACGCTGTGGTCGGAATGGACGAGTGAACGCTTATTTCTATAGCGCCGTGTGAACATGGAATGAAACAAAATGGACGATTAGGCCGAAAAAACATGGCGGAAACCTTCCCTCGAGTGAACCGTCTGATTCCAGCATTATGGCGGAATCAGGCAGTTCACTCGAGTGAAGGTTTACGCCATGTTTACTCGAGCGAATGTTATATCTTAGCTTCGTTCCATGTTCAGACGGCGCTATAGAAATAAGCGTTCAATCGTCCATTCCCACTACAGCGTCGCCGAGCGCGGTCCGGCCTCGAATTTCAAGGAGAAAAATGTCAGATGCATCGATTTTTACGCAATTTTGTTGACACAATTAAATAAAATTAAAAAAAAAAACTTATTGTTTCGTCTTATAAACCTTTTTATTTTTTATGACATAATAACACAATTTGATTTTACTTTCTTTTAATACGATCATTTACCTACAAATGAATAATCTTACATATATTTAAAAAAATATATAATAGATGGATAGTAAGGCTGGAATCAGACGGTTCACTCGAGTGAAGATTTACTCTATGGTTAGTCGAGCCGAATGTTCGAATGTTCCCATTTTCGTCTCACTTTTGTTTCATTTCATGTTCAGACGTGTCATTCCGAGTAAAATAGGCCGAATGAAATACAGAAATGAACGATTAGTGAACTGTCTGATTCCGACTTAAGGGAGACCCAACAATTTCTATGAGAGTTCCCAAAAGCAAACAAATTAGCCGAACGAAAACCATTTTGACGTTTTGCGTGCGACGTGATAGAGTCCTTCCAGTACAGGACGCGAGACAAACTGATTGAGATTTCACTCCGTGTTCAGACGTTTCACTTTGCTCTCTTCCGCGCGCGAGTGAAAGATGCCGAATGAAAATATCCAACATGGTTGGATCGGTTCACTTGAAGATTTTATTCGGCAGTAATCAGCACTTTCGTTTCATTTCATGTTCAGACGTGTCATTCCGAGTAAAATAGGCCGAATGAAATACGGAAATGAACGATTAGTGAACCGTCTGATTGGCGCTTTACCGATGTCAAAATTCAATCGAATCCACAGTCCGAGACAATCGTTTTTAAACGTCATAGAAAGTGGTTCGATGACGTTGACATCGATTCTCAGATCCGATTGCTTGTCAAACGAAGTATTTTATAGGTACGATAGGTACATTGTAAGCTGCCTACTGAAACATGTTGATGTTATAATCAACCCGAAGTGTAAATTGTAAATTATGAATGACTACTTTCAGGTAAGTAACGATTTACGTTTCCAGTATAGTTAATAATATGTAAAAGATTGCCATGGTGATAGCTTTTCACAATTTAAAAAGGTAGAGTTTGAGGTTAAGCATCATCTATTTGGGTAGTGTATAATTAATTTAAAATAAAACAATAAATTAGTAAACACCATTTTTATATTAAATCCTACGGTTTTCACTAAAATCGTAGCTTCTTCAAAGCAGTATACAATACTCTACTAAAACCAGAAAGTAATGTGTGTCTATATTTATTTATTAAAGAATTTTATACATATTGTACATATTGTGTTATTTCGCCCGCCATGCTTGGGATGTCCCTGTGTTATGGCGGGTGAAGTATGCAGATTATATGGGTAATGAACTACGTTTACTGATGATATAATAATTATGATAATGAGGTTTACAGTTAATGCAGCAATGAATTTATGATAATGAAATTTACATATAATATAGTAATTGATGATAATGATGTTTACAAATAATAAATATAACAAGGAATTTATGACAATGAAATTTACAGATAAAATAATAATTGATAGATGAAATTTACAGATAATATAACATTGAATTTATGTTTACGAAGTCACAGATAATAAAATAATTGATTATAGTGTAGTTTACGGATAATATGATAATGAATTTATGGAAATGTGGGTTACAGATAAATAATAATTTATTTATAAGTTACATAGTATGATGGTTGATAAATTGAATTATAATTTACTAAATTATACAAATTAAATTAAATTAAATTACAAATAATATACATCGAGGATTCTAAATATTTTGAAAATAATAATTTATAATAATAGGTTAATTATAATATTGATAGATATTAGAGTTATACAAATTAATTTAAGTAAAAAAAAGATTATATATCATAGTTCCTAAGTGTGACGATCCATAGAGATAATTGTTTTTTAAAGTTATGGGGTTGGGTTTCAGTTTTTAAGTTGTCGGGGAGAAGGTTAAATATTTTTGGAGCTAGGTACATGAAGTGTCTTCGAGCTGACGTGGTATGTAGTGTAGGTATGTTGTAGTTTCGGTTTGTTATTGTTCTGGTGGTGTAATTGTGATCTAAGAGGGTTTTTTCGTATATTTAAACAATAAATGAGTTAGTGTAAATTTTAGATGGAGTTGCCGTATGTTTAAGACGTTGTATTCAGAGAAGAGTCGAGTGGAGGAGTATCTTGTCGGTCGCTTGTTGATTGCACGTATTATCGTTTTTTGGGCTTTTTGTAAAGGATCAATAAAATTGTGAGCACAGCCGCCCCAAATTATGATGCCATATACTAATTGGGATTGGCAGAGAGCATAGTAAACTGTTTTCAGTATTGTAGGAGTAAGGATATTTCGTAGTGTTCGAAAGACATAAGAGAGCTTGCGAATTCGGGGAGTTAGGGTGGCTAAGTGCTGATTCCAACGAAGATGATGATCAATTAGGACCCCCAGGTATTTTATATGGGATACTTTTTCCAAGTTGAATATATCTGCTGCATATGAACAAATATATTTAATTTATTTGAAATTATCTTTGGTGTTTCTTAGTCTGTAATAAAAGTAAAACTATTTCTAAAACAAGTAAGATAACTTTATTTAATGATAATCTGTTAATTGCATAGGAATGAATGCAATTAACAATTCTAGAAGGTGCCTACAACCTACATATTATTTAGAGGTTATTTTTTTTAACAAAAACGGCACAAAGTGATTTTTTTTTTTTTTTTTTTTTTAATGTTTCTTTATTCTTTGAATAGTAAATATATAACAATTGTGGAATTTATGGCCGCCATACTAGGCACATGCCCGTGTTATGGTGGCCGAATTGTCTTATTATTAAACATAGACACACTGTCAATATTACGTCGCTTCATTCTTCGGAGAAATATCATTGCTATTGTGCCGTTCATGTTTGTTTGTCCGTCATGTGGCTTGTACTTCTGCTGGGGCTGAAGTTAGAGTTTGAATCTCCCCTTGGGTTTGGCTAACTGAAGTTTGCGGGTAATTCAATAAAATATTAGAATAATTCATTTATAATCATAGTGTACGTGTGGTGGCAACGGTATTGTAAAGGCTTTATGTGCCGAATAAATGCTTTTGACCATTATCATTGTTTTACTATAAATATTCGGTTGATATAAAATTGTAATTGTAACCCAAAATGAAAACTTAGGTTTCAAAATACGAATACATTTTAAGGAACAATAAATATTTGAATACACATTTTTTTAAGAATAATTACTCAAACAATGTTAATTATATACAATATCTTTTCTGGTAGCTTCAAAACAGAAAATAGAATTAAAAAAATTAAGAAAAATACTGTTTCATAATAATATTATTGAGAATGCCAACATTTTTATAAATCCCAACCAGGAATTATTAGATTCCTGGCCAAATATTCCTGGTCAAATAAACACTTCAATTATCTCAACCAAACGTATGTTGACAAAATTTCGTCAAATAAATGGTTGAGTATTGGAAAATCAAGCGCAGAAATAGAAGAATTTATGTTTGCTATTCAAGATAGAGTCATTAATACTAAAAATTATAGGAAGCATGTAATCAATGATCCAAATCAAATTGATGATTTATGTAGAAAATGTATGGCTTTTCCGGAAACTATAGAACATATTATATCGGGATGTTCTATATTAGCGGCGTCCGAGTACACATTTAGGCACAATCACGTTTTAAAAATAATTTACCAAAATTTGGTAATTAAACATAACTTGATCTTCTTCGATGGCGCTACAGCCCATATCGAGCTTTGGCCTCCCGCAACATTCGCCTCCAACTCCTCCTGTCCTCAGCGGCTGACTTCCAGTTAGTTACCTGGAGAAGCTGTGCTGCATCCCCTCTTACTTCGTCTTCCCACCTCAGTCTGGGTCTTCCCACTTTTCTCTTTCCACCTGGGTGTCCAGCCATAATTCTTTTTGGGACGCGTGTGTCCGGCATTCTCTGTACATGTCCAGCCCATCTCAACCTGAGGAGTCTCATATGGGCTGAGATATTGGGGGCCTGATATATATCATACAGTTCTTTGTTGTGCCGGATACGCCACTGTTCCCCCTCTTTCACGGGGGAAACATAACTTGATTGACTGCCATAATATACTACTATATTATGAATACGAACCAAATTCATTTTTAGAAAATAATTTCTTTAAAATATACTATGATAAAACTATACTAACACACAGACCAATTAATCATAATACACCCGATATAGTTTTACATGACAAAATTAAAAAAAAAAAACTTATATGTGTTTCCCTAAAAAACTAAAATAAAAATATATACAAAGTTGCAATAAATCATTGACGGCCGGCGTGGTCGAGGGCAAGGTTCTTGACTCCCATCTAAAGGTCGCGGGTTCGAACCCGGCGTGCGCAAATATATATGTATATATATATATATATATATATATATATATATATATATATATTTTATTTAAAATTCGTTTTATTTCACAATTAATACATAATTAATAATAATAATATATAGTATATTTGCGGCACGTTCCAGAGTGGAAGATACTCTCAGTATCGTACTGGTGTAAGATTACCATTCAGAATTAAAACGTTGGTTAAAATAATTTTAGCCGTGTTTGATCTGAATAGCCAGGTACTTTCCCACCTTCCTTTACCCCATCTCCTTCCCATCCACAATACCTTCAGTCTCACAACATACCCCAATTGGTGATGCCATAGTATCACTGGCTCCTTGAAAAAAATAAAAAAGAACATTGATAAATACATATTCTTATTGATAAACCATTCTGCATTTTGATAAAGTACGAAATAAAAAATACACTTGCTCTATAAAATTTAAATTTGTTTACTAGATAATGGATACAGCTTGACAGACTAATAATCATATTAGCAATGGAATGGATACACAGAAACATCTTTTGCGCCCTGAACCTTTTTTGACGTCTCAGTTTTGTACTTAATGTGACTTACGACCGCTGTTTCTAACTTTTACATCGATTCATCTGAGGCCGCGATCAGCCAAGCATTTTGTAGGGTAGCGCTCGATTTATGTTGTCCCTAAACATCTTATGTTATCTGGCCTCGCCCACTTTCATAGACAATAAAATGACATCAAAGTAAGAACTTTCGAAGTTAAATTAATATTATAGAGTTAATTGTTGGATTTATTATTAAAACACGTAATTTATTTAAAATATTTTTATCCATAAACTGACATTTTATATATTTTTAAACAAACGTATATAAAATAAAGTGTCAGCTTGACCGTAGGTACTGGACACTTGGCTTGGCGAATATTCGAAAACGACATAGTTTTTCGCATAAATTAACCGTTTTTCGTCTCTGCTCCGCACGCATCCGAACTTCTCAATCTATATGAATTAAAATGATAATTGATAAACGCAATACAACAGAAGTGAAATGAGCGCGAAACTGTGTCTTCTGTCAAAGTGATATTTCATCGACCATACATTGTGTTCGCGGTATTTTTTCTACTCTGTTGACACTTTTAAGAACTAGTCCAAAACTAAGGCGGCCGGAACGAGTTTAATCCACTAGTCCGTCTTCCTTAGGTTAAGATAAATGCTTAAGCTATACTTGTGTGTTGGAAAAAGCGTAGTTGTGCACTAATCAAATACTAAGGCAAAATTTTGGCTTAGTAATTGATTAGTAGGATTGGGAACAGCGGCCGTTAGAATCTAATCGTGTTTTGCCGTGGATTGTATGGTTTATATAATGGTAATAACTGTATTTATAATATTACCGGAAAATAATGGGTGTGAATAAAAGGAGATCATAAAATAAAGTTGTGACAAATATTTTTAAGTACGTGCGATAGAAATGACAAAAGAGGGTTTTGTTTTTGAAAGTTTATTTAGACAAATTTTTTCGTACTCAAGAAAGAATATATTTCAAAATATTAGCTTAGATAAACAAAAAGTAGAATGACGCACATAAACGAAAAAACACAGAATTTAATACAAATTAATAAAAAATAAACTAAATATAAACTTGGTATGCAAATATTCAGCACAATATCCTACAAAAATTGCCAAGACTTGTGGATTTTAGAATGATATTAATTTTATCTTTAGTACTTGTGTTAAACAGTGTTAGTCGTACGGAATTTTTAAACCTCTCAACAATAATAGTCGAATCTTTTTTTATTTTTATATATAACTTCGCACAGGAGGCCCTAAGGAAAATTGTCTTCAAGAGACCCATATTGTATGAAGGAGGAAACACAGAGGCCGGCAAATCGTTTCACAGCTGAGCTGTTGAACTCAAGAACGAGTGGTAGAAGCGACCCGTTCTCGTGTGACATATTTCGACCGTGTATATATGTTGGGCGCGCGTTTGGCGTGTTTCCCGACTTTGTACCGGTGCCGAAGGGATCAATGACGCCAGTTCCTCGGAGCATCTTCCATATCTGAAATACCAGTAGAACAATGATTCCATCGCGGTAGACGACCCTGAATAATTCTTGAGGCTGTTCCTTCATTTTGGCAGCTCGTGTACAAATTACCCAAAATTTATTTGACTCTCTCGACTCATCGCCTTGCCCCGCTGTGGGAGAGATGGATTCATACGTCCGCCACTCCTTTTTTATATGAATACCTCACAAAAGTTCCACCTGCTCCAGTCTGGAGTCAGTGAGACTATGGCATCCCCAATTGGGGTATGTTGTGTGGTTGAAGGTGAATAGGGATGAGAAGGAATTATTGTAATTATTTCTACAAATCTCATGACGTCAGAGCTCACCACTATATGTAGGTATATAGAATCCTTCGCGGGCGTGTGCACATAAAATCCCCTATTGTTTCAGCGCAATCGAATGAATGGTATAGGAAATGCTTTAGGTACCGAATAAGGGACAAACAAAGAAACATTAATTTTTATGTATTTTTTTACAAATTTCATGACGCCAGGGCTCACTAATATTCATAGAAACATTGGCGAGTGTGCACATAACAACTCACCAAAGTTTCATCACTTACCTTCAGCCTCATAACATACCCCAATTGGGGATGCCATAGTTTCACTGGCTCCAGACGGGAGCAGTTGGGACTCTTGTGAGGTATTCACTAAAAAATAAGCCCACTTGCTCTATGTGTAGATACCTTCAAGAGCATGTACATGACAAATCGCTATCGGATGAATGCTTTAGGTTTCGCACGAGGAACAAACAAAGATACATTCATTTTTATACGATAAAATAATTAGTTATTTAATTTTTACTGGCTGATTGATTGCTTGTATAACACCCATCTCCCCATTCGTTCCTTCTATACAATACATGGATAATATTTTCGTTCAGCGGACGGAACTGCAATGAGAGCGCGCGACCTCTCCCCTCAAATGTCCACTCATTACTGAATAATTTCACAAAATTGTATCGTGAAACCTGGCTTTTAATCAGCCACAAACTGACTCACAGTGCAGAAAAACCTTTTTCATGTTCCGTCTGCAATTATTATGTTCTCGAAAGGGACAATTAAATATCCACAAACTTAATCACATTGAAGAAAAACCCTTTTTTGTTCCGACTGTAACTGTTCATGTTCATCATAGGGCAATTTAAGAATGACTGTTTCACAGTGGAGATAAACTAAATATTTGCGGCACGTTCCAGAGTGGAAGATACTCTTAGTATCGCCCTGGTGTAAGACCACCTTTCAGAATTGAAACGTTGCTTGAAATGGCTTTAGCCGTGTTTAGTGGCTATATCTGAATAGCCAGGTACTTTCCGACATTCCTCTTCCTCGTCTCCTTCCCTTTCCCACTTACCTTCAGCCTTATAACACACCCCAATTGGGGATGCCATAGTCTCACTGACTCCAGACGGGAGCAGTTGGGACTCTTGTGAGGTATTCACTATAAAAAAACCCTTTTTCATGTTCCGATTGTAACTATTCATGTACTCCATAGGGATATTTAAAAAGGCCATTGCTGTCTCACAGTAGAGAAAAACACTTTTCATGTTATGACTGTAACTATTCATGTTCTTTAAAATGGAATTTAAAAACTCACAAGCTGACGCACAGTCGAGAATAACCTTTCTAATGTTTCGACTGCAGTTGAAACATTAGTTTTCAGAAGGTACTATTCAAAATCCACTTACTGAATCCACAAAACATCTTAACGCTCTAACTATAGCTATTCTTGCTCACTTAATGCGAATTTGATACGTCATGTGCCGACTCACAGCTGAGATAACCATTTTCATAGATGCAGTTGATACAGATCAACTGCATCCATAATGTTCTCGAAAGGGACAATTCAAATTTTACATGTTGTCGCAGAATGGAGAATGATGTGTTCTTTGTTATGACTGCACATATTAATTTTCCATAAAGTAAAAGTGAAAACATATAAAAATTATTTTCTCGGAATTAGACTGTTGTGATCTCCTGCAGCTCATTGACTTCAAGGAGAGTACCTAACTAGGCAAAATATGTATTATTCTGCAACAATAATTCCAGGACCAACTACCACATACATGTACCTTTTCCTCACTTACACACACTTGAAACAAATTCACCTCAATCAGCGCCGGTTCTACGAAATCTGGCGCCCTGTGCAGGAAGTACCGATGGCGCCCCCCCCCCCCCGTAATAATAATACTCTGATCAGTTTGTTTAATTGGATTCCTTTTTATCTTTAAATGCATGGATATAAATCGAATTATAACCTAAAATTCTTACCTTGACTTGACAGAGCTGTATGGTGCCAAATCGCGCGCGAATGGCAACATAAATAAACCGAAAACCGTTAAACCGTTGCGAAAGAGCAACTTGTAATCAACGAAGGCAGATCCGTACGAGAAGCGATTAATGAACCAATCACAATGTTTGTTGAATTTTGAACGATACAATGGTCGTAAGAGCAACAAGGAAAAATAGGTCTTACGTTCGTGTGAAATATATTGTATTTGGAAAAAAATTCCTTGGCGTAAGTCAAATCCGTATTTCGTTAAATTTTAACCATTGATGCGCGCGCATTAGGTTCTCGCATATGGAAAGTGAGTGTTGCTAGCGCAAACTAATAATTCCGTATTACGAGTAATTTTTAAACGATTCGGGGAATATTTTAATTGAATTTTAAAACAATATTTATTTTATCACGGCGCCCCTTCGTAGTGGGCGCCAGGTTTTTTGCACGTTTTTGAACGTATGGCAGATCCGGCGCTGACCTCAATTATTGATATGTTTTATGGGTTTACCATTATTTAAAAGATACCGGAATGATATTTTTATGTGGCGTATTTTTACAATCAATAGCTATTGCATATATTTTCGTTTTTTTTTCTATTTATCGATAATGTAAAAATATGCTACTATCCTTTCTTTTTCTGTATTGTGAGCTTTGCCATCTATTATTTATTCACCTGTAAATTTCTCATTTCAAACTAAACTAAATTATCATTTTTAATCCAACTGCAATTGAAAAACTTCTTTCTGTTCAATTTATTTATTTTTATTCTCTTCTTATAATTCATTATTTTTACTAACCTAAAATAACCATTTTTATAAAGTTCATTTCTATAAGTTTATTTTTCTTATTTAAACATAATATAACACTGTATTATACACTTATCATGTAAAAGCACATCAGGGCGTTGAAAATTAACAAATAAAATTGTTTGAAAATGGTTGTGAATTAATGTATTTTTTTCATATATCATATTTAAATTTGAATTATGCACATGAAGCCCAACCTTTTAATTAAACAATGATGGCCCCCGAAATTTTACATTATGGCTTCAGATTCTATTTCGGTTCTATCCTAACCCCTCTATACCATTTTTTAAATCTGATGTTGACTGCATCCACCTGTTACAGATATACTCCATAAGTTGTTTTAAACCCTTCAGTTGCTGAAAGATTATTTTTTATTATATATGTACATCAGTCCTGGATTTGTCAATAGGCTGTACAGGCCGCGGCCTAGGGGCGGCAGATTTCAGGGGTCGTCGCTCGCTTGCTTTGGTAAGCCGTTAAGATATAGCCGGTTCACACGAGGCGATTTTTGTTGGTCCACTCGACAATTGAAAGCTAATTGACAAGTGTGAACACTTTGTCAACAACGTTATCAACTTTTTTGTTGGCTAGCGAAAGTTGATAGCCCGTCTACTTTTGACGTTCGAGTATGACCATCGCCATTTTGGTTTTACTAATCGTTCGAGTTTTACACCGAATCGTCGCGTGTGAACACATGTTTCAAGTCGCTTGTCATTTTTAGTTTCTCGCGGGAAAAAGTAAACGTCAGACGTTTCATTTATTCGGTACTAGTTCCTACCGTCATGGAATCCGTTTCAACCAAAAAATATCTGAAATGTTCGGACGATATAATGTTCAGATTTATGGATCTGTACCAAAACCATCCCTGTCTCTGGGATCAGAAACAAGAAATATACAAGGCAAGCAGCTCATCAAATTGTTTTTCTGTCATCCTCAAGTGATTTCTATATCCTTCGGGGTCTTCTAGGCCTAATTCACTCCTTCTCATGATCCATTTTTTCACCCAAGTACGACGTTTTTATGTTTTTTTTCATAATCTCCAGCTCCTCTCGCAGAATATCAGAAATTAGATAGACGCACGCACTAACAATTTCAGTTGACGCCATTTTGAATGTCAAAATCGGTTCTACTTAAATTGATACGTGTGAAAAAAATCTTGTTCAACTTTTTTCGTAAAATAAAAGTGGGTCAACAAAAATCGAAGCGTCAGAAGCCCCATCAGTGTGCGATTATAAACAATAAACAAGTCACTGTGGATAGATAGAGTTTTCTATCTATTAAATGTTAAATCTTATTTGGTAAAAGTCGCTAAATCCCAATACTAATTCCTATCATAATAAATATATTAAGTTAGATAGTTTTACCAGAGGCGGTCGGTGACTTTTAGTAAAAGGGATCCTGGACAATTATTGAGGATGATATTACCGACTCATACTACAAAAAAATATTCAAATCTTTAGACTAGCCCATGAACAAGTTGCAGCTACTGACAGAAATAATCTAATTAGCTCTATAAATCATTAACGCTCCGCTACATCTGTAATTACAGGACCAAAAGCTCTTATGTGCCCATTGGTTAATAAACAAAAAAATCCATAACGTACCGGAGTTTTCAATTATTTAAACTTGAGCTCGATTCGACGCTCCTTCTTTGAAAAGTCATCAATTACACGGTCGTAAAATTGAGTATTCTCCTTTAAGGCCAGCAGTAGTGTTTTCTCAATAGAGATGACAGCAAGGGATGAAAGTCGGTCTTCGCCTACTGTGCTACGGTTGTATGTTTTAATCCTTTTCACTGTCGAAAATGATCGTTCGGCTGAAGCACTTGTTGCAGGTATGGTTAATAAGAGGTTCATCAAACTATACACTTCCGAAAGAACATCTTTTAAGTCATTGTTGATTAAATATGTATTCAATTCCATTACAGTTGGCAAATGAAACTCTGATGAGGAATAAACATATACTAGTTCACTTTTTAGTTTTAAAAAATCAAAATACTCTCCATAATGTTTTTGTAAGCAATATAAACAATTTTCCGGGAAACGTATTTTAAATTCATTAAATTTTGAGACATCTAATAATCTCATGAATATCAAATTTTCTACATCTGCAAACCGGTCTTGAGTATGCTTTGTTAAAACGTCAATTATTTCAATATATTTTCTATTGGAAATACTTCTTCTGTCACCAGTTTCATGACGTCTTTCTCTCGGGTGAACTTCGGAGAAATCTTCTTCGTTCAATGATAACCAAAATAAATCAAAACTGTTCCTCTCATTTTGTAAAAAATCCAGGAATTCGTTAATTTTTTTGATGCAAAAAGATATATCAAATATTTTTTTCTGCAATATACCGAATAGAATGTCGGAAAAACTGAAAACTTTGTGAAACACTTGTAGATGGAAATTGAAACTAAAATCAGATAAATATCGATGCAGTCCAGTTGCACTAACGATGGTATCGGAATCCCATTGCTCGTCATCGTCAATCATACTAGAAAAAAGGTCTTTCAGTTCTGATTTGTACTCCATCACCATCTTCAGAATTCTGTTATTACAATTCCATCTGGCAGGATCTGCCGCGGTAAAGCGTTTCTTTATTTTGAGGTCGAGAGCGGAAATTCGCCTAGAAGATCGGCAGAAAAATGATGAAAAACTTAGTAATGAATCGAAAAAAATTTTGCATTCAGGGATCCAGCTTACTGACTGAGCTAATACTAAATTAAGTCTATGCGCATAACAATGTACAAACATGGCACTTTTACAAATATTTTTCACTTTTGATTGCACACCATTATGTTCACCTGCCATGACACTAGCACCATCGTAAGTTTGAGCAATCAGTTTATTTTTGCAGTCAAAATTGTTTAATCTCTTTTCAATGAGGTCAAAAAGTGCACCGGCAGACCTATCCGGGCTCACGTCAGTAAAACCCACAAATCTCTCTTGAATGCTACCATTACTCTCATCGATGTATCGGAATATGGTGGACATATGGCACTTCTGGGAAATATCAGAAGATTCATCAACAATAATAGAAACATATTTCGCAAGTCGTATTCCAATTTTGATTTCGTCTAAAATAACGTTCGATATGGAGGCTATTAAATCATTTTGAATGTGGTTGGATGTCCCAATAAATATTTTAGATTTTTCCAGGTGAGTTTGTAGAACACCATCAGAAGCACTCAGTAAATACAATGTCTCTACACAATTCCCTCTATTGTTAGAGTCAGATGTTTCTCGATGACCCATTAAAGGCAGTTCTTGTTTTGTCAAAAAACAAACCACGTCGATTAATTTCGATAATATGTATCTGTTAGCCGCCACGTTTCTATTATAATTGTCAATACTGGTTTTACACTGAGCACTAAGAAAATTCTCAATGCGTTTTTCTTTGCCAAACCGTTTTAACCTTACACACGCGTCGATGTGTTGCTGAGAGCACTCGTGTCGTTTCCGAGCTTTCGATAGATTGTTCAAATCGTTAAATCCGTTCTTATTCCACACATTTGTATTGTCATTACAAAATATTAGACACGGCCAACAAAACAATTTGGAGAATCTTGCACATCCACAAATCCAAGAAATTTGTGTATAAACTGAGTTTTGAAAATGCCTTTGAAACGATTTATTTTTTGATGTTATGTTCAAAATGGGAGTCGGTTTTCCAGCACCTAGAATACGTTTTTTTTCCGGAAATGGCCGGGACGTAAAACTTTTTCGCATTAACGATTCAATTATACAACCACACAAATCGCTATTATCGTCTACAGCGTTAAAACACGTTGGCGAAGTAATCGGAGTAGTCTTAGAATAGTGCAAGCATTCTTTCTTTACGTCCTGGAGGTCGATATCAATACCCGCATACGCCAATTCACCTCCACCTTCTTCCTGGGTCCCTGGTTCCACCTTGACGGAAACACTTTCTTGGTTGGGAGGTTCCATAGCCTTCTGTGAGAGCGTGCAGCTGCAATATTATGAATTATGATGGTTATTAGTCAAAGGTAAAAATAAATTAGAACTGCAACATTATTACATATTTCATTATTACCAATATGTATCTACTCATCGATACCCAAACTTTTTGAAAAAATTGTTCTCTCTAAAATATCTACAAACATACAAAAAATTATAACTTCATACCAACATGGCTTTTGTTCAAATTAATCTACATTAACTAATTTACTAATATACGAAAATTTCATATCCAAATCTTTAGCAAACAGATGCCAGGTTGACTCAGTGTACACTGACTTTAGCAAGGCCTTTGATAAGGTGTGTCACAAAATATTAATCAACAAATTAGCCTCACTTGGAGTTTATGGTACTTTATTAAATTGGTTTATTAGTTATTTGTCCGAAAGAAGTCTCAGTGTAAAAATAAATGGCACAAATTCTTACAAATTTATAGCCACAAGTGAAGTGCCGCAAGGCTCTCATTTAGGGCCCATTTTGTTTATTATATTCATAAATGATATTGTTGATATATTTACTAACATAAACGTATTGCTTTTTGCTGATGACATGAAACTTTATAAGGAGATCAATGACATAAATGACATTATATTACAAACTAATTTGAGACGTCTTTTTGAATGGTGCTCTATCAACAAACTAGCATTGAACATAAAAAAATTCACTAAGCAACATGACTCTAAGTAGAAATTCACTCCCTATATATCCCGCCCTTTGCCTCTTCATCCCAATCCCATGTTTCCTCCTCCCCCTTTTTTTTCATATTGTAACTAGTAACTCCTTTTCACATATTGTAACTAGAAAATAATTTAATTAAGAAAACAACCCTACAATGTCACACTTTATCATTTATTATTATCAGTGGAAAGTTCATAATTGGCATAATTAACTATCTTATTAATATATCATTGTATAATCTCAGATTTGCTGTCAACTTTTCCTAATAAATAAATAAATAAAGAAATGTCAGTTCATTAATTTTTACAGAATAAATAATCCAATATTTTTTCAATATACATTAAATGATAAAAAATTAAATTGCGTCAGTGAAATTATTGACCTAGGTATTATGTTCGATAGCAAACTAACTTTTTTGTGTCATATTAATAATATTATTAATAAGGCCCTTAAGACTCTTGGATTTGTTTTGAGAGTTTCAAAAGACTTCAATAATTTAGACACGTTTATCATGTTGTACAAAACCCTTGTTAGATGCCAACTAGAGTATAACTCTACGATATGATCTCCCTTTTACAATATTCATTCCGCCAACATTGAAAAGATTCAACATAGGTTCTTGAGATATATAAACTATAAATTGCATATTCCTGTAGAAAATATTGATTATAACTACCTACTAGATAAAATGTTCCTATTAGAACTTTCAGAAAGAAGAATAATCACAGATTTAATACTATTACTAAAGTACTGCATTACAAAATTGACTGTCCTGAATTGCTTCAATTAATCAATATCCACATACCTAAAAGATCTTGCCGAAATTTACTACCCTTTTATTTTAAGAACACCAGGACACTCTCTTATCAAAATTCCCCGATACCGAGACTTCATAGTCTCGGAAATAAATATTCTGATCTGGGAGATATATTTCACATTAAAAACAATCAGTATAAACTTTTTAGTTCAATTCTTTCTTATATTTAGACATAAATAGACGTCTATAATCTCTACAATTTTTGTCTATATTGAATATCTTTTTTTTGTGAAACTTCTTATATTTTTTACCTATGTATCTAATTTTATTATATGTGTAAAGGAATAAGAGTACCTACTTAGTATTTAAGTACCTACCTAGAAATATCTAGGATGCCTTTATATTTGAATTATGAAATTTATTTTATTCTATTGTTATTTTTCAAGTGTCATTACTTTGGTTATACTATGTTATGTGGCTGATATTTTTAAAACATTATAAAAACAACTTCTATATGACAAATAAACTTAAATTGTCGTTTCTTTATACTCCAGAGCAACACATTGTTTTATTTGTCATTTAAAACCAAAGACAACAAACAGTCTTATATATGCATTCATTGTTATATTTTGTTGTAGTTACATGCTTTTGTTTTACTTTTATTTTCACTGTATTACGCTTTCTTTATTGTTTTAATTTAGATTTTTTTGAAATAACTGTTATACTCATCTATTTAACTAAAATGTAAAAGCCCATAAGGGCATTTAATAAATAAATAATATTATATATGCATTGATATATATTTAGATTAGACATAAGCGGAAAAAAATGCTTTTCGGAGTTGGAGGTCAGGCAACCAAGTCTCTATTTCACCACTTTAGTAGATTTAAACCGTCGACCGCAGCACGAATGGTTGAACACGAATTTCGGGGAAATATGTATGACATAGCGCCTCTAAGTATATCTCTATGTATATATGTAATTATTCCACTAACTGCCGTACTTTTAGGCACAGATTACAGAAATTACACTTCAATTCAACAATTGCTACGAGAAACAACAATTAAATGCACAAAATAGGTTATAAGGTGCTAAGTTTGGACAGAAATAAAACTTTGCAAATGTCAAATCCATTAAAAAAAATCAAGGTAATTTTTTACCTAACCAGGACACGCTTAATATGCACTAAAAAAATAATTTATATTGTGGTAGATAGATAATAACTAGTAGTAATCAATTCAGCAACCGGAATTGAAAAATAATGCATTTTAATACTTATTTTTAAACTTTCAAAATACGAAATGTCATTTTTCACGGACCGCCATGTTACGAATTATGACGGTAAATACGCACTAAAAAAAGGAAATTCTATTGTGTTAGTTAGATATTAACAAGTTGTAATCAATTCAGCAACCGGAATTGAAAAATAATGCATTTTAATTGTTATTTTTTAACTTTCAAAATACGAAATGTCACTTTTCACCGGCCGCCATGTTACGAATTAAGACGGTAAATACGAACTTTTAAAAGAAAAAAACACTACTTTTAAAATAAAAAAACCACTTCGTATCAGTTATATAAGAATAAATAATACATATTAATGATTATTTTGCTCGATTTAGAAACGCTAAAACTCATTAGCCCCGATCGGTGGCCATATCTGAGCGACCGACGCACATTTAGCAAATGGCACTGCCAACCTAAATACAAAAGCATCTGTGTTACCAGTGGCTAGAAACAATATTTAAACAATAATACCCATAGGTTTTAATGCAAGTTTTTTTTTTATGAGAATTTTTTGAAATAACAAAAAATTATATTAAAAAAACGCCGGTTTTTAATTTCAGTTATTATTTTTTATAAATAATACGTTCACTTTTGTATCACAAACAATGTTACACAAACCTAGCGTAGCCGTAAAACTACTTGAAAACTGGGATGTTTTTCTTGCCTTGACGCGAGCAGGCGCTACGAAGGGGGCACTTTCTTTTGTATCACAAACCATGTTACACAAACCTAGCGTAGCCGCTAAACTACTTGAAAACTGGGATGTTTTTCTTGCCTTGACGCGAGCAGGCGCTACGCAATTCCGGTTGCTGAATTGATTACAACTTGTTAATATCTAACTACCACTATATAATTTCTTTTTTTTAGTGCGTATTTACCGTCGTAATTCGTAACATGGCGGTAGGTGAAAAGTGACATTTCGTATTTTGAAAGTTAAAAAATAACAATTAAAATGCATTATTTTTCAATTCCGGTTGCTGAATTGATTACTACTAGTTAATATCTATCTACTATAATTTTTTTTTTTTTAGTGCATATTAAGCGTGTCCTGGTTAGGTAAAAATTTACCAAAATCAAAAATGGCGGCAACGGGATCGTTTTATATGAGAAATTTTGAACTTTGGTTCAAAAAGTTATTTTACTGCTTCTATTACCATCCATCCAAACGTAATTAGTTGTTTCTTGTAGTAATTAAGTTGAAACGTAGTGTAATTTCCAAAATCTGTGCCTAATTAGAGCGGTGGTTAGTGGAATATTTACTATAAGTAAGAAAAATAAGCTTAATGTAATTACCTCTAGTTGGAATTAAATATTCAAAGCCTCGGAGGTAATATGAACCTTCCTAAAACAAATATTGGAGACGGTTAATTGTCTCCGACATCAAAAACATCAGCAATCAAAGTGGAGAGCCGATTTACACAAGTTTTGTCAGTCATCATTGTGGCACAAGCGAGTGAAATGTCAGATTGCTTTAACCATAGATAATGGAGCAAAATAGAAAGATTTTTCAAAAGTGAGACTGTGACGGTACCTACACAGGTACCTAAATAATTATTTTCATGACCTTTCCTGGCCAGTTAATTGATTATGTGTTGTAATATTTTTAATTAATGAAGATAATATTAGCGAAAGTCAATTGAAAATCCGAAACAGAAAAATCAGAAAAAGATACGGATACATCTGGGACTCGAACCCAGGACCTCTGGCAATCCGGGCCAACGCGCTATCCACTGCGCCAACGTATTCCTATTCGATTCGGTCATTTTTAACTGTATCATACTTCGACTGAGAACCACCAATTCATTTTCTTAACGCATAATTTTATTGGCTGCTATCTTTATGTATGATTGCAAGATTCAACTCGAACTAATACTATCTACACACCATGCTACGAGCAGCAGCTTTTGGCAGCTGGCTAAAAATCGAAGGTTGGAGGATGTCTCCCGTATCTTTTTTTCCCATGCGAACCCGTAACACTCTGTTTCACGTTGACTGCAAATTGGAAGAAACCGTCTGCCGTTAGTACCAACCGAGGAAATGAGATGGTGATATTGAATTTGTTGTGTTAATAAAAGAGACAGAAGACAATGTTACGGGTTCGCACGAGGAAAAGGGAGACAGGAGACAATAGCCAGCTGCTAACAGCCGGCTGTTCGCAGCACCGTGTGTAGAGCCCATAAATGCCATCTAGATGAGTTAAACCTTAAATAATAATATTTTTAATTATTTAATGAAGATTATTTGTTAGCCTGACTTGAATCGATTGACTGGTAACATTCTTGGTTACTGGATCCGGTGATGGGAAGGTTCTTTTTCGTCTACCCACTTCTTGATTCGAAAGCACAGTGGGAAGTGCTATTGAATCGATTCGTCAAAAAGTTTTAAATCAAGAATGTGATAAACAACGGTGTATTAATTAGTACAACAGGTCGATTGATGATCTTGTTAGTTTTAATTTAAAATTTGGGTGATAAAGTTATATCCCCAACTTAACATACAAAGGTTCGCCTTTCGACATGGCAGTTTTTCTAATCGAGCACTATTATTGCCATCATTATTCAGCCGGGGAAGTAAATGTATTGTTCGCCATCTTATGGCCAACGTGTTAATGTATACACCGTAAAATTCGGAGGTATAATTCTTTTTTAATTTGGGCGGAAAATTTTCAAAATGGTCACCAAAAAATCTCGAGCAATCCGAGATAAAAGTTTTAAATTGCGCTGTCGCTCCAGTGGTTAAGGTAAGTAATTGCGACGCTTCAAACTAAACATGTCACTGCATGCAGAATTAAATAACCACAGATAGGTTAAACCATAGACATATGAATATTACTAGACGAGAACATATAGGAGAGGGGTAAAAACCAACTATGGCGGGTCAAAGAGTGGTGAGTTGACTGTTATGATATGTGATTCGTCAATAAATCAATCTGACAGTATATAGGCACTTCGCATTATAATATCACCATTTAGTTCTTAAAAGTAAAATCTGCTTTTGAATGAATGGACCTTTTTACATAGGAGCGCGAATTGCTCGCCAACTTATTACCAAATTTGCGAAGTCGAAATACGGCAAAAAGTTCGTAGCTGTTTTCAGAGTCGAATATTTTGTTGCTGTATTTAGTTAAGACACTTTTACAAATGTTTCATAATTTACTTACCCCAGTACCTAAACAGTGACGAGCACACTCGAGAAATACCTCGCCACGTATCACGATGTCAAAGTATATGTTACTAAAACTGATTATATGTTGTAAAATAATGCTTACTTATAGAATCTAATACGGGTTTATTTTCTTTTAACTTCTATTTTTAGAGGTTTTAATAGCACAAGCTACCATTTTTGCAGTGTTATTTCGTAAAATGTACCGATGAGAGCTCGACGCTAATCCGCACAAGAATGATGACATCACATTTTCTAGATTCAAGCGAAGCTATACGCGAACCTAGCCGGCTCCAAATGGAACCAGTAAGGTGGAAATAATACCCTTTTATCACTTAAGCTGGGAATACACACGACTGTAGCGGGCACACTTACACAAAAACCATAATATTTATGAAGTACCTAACCTAACTTAACCTACCAATTTACGAAGTACCTAACCATCATATTTATGAAGTACCTAACCTAACTTAACCTACCAATTTACGAAGTACCTAACCATCATATTTATGAAGTACCTAACCTAACTTAACCTACCAATTTACGAAGTACCTTACCATCATATTTATGAATTACCTAACCTAACTTAACCTACCAATTTTCGAAGTACCTAACCATCATATTTATGAAGTTTCTATCCTAAACCAAACTACCTCTTTATGAAATCCCCAACCTAACCTAACCAACCTATTTCTGAAGTCCTAACCTACCTAATTATGAAGTACCTAACCTAACCTAACCAACATATTTATGAAGTACCTAGTCTAAACTAACCAACCTCTTTATGAAGTACCCAACCTAATCTAACCAATCTATTTATGAAGTACCCAACCTAACCTAACCAAGTAGTCAGATACACTCCTTGCTTCATTCACATTCATGCATTCAAGCTACTCTAAAAAACATTCGCCGTAACAATTATTTAACCGCCCTACCTTCGGGTTATTTTCGCAAAATCCCCATACCTGAAAAGATTTTGTAAAAATATACGCAGTTAAAATAGATTTATTCAAATAAAAGTTTTTGAAACATAAGAAAAAAAAATGCGCACGTGATTGCGTACGTGAGACGGGATAGCGCAGAATGGTACAATCAACATGAACGTCTCACGTACGTTCGCAGGTCCAGGGCGGTTAGAGTAGAAAATGAAATAACAATCACAATGATGAAAACTAAAATGCCCTCAGAAATTTATAACATAATTTTATTGGATTTCATTAATATTTCTAATTTCGATATTGAAAATCATGGTTATTATTTTTTATACTTATTTATGTTTTTATTATGTATTTTATTAAATTGCAATTTTTTTCTTATTGTATTATACTTGAGACATTTAAATTGTACAATGTTTTGTTCACACTGTTTTCCTGCAGACAAGCTACTTGCAGTAGCTTTGCAGGTATATTGTTAACATGAAAAAAAATCTGTTTTTCTGTAATAAAAAAAAAAATAAATAAATAAATGGTGGAATTCCATTATACTTATTTGTTAATACTGTTTATAACTAAAAAAAAACTAACTAACCATCACGCCGTTTCCCCGCAGGGGTAGGTAGAGAGGACGGACCGCCAACTCGGTCTTGGCACACACTCCTTGCCTCATTCACATTCATACATCTTCTCATACATACTCTTCTATTAATCTGACTCTTGACATGGCCCGACTCAAGTATCTGATTTACTTGATCGTGCCACGTCTTCCTTGGGCGTCCTCGGCTTCTTCTACCGTTCACATTCGCGTAATAAATTCTCTTTACACTCCTTTCTTCATTCATTCGCTCAACATGCCCAAACCATCTAAGCGTCCCTTTCTTAATCTTACTTACTACGCTCACATCAGCCTTGCATTCTTTTCGGATCTCCACATTCCTCAGACGATCATACATGGTTTTACCACACATACGCCCCAGGGATCTCATTTCTACAGCATTCAGTCTACTTTAATCCTTTCTCTGCCATTTCGACGCTTCACTGCCTTACATCAGGGTAGGTACCAGTACTCCATTGTGGACTGCTAGCTTCGCTTCTATGGACAACTTTTTGTTGGCTCCAACGGCGTTCAATCCTCCATTAATGGAGTTCGTTTATCCTAGACACGAGAGACTGCAGATCTTCTATACTGTTAGCAATTAGCACCGCATCATCAGCATACAACAGGCAACATACTATCAGATTATTCAATTTCGCGCCCAATCCCGCCTCTTTCAATGCATGCATACAATTGTCCATGTTTATAACTTTTTATTAATATTACATTTGACGAAAATTACGAGTTCAACTAAAAAAAATAAAAAGTTCGCTTGGTGTAAGTAGGTATTTCTTATTTGTTTACATTTGACACGTGGAACATTGATAACAAGTCCGACGAAATTGCCTAGTATTTTATTTCTATATTTTTAATTTGTACAAGTTTTTGCAAAACAATTAAACTACTTATAAAATCAAATCAAATCGTTATATATTTTGATTTACGATTGTTTATATTGCTGATGTGTGTTTTATAATAGTGCGTTGAGTGTACATGTTTTATTATTTTCTTTTACAAAACTTGTGTAATATTGCGTATTGTTCTTTAATCTAACTTTTAATTGTATCGGAATTGATTTTTCTTTTCCTTATTTTTGTATCAAGTGAAAGATTATGGAATGCTTTTATTTGGTACCTGATAATTATGGTGTATTTGTCCAAAGCCTGATTTTACCGTCGGAGTTTTTAAGTTTTATTTCAAGACTGTCTATCTGGTCTGTTAACCACTCGAGCGCTTTTTGCCACATTATGGCACTATTTCCAAAACCTCGGATTGCTTTGTTGCCAAAATGTGGCAAATTTTCTAATTTTATTTATTTATTATAACGGCTACATGATATATTGTACATTCAAAATATAACAAAATAAATGTTCTGTAGATTCTTTAAAATGTTTTAAGGTTAAAGATTTAATTATATATTTTTTTATAAATCCTGCAAATATGTTTTAATAAAAAAAATATAGGGGAATTCATTGTCTACTGTTATGGAACGCCCTATAGCTGGTAGAATATACATAACAACAATCGCCGCGGCCGGTTAAAACTTGTCACAGCAGTCCCGTCCCCCACCGTTTCCTGCATCCCCTACCTCCTCCCCCTTCTACTCCCCACGGCATTCCGGCCGCCTGTCAGTCGAAAGCTGCTCCCTGCCTCGGACGCACGCACACGAGTCGAAAGTTGCTCCCTACCTCGGACGGACGTTAAATCCGATCCGCGAAAGTCTAACGGCCCACGGAAGATTATTTAAGGAAACTACTGGGAAACAATTAAAAAAATACAGGTTAAAATAATTATTTTTCATAGTCTAATATTGTACCTAAATAACAGTACGCCTCAAAAATGGACGAAATTTATTTTTTAACACTACACGGGGGCGTGCACGCGCTTTCAAACACAGCGTTGGCAATATTCATTTGGCCACTGCTACGGACGGACCTGCGTTACGCTTTAATCGAATAGCTGCATCATCTGTGTTTAGAAGTTTTGTTGTAAGTGTCGCAATGGAAAATATAGCTGAAGGTATGTGCATAAATGTATAATTTTTTTAGATATATATTTTTTTAGTGTGTACGGTTTTTAAGGGTCACAAAATGGTGTTTTTTTAAATAGTTTTTCAAACAATTTTTGACGTTTACGAGAGTGAATCTTTTTTGGTTCAAAATGGTGTGTCGTCTCATGCACATTTTATTATTTGCGTGTTAGTTTTATACTAAAAATATACAATTTGGTAACCAACTTCAACCAACTCTTTAAAAAAACTTTGTTTTTTAGTGAGTCATCTACGAATTATCCACAGAGAGCTGTTTAACTTTTTACGAGAGGAGAGACTTTTGCACCCGAATTCACAGAGATCCCGAAGAGTATTGCAGGATTACGTAATCCGGAAGTTTTTTTTACAAAATTGTTCTCCAACTATGAAAACGGCAGTCGCGCAAGCTATAACTTCGTTTACACTTGCACTTACCACGCGATGGAAAAATTGTAAATATATTCAAAAATATTTTTTGCGCAAATATACATTATGGCTACAAAATGAAGTAATTATCGAAAACATCGACCTACCCAGCTCTAGTGACCAATCAGAGCCAGCCAAGTCTGCCGGGCGACCTGCAAAAGCTTTCGAACAAAGTAGCGAAAAGCCCAAACGCCAAAAAATTTAAACAAGACCAGATTGATACCATTAATCCAACTTCCGTACGTATCGGTAATGGGCATATGATTGTCAACCACACAATCTTGAGGACTATGGTGGATGGAAAAGTTTGTAATGCGTTTTCTTTAAATACCTATACGTAGCAATGCTATATTTGCAAAGCAAAGCCTAAAGACATGAACAATTTAGAATTTTCAAAAGGAAGACAATGTATCACTGAAACTTTTTCGCTGGGTTTATCGACCCTGCATGCCTACATTAGGTTATTTGAATGTCTCCTTTATATCGCGTATAGGTTAGATATAAAATAATGGCAAGTAAGAGGTATCGATAAGAAAGAAGCAGTTGCCGCAAAGAAAAACATGATTATTTCAAGATTTCGCACAGAAACTGAACTTTTAGTGGATCTTCCGAAGCAGGGCAATGGAAGTACTGCCCGAAGATTTTTTTAATAATCCCGCACAATCTGCATGTATAACGGGCATTGATGAACAGTTGATAAAAAAAAATCAATTATTTTACAAGTGTTATCCTGTGGGTATGATGTAAACACTGAAAAATTTGATTTGTTTTGCAAAGAGACTGCACAACTGTACGTTCAATTGTATAAATAGTTCCCAATGCCTGTAACTGTGCACAAAATATTAACCCTTGGGACTGAAATAATATCTTCCTTTTTATTCCAATTGGTCAGCTGTCGGAAGAGGTACAGGAGTCACGGCATAAGGAATTTTTAAAAAATCAGAGAATGTTTTTCTCGCAAATCATCGAGGTGCAACACAAACGAAGATGTTTGCTGATTTTGACACAATTTGCTGATTTCATGAGACCCGGTCATTTCCAATGTGAGACCCTTACCTCGCAAAAATATGTTAACACTTAATGAAGAGGTATTAGCTTTACTGAAAGATCCCGAGTGAGGAAAATGAATCATTATGACCCACTCATTTGATACCGAAAAGCAGCCCATTATATTTAATTTTTTAACAGATATTTGTAAATCCTTCAACATTTCCTTGACTTCCATAAAACATGTGTATTTTTCTATCTTTACAACTATCGTATAGTACATACATATTAAACGATGGTTATATATTTGATTCATATGTCAGAATTCTTCTTTGTAGTATTGTCTTACGTTTCATAAATCCATCATTTAATATGCGTCTACCATGCACCCAAGGCATCACAAACAATTCTAAAATATATGTGTTTCATAAAAAATGTATAAACTTTTATTTTAAACCATAAAATAATTGTTTCCCTCTAGAATCGTTAATTAACCCACTGTGCGGCCGTTTGAATCGCAAAATGAGCCGAATTGATTTATAAGCCGCAATGTTACTACTAGTCCGCATTGGAATGTAGAATCGGTTTTGCCAAATATCGGTGTTATAATGGTTCGCGGACCCCGGGAAGAGTGCCGAACGTGCCGGAAGCTGAGACCTTCGCCCCCACACATGTAAGCTGATCACCAGATTCCCCCCTTTTTTTCAATGTGTCCGTAAAAATACGATAGGGTCCCGCGTAAAACCATGACTCAGAGAGTTTCGATGCAGAGACCACGAGGTATAAACACTTTAGCTAGGTTTGTGTAACATGCATTCTTGTATAGCCCTGTACTGAAATAACCTGTATACTGTGTTCTGAATTGTCAATACATGAATCTATTTAAACATATCTTGTTGTCAATCTGCTCCGGCAGGAGAATCTCGTAGAGTATTAGTTCCCCAGGTGACCGAGGGGAAAGGAGTTCTGGAAGCATTCATTTGCGACCCACGCCTGAGATAGAGGGTGCCCTTTGCTCCCGTTTGAGCTGGCTTTGGGGCTTGTTTTGGGGCTAGCTGGACCTGGCACAGTTGTCGGCTATTGGAGCTGACAATTGGCGACCAGAGAAACCCCGTAACACTACATAGAACTAAAATCAGCTTGTATGTCTCCATATTCAAATTCGGAGGTATGATTTTTTTAATGTGAGCGGAAAAATTTCCTTTAGCAATCCGAGAAATAATATTTTAATTGCTCTGTCGCTCCGGTGGATGATAGTTTACGTTTGTTAAATTTTTTTTTTGGAAAAGATGTGGTTTAGTAGTGTTTTAACGTATAATTGGCGTATTTTTGTATGTATTGTAATTGCCCAAAAATCCAGATCTCGTATTATATACGCTTGTCTTTATCGAATTACTAATTAAATTTTGTCGAAGGAAGCAAATACTTTGGGATGTGGAATTATATATTTAAATAAAAAAATACACTTTGTACACCACTTTTATTTTTGAATTAATATGTAATCTCTTTCACTTATTATTTTATTTCTTATATAAAAATTATTTCTTGTCAAATGGTCGGAATTGAATAAATTACCCTTACGCTTCCAGAAGTGCAATGTCGTTACATTAACAAGATCCAAAGATACATTCCTATTCCCCTACCCGATTAATACAAATATATTAACACGCAAAAATGAGATTAGAGACCTTGGCGTGATTTTTTAAGCAAATCTCTCTTTCAAATCCCACATATTTGACATTGTCTCCCGCGCCAACAAAATGCTTGGATTTGTTCTTCGTAATGCGAGATCATTTACTAATGGAATTGCAATACGTAGAACATACGACGCACTTGTTCGCAGCATTCTGGAATATAGCTCCATTATTTGGGCCCCTTCTGAACACAACCATATCCTAGAAATAGAAAAAGTACAAAAAAGGTTTATGCGTTTTTTTTTTGCATTAGGTCCACACTGGAGGCCTTGAGGAAAATAATTTCCTTCAGGGCCTATGTCATCTTTGGGGATGCGGTGTGGAGAGTATTTATAAGGAAAGGAAGGAGAGGAAATTATGAGAAGGAAAAAGGTAAGAAATCTGGGGTTCAGTGTTTCTAGATCATCCGCTGCCAAGACCTAGACAAACCTTACCCCATGAACCCAGGCACCCCTGCTAAGTCACCAAACTTAGAGAACCACTTGGGGTGACCTATGGCAGAGGTGTTGGTTATCCAATAACTGGTTCCCGGGACGGCGGTACCCATTCCCGCCTCCCAAATTAAAAAAAAAGCGTTACCTGTATATGAGAGAATATACGAAGTATCCATTCATATATCCATCCTTATTTTTAACAGGGATGCTCGATTTCAACACCTTAGAAGCCCGCAGAAAAATATTTTTAGGTAAACACTTTTTTATGCTAATCTCTGCATCATAACTCAATCCGCCTATGTTAAAAAAGGCTATTTTTTATGCCCCTAACAAGTATACTCGTGGGAGATCCCAGGCACTTTTTTATGCTCCGAAAGTGAGGACTTCTGCCTATCAGAACGCGCCAATAAACAGAGCGACTCAACTGCTTAACGATTCTGCATTGACCATCGACATTTTCATTGTCACTTACAGACAGTTCAGCAACTATATTTTAACGCATGTCACAAAATAGTAAAACTGTCCTTGTGTACTTTTTTTTTCTTCTCCATGATATATTGGTGTATGACCGTTTTACGGAGAATATGAGAAAATAAATAAATAAATATATATGTGTGTCTGTATTTAATTATCTTTGGTAGATATAATAAGCCACGACGAAGCTTGAGCTAAGCGAAACCTGGTTGGTTGTTGAATAATAACTCAAAAATAAAAGTGGTGTTTTACAAAGTAAAGTGTTTTGCAAAGCAGTTCATTTAAATACTATTAAATGTTTAAAAAAACTTGAAGATAATGAATACGCATCTTATTGATCCAAAAAAACCTTGAGGATATTGAATAGGTTTACTTTTTTCAATTATTTCTGGCCTTCACCCTCCAAGGGTGAAGGCCAGAAATGTTTGAAACCTAAGATGTTTTTCTTGCCTTGACGCGAGCAGGCGTTATAAAGGGGGCACTTTTTTGTATCACAAACCACGTTACACAAACCTAGCGTAGCCGCTAAACTACTTGAAAACCTGGATGTTTTCTTGCCTTGACGTGAGCAGGCGCTATAAAGGGGGCACCTTCTTTTGGATCACAAGCCGTGTTACACAAACCTAGCGTAGCCGCTAAAGTAATTGAATACTGGGATGTTTTTCTTGCCTTGACGCGAGCAGGCGTTATAACGGGGGAACTTTTTCGTAACACCAGCCATGTTACACAAACTTAGCTTAACCGCTTAACTACTTGAAACGAGAAAGCGCTTTATTATCATAGAAATAATTCACTTAAAAAAAAATTAAGTTAAAAAAAATTCAAGCTAATAAATTTTAATCAAACGCACGCAGAGCATGCGTATTTGGTATATTAGTCAGTACTATTTTATTTTTTTAACGTTTTTCGTGTAGTATCAAGAATACCAACATAACAAAATGACATTTGACAATAAAAGTTTGGAAATGGTCGGTTCGTTTTACAGAATGAAAGCTAATTTTAATTTTACGTAATTGAAATTTAAAATGAAGTATTTTCCACTGCCCCCAATGCAAATACTTGTCTTTTAATGTAATTAACCCTCCCTTGCCTGCGATGTGTATCTACTACACATTGCTTCTTGCACCTTTAATATCTCCGTAAATATGGAAAATTCTGGGTTCAGATTTTAGGTAATCCTCCGTTATACATTTACTCATTAAATAAAAATTAAAAAAAAATAATAATCAGTACCTTTCGGGCACATCAGAGGTGTTTTGTGAGAATCGAAAACAAATTCACCAATACAATCAAACGTCTGGTGTATGATCAGTGCTGCGAGTGACATGTACAAATGCGTGAAGCGTGCGGCTAGTGCGACACTATGCACGTCTCCCTCTCACCTACTTCGATATATGTAAGCGCGAGAAAGAGAATCGTGTGGTTACTGGTCAGTCGTCAATCGTGTTTGTTCCTCCGGTTTACCCCGCGGACGACACGACGCGGGCCTCCAGTCGCCCATAAATGAACCAATCTATAGATTGATAACTTGTAACCCGCTTTTTGTATAGAGACACTTTCGACGCTATTTAACCATAGACTAGCATAGACTTGGCAATAATTTGATACTTTTTTTTTGCCCTATAGATATGACGTCACACACACCATCGACAAGGATAGAGGAAAACCCAAAAAAGGGTGTGACCATAGACAATATAGTTCTCTTTCGGTATCTACGCAATTCACCAGCCTAAAATATTATTTTTTTAAAATGTGGAAACATCAAAATGCTCCCTCAGAACAAAAATGAAAACTCACAGTTATATGTTTTAGTATTTTATTTTAAACAGGTAGAAACAGAAAATACAAGAATGACTAACAAACCATCACGCCATTTCCGCAGGGGTAGGTAGTAGAAAACAACCCAGTTTTGGAACACATTCTTTATCTAATTTACATTCATACATCGTCTCATACATACTCTTCTAGAATTCTGACTTGACATGGCTCGACTTGAGTATCTGATTCACTCGATCATGCTATGTCTTCCTCGGACGTCCCCAACTTCTACCTTTCACATATTCTCCTTACACTCCTTTCTTTGTTCATTCGCTCAAACCATCTGAGCGTCCCTTTCTTAATCTTATTCATTACTCTTACATTAATCAGCCTTGCATTATTGGCGGATCTCCACATTTCTCACACGATCATACATAGCTTTACCACACATACACCTCAGGGATCTCATTTCAACAGCATTCAGTCTAATCTCATCCTTCTGCCATTCCTCTGCCAGTTCCATGCCTCACTGCACTACATCAAGGTAGGAACCAGCACTCTATTTGGGACTGCTAGCTTCGCTTCTTTGGACATTTTTTGTTAGCGCCAACGGCATTCAGTCCTACATTAATGAAGTTATCTGCATTTACCTTCCTTTCGACATCTCTATGAACCTTCCAAATAATCATCATTCACAACAAGCAGGTTCTATTTCTGTGGAGAGTTGCCATATGAAGGTGTTGTTTTAAAGGTAAACCCTTCTTTTGAACATATCGACGCTGGAAAGGATAAATGACTAAAGCGCCATGGAGCTGGAAAGGAAGAGTGAAGAGGTGGATGGCGCTTTGGTTATTTATCCTTTCCAGCATCGATATATATTGGTCTAAAATTAATTTACCATATTACCAAGCCAAGGGTAGATATGACCAAGGTCCACAGAGACTTCGTTCGCACAAGATGTTTGATGCTTTATATGGGCACATAAATATATTACATGTGTATTTCAATGTGTACTTTATTGCTGCCAGCTCACCATATTTGTCCTGAAACCATAAAATTATCTTATTTTTTAAAAACTATATTGGTTCACATTTGTAATGGAAATTTGTTGAAGTATGCAATTTTTAGGGTATGTACATACTGGGTCGACTTACGTACGCCACGCATAACAATATCTGGACTACTTAGCAACCATAAATTTTATTCTGGGATTACCAACTTATATAAAGAAACCTACTCAAATGTGTTAAATTTATCTGACATTATTAGGTAATTTATAAATAAAAATAATAATTACCTCTGTATCAGCACCATAACTGTCAGTATTTTCCATAACCTCATGTTATCACCAATACCTCCAGAACAGAAGCGAATGGGGGTTGCGGACAGAATGTTACAAGTTACCTAAATAGTCGTTTAGAGTTTTGTCAGTTCAGATCCCACTGAAAGATAAGAACAAATTTATTAATACTAATAAAAATTTAAAAAACAGTGCAAATATAAAGTACAGAATAGAAAAGCAAACGTACTAAGAATGATTTGTTCTTGTCGCGTCCAGTCCATGGAGTACTCTTCCTTGGTTCTCCTGTGCAGGCCCCAATCTCTTGACACGACACCACAACGTTACTGTCCTGCATGCCTACAACAATCATGTCATCACTAAATTGCTAAATTATTGCTTTTAGATGTGCATCAATGAGCATCATGAAACACATCTGACATATCAAAACAAAGTAAGATAAATAAGTGAAAACAGGATTAAACTGTGCAAATGAATGTATCTTCGACATTATGAAATGGCTGTAATTATTCACATTATGATAAAAATTTGATATTTCATGCCTCCTCAACTAGAAAAATAACAGTACGAAATGAGCTTAGAATTTCATATAAATAATCAATATTATTTGTACCTGCACTTTGGTCAATAAATCCTGTTTTCACGAGGATGGTGTGTCTGATTTTAGGAAGTTTGGTGGACAGTGCATTACTTTCCAATACGCATTTTCCACTCGATCTCGAAATGAGCCATTTCATGTAGTATTAGCCTCAAATACATGCAAAATGTTCTCAAAATCGGGTAATCAATATATTCAAGTGTGCAAACTTCACACGGCACTGATATTTATTAATTTATATAAGTATTTTCACATTTGCGTCGAACGTATTGGTGTGAATGTGCGTTGCAAGCGTCCATTTTGATATTATTATAGCGCTCAGTTGTCAAGAGTTTTTCCCATATAAATTCAAAAATTTCCTATTGGTCCATATAGATATTACGTCACACAGTCATGGATATTTCGCATCTTCGTTACGGTTGAAGTTTTGGATCGGAGTTATACCCCCCTGCACAGGGGGGTATAACTCTGTTCTGTTCGCTTCTGTTCTGGAGGTATTGGTGATAACATGAGGTTTTGGAAAATACTGACAGTTATGGTGCTGATACAGAGGTAATTATTATTTTTATTTATAAATTACCTAATAATGTCAGATAAATTTAACACATTTGAGTAGGTTTCTTTATATAAGTTGGTAATCCTAGAATAAAATTTATGGTTGCTAAGTAGTCCAGATATTGTTATGCGTGGCGTACGTAAGTCGACCCAGTATGTACATACCCTAAAAATTGCATACTTCAACAAATTTCCATTACAGATGTGAACCAATATAGTTTTTAAAAAATATGATAATTTTATGATTTCAGGACAAATATGGTGAGCTGGCAGCAATAAAGTACACATTGAAATACACATGTAATATATTTATGTGCCCATATAAAGCATCAAACATCTTGTGCGAACGAAGTCTCTGTGGACCTTGGTCATATCTACCCTTGGCTTGGTAATATGGTAAATTAATTTTAGACCAATATATATCGATGCTGGAAAGGATAAATAACCAAAGCGCCATCCACCTCTTCCTTTCCAGCTCCATGGCGCTTTAGTCATTTATCCTTTCCAGCGTCGATATGTTCAAAAGAAGGGTTTACCTTTAAAACAACACCTTCATATGGCAACTCTCTACAGAAATAGAACCTGCGTGTTGTGAATGATAATTATTTGGAAGGTTGATAGAGATGTCGAAAGGAAGGTAAATGCAGATAACTTCATTAATGTAGGACTGAATGACGTTGGCGCTAACAAAAAATGTCCAAAGAAGCGAAGCTAGCAGTCCCAAATAGAGTGCTGGTTCCTACCTTGATGTAGTGCAGTGAGGCATGGAACTGGCAGAGGAATGGCAGAATGATGAGAGTAGACTGAATGCTGTTGAAATGAGATCCCTGAGGTGTATGTGTGGTAAAGCCATGTATGATCGTGTGAGAAATGTGGAGATCCGCCAATAATGCAAGGCTGATTAATGTAAGAGTAATGAATAAGATTAAGAAAGGGACGCTCAGATGGTTTGAGCGAATGAACAAAGAAAGGAGAATATGTGAAAGGTAGAAGTTGGGGACGTCCGAGGAAGACATAGCATGATCGAGTGAATCAGATACTCAAGTCGAGCCATGTCAAGTCAGAATTCTAGAAGAGTATGTATGAGACGATGTATGAATGTAAATTAGACAAAGAATGTGTTCCAAAACTGGGTTGTTTTCTACTACCTACCCCTGCGGAAATGGCGTGATGGTTTGTTAGTCATTCTTGTATTTTGTGTTTCTACCTGTTTATAATAAAATACTTAAACATATAACTGTGAGTTTTCATTTTTGTTCTGAGGGAGCATTTTGATGTTTCCACATTTAAAAAAAATAATATTTTAGGCTGGTGAATTGCGTAGATACCGAAAGAGAACTATATTGTCTATGGTCACACCCTTTTTTGGGTTTTCCTCTATCCTTGTCGATGGTGTGTGTGACGTCATATAAATAGGGCAAAAAAAAAGTATCAAATTATTGCCAAATCTATGGTTAAATAGCGTCGAAAGTGTCTCTATACAAAAAGCGGGAAGTTATCAATCTATAGATTGGTTCATTTATGGTCTATGGTTAAATAGCGTTGAAAGTGTCTCTATACAAAAAGCGGGAAGTTATCAATCTATAGATTGGTTCATTTATGCCCCTGCAGTCGCCGCTCGGCAATAGTTCGGGGTGGTCTCTTCGCATGTTGTATGAGCATCGTTTCTTTGAGCTACCGATGTTTTTCTCATGTTTTCAGCAATTAAATGTCAATTATTATCATTTTTGACTGTTACTATAATGAAATATAGCGATTTGCTATAAATATTTATTATTTTCGGCTTTTAAATCGACCATTTCTGCTTGTGTAGTGATTACACACAACCGGAGCGCGCGGATTTTTTCAGCCCAGTAAGGGAAAGGTTAAAGTGAAGTCAGTTGTTGGGCCATTTAGTGGTGTTTTATGTGGAAACAAATGTTTGTATTTTATTATTTACAAATATATTGTTTTTTACTTTGGCACAAAACATTACAAACACAACAATTTGCGCATCTCCAGTTCTTATAAGAAAGGATTTATTACCTGTTCTGCGTGTGTCATATACTTTCATTTTTATAAAATATTCTTCTACACAAAAGCCAAGAAGATTAAAAGATGGTATTATCACATATTTTAGGTACACATATACGAACAAATAGATTGATGTACAATGTGATCGGACGGCAATGCTTTTCCCGTCATTTAAGTAGGACTAACTAACTAACTAACTAACCATCACGCCGTTTCCCCGCAGGGGTAGGCAGAGAGGACGGACCGCCAAACACCTCGGTCTTGGCACACACTCTTTGCCTCATTCACATTCATACATCGTCTCATACATACTCTTCTATTTTTCTGACTCTTGACATGGCCCGACCAAGCATCTGATTCACTTTATCGTGCAATGTCTTTCTCGGACGTCCCCTACTTCTTATACCATTCACACTTGCATCATATATTCTCCTTACGCTCCTTTCTTTGTTCATTCGCTCTACATGCCCAAACCATCTGAGGGTTCCTTTCTTAATTTTACTCATTACGCTTACATCAGCCTTGCATTCTTTTCGAATCTCCACATTTCTCACATGGTTTTACCACACACACGCCTCAGGGATCTCATTTCAACAGCATTCAGTCTACTTTCATCCTTCCTCTGCCAGTTCCATGCCTCACTGCCATACATCAGGGTAGGTACAAGCACTCCATTGTGGACTGCTAACTTCGCTTCTTTGGACAGCTTTTTGTTAGCGCCAACGGTATTCACCCCTCCATTAATGGAGTTACCTGCATTTACCCTCCTTTCAATGTCTCTATCAGCCTTCCCATCTCTTGTAAACATACTACCCAAATCAAGTAGGACCGGGTGTAAAAGGTAGAACTGCCCCTCCCACCAGAAGTGTGTTCAAAAACCTATTAAAAAATAAAACTAATTTATAATCTGCCATTTCGAGTGTGTTCACCTTATTACTTTATTTGTTCTCAGTACTGGTATGACGGCTTCCCGCTGGCTCTACCCAACAGCCACAGGGTGGCCTGCACCCACCTGCTGGTGGGGTTGAAAATCTTTAGGGACCATTCTACCTGCACACTCATCAACACCCGAATATCTGCCTTCATCCCCTGGATAGAGAGTATTGTATGGCCTGAAAGCGGTGTTATATAGGATTTTTTAAAATAATTTTTTGTTACACCCTTACATTTACACAATGATAATCATAGATAAAATAACATTATAGAAAGAAAAAATAATTATGAATCAATTTTATTTTTTTTATTTATAGAGAATACCTCACAAGAGTCCCAACTGTTCCCGTCTGGAGCCAGTGAGACTATGGGGAAGTACCTGCCTATTCAGATCTAGTCACTAAAAATAAGTCATTATTAAGCAACGTTTCAATTCTGAATGGTGGTCTTACACCAGGGCGATACTGAGAGTATCTTCCACCCAATTGCATTAATGTTAATTTAAAATGATATAAGGCATATTTGTGACACGTTCCAGATTGGAAGATACCCCCACTGGTGTAAGGACACCATTCAGGATAAAAACATCGCTTTAAATGGCTTTAGCTGTGTTCGGTGACTAGATCTGAATAGCCAGGAACTTCCCCATCTTCCTCTTCCCTTCCCACTAACTTCCAGCCTCACGACCTATCCAGATTGATGATGTCATATTCTCATGGGCTCCGGGCGTTTGGGAGTAGTTGGGACTCTTGTGCGGTAATCACATTAAAAAAAACATGTATAAAGTGTAAACATGGTGTCTGGAAACATAAAAAAAACAAAAAAAAACTTTTTATTTCGGTCTGAGTCAATGTATTAAATTTTTTATTTTTAATATTTTACGTTTCTGGAACTTATGGTGCCTATGCTTATTTTAACATTTGATATTAACCCCTGAACGACCAATTTCTTGAAAAAGCTACATGAAAATGTCCAACTTTGGACTCAAATTACCCGAAAATGAAAGCTCAAATAAAAGTAGTTAGCTTACAAAATCGAAGTATATTAATACGGTAATGCCCGTATGGTTCAAATTAAGGAACCCAACTCCGAGTAAATCTCCACGCCACACTGTATGGAAACCGTTCTGAGCCGTCCGTGAACGTGTATTTTTCCACGGAGCTGCTGCCGTAATATACACACTTAGCATTCGCTCAGACGTTTTTGTAAACGGAAGTGGCGCCATCAGGTAAAATACTTTTGAAGTTTTCAAATTATTATTTTTCCCTTGGAACTAAATTTGATATCACCATCGAAGTATATTAATACGGTAATGCCCGTACGGTTTAAATTAAGGAACCCGACTCCGAGTAAACCTCCAACGCCACACCGCCACACAGTATGGAAACCGCTCTGACCCGTCCATGAACGTACCCTTTTCCACGGAGCTGCTGCCGTAATATGCACACTTATCACACGCTCATATGCGATTTGCAAACGGAAGTGGTGCCATCTATAATACTATATTTAAGGAAAAAAGTATGAAGAAGAAGAAACATTTTTCGCTTTCATTTAATAATATGGGGTGAAGAGTGTTTCTCTCATTTTTCACGGTCTCAATGTAATAATGTCTACTATTATATATCTACCTATTAAATATAAGTATTCTGTAGTTAAATGTTAATAGTAGTTTTTCAAAAGGGTGATGCCCATAGACATATGAATATATATAGACCTGCCCTAAGTGATAAAAGCGTATTATTTCCCCCTCCTTAATTCTGGGTTCCATGGAACCGGCTGGGCTGGCGTATAGGTTCGCGTGAATCTAGAAAATGTGACGTCATCATTATTGTGCTGACTAGCGTCGAGCTCTTATCGGTACATTTTACGAAATAACACGGCAAAAATGGTAACTTGTGCTGTTAAAACATGTAAAAATAGAAGTGAAAAAGAGTATAAACCCAATTGTCGTATTACCTTCCATATGCAGGCATTATTTGTCATTATTTTAAGCTTATTCACATCATATAATATGATCAGTTTTATCATTCCGAGAGACATGAAGCGTAAGCAACCGAAATTCTCGGTCCCGTCGTGTGCACGTTGCAGTTTACTGGGATAAGTAAATTATGAAACATTTTTAAAAGTGTCTTAACTAAACACGGTAACAAAATATTCTACTCTCAAAACAAGCGAACCTTTCTTCATTTTATATGGATTACACAAGTTTGTTCAAACCGGGCGAACAATTCGCGCTCCCATGTAAAAGGGTCTATTCATTCAAAAGCAGATTTTACAAAAAAAAAAAAAATGTTGGTGTATTTTCTATTACTGTTATTACGTTCCAGAGTGGAAGATACTCTCAGTATCGCCCTGGTGTAAGAACACCATTCAGAATGAAACGTTGCTTGAAATGGCTTTAGCCGTGTTTGGTGACCAGCTCAAAATAGCGAGGTACTCCCCCACCTTCCTCTTTCCCATCTTATTCCCCTCCCCAACTACCTTAAGCCTCACAACATACCCCAATTGGGGATGCCATTGTCTCGCTGGTTCTATACGGTTGGGAGCAGTTGACATTCTTGAGGCCCTGAGGAAAATAATTTAATTAATGGGCCTATGTCATCTCTGAAGATGCTGTGTGGAGGGTCTTTTTGAGGGGAGGAAGGAGTGAACATGAGAGCCATGTTGTAGGAGGGAGGAAACACACAGGCTATCTGTTCGTTTTATCAATTTCAAGTGAAGAGTAAGGCCGGTTGCAGTGCATGACCGACAGATATACGCCTGCGTACGGTCGGTCCAGCACTGAACGATTTATGAATTTTCATACAAATGACAAGCGCGACCGACGTACGCACCGACCGTCGGCGTCGGTCGTGCACTGCAACCGGCCTAAGACCTTCTTGTTGTGATCCGAAACATCACAGGTATGTTATATTGCGAAAAAATATTTATGGAAAATTCAAAAATCACCTTCACTCAACCCAAGCAGAATAAATTCATTTACCATAAGCTCCACATGGGAGGGCCTGAGGAAAATAATGTCCATAAGGGCTTATGTCATATTTGGGGAGGCTATGTGGAGAGTCTTTTAAGGAATAGAAGGAAATGAAGTTCTGGAAAGGAAAAAAGATATGAGGGGAGTGCAGGATCTGTGGGTCAGTGTTTTCAGGATTGACGGACGTTTGAATCAATCCCTCCCGCTGCGGTGCAGGGCCAATGTGACGAGAGAGTCGGGCTGCAGAAATCAGAGGGTCTCCCTCAATCAGTCTTTCCCGATCTGAATTCGCAGCCAACAACAACAGGTTATCAAATAAATGTTTCCCGGGGCGGCGGTATCCATACCCGCATCCCTAATTGAATATGTGTGAGCACGTTTTTAGATCTGAATGACGTATAATGAGATGTATTTGGTTTTCTTCTTCTTCGATAGCGCTACAGCCCATGTCGAGCTTTGGTCTCCTGCATCGTTCGCCTCCAACTCCTCCTGTCCCCAGCGGCTGACTTCCAGTTTGTTACCTGGATAAGCTGTGCTGCATCCCCTCTTACCTCGCCTTCCCACCTCAGTCTGGGTCTTCCCACTTTTCTCTTTCCCCCTGGTTGTCCGGCCATTATTCTTTTTGAGACGCATGTGTCCAGCATTCTCTGTACATGTCCAGCCCATCTCAACCTGAGGAGTCTCTTTTGAGCTGAGATGTTGGGGGCCTGATATATATCATACAGTTCTTTGTTGTGCCGGATGCGCCACTGTTCCCCCTCTTTCATGGGTCCACATAATCTTCTTAACACTTTTCTTTCAAAAGTATCCAGCATTTCAGTCATATTTGCCGTCAATGTCAGCGCCTCACATTCATATGCCAATACAGTTCTAACAATGGTCTTATATATGGTTACTTTCGTTTTCCTGTGAACGCTACGTGACTTAAACGCTGGCAGCAAAGAGAAGTATGTTTTGTTGGCTGCTGTGATTCTCCTTCTGATTTGTGCTGGATCCTCATTGTTCTGTGTCAGACTAGAGACCAGGTAGGTGAATTGATCGACCACTTCGTACGAGTACTTGCCTTTAAATTGTGCACTACCTCTTCTTCTATGTGAAGGGTTTCTGCTCTGTATCATCATTTTCGTTTTGTCAACATTAATCCGCAGTCCTAATTCCCGCACCGTTATTGCGCAGAAGACCTCTTTAATAGCTGAAATTGATCTTGAATGAATTTATTCGCTCATCTGTTATTATGACTTTTGACAATATGATACTATATGTCACCTGATGAAAGTGATGAATTTTGTACAAATGTTACATTTAACAGATTTTATTATTGATTCCTCCTCAAGACTTTATTTTGAATAAGGATCCAAACTTTCAGTCAGTTAGGTGTCATAGAACCCAAGATAACGGCTTTTGAAGTCCGAGCCCAAGCCTCGCATTATACCTTGTCGTTCTCGGGCATTTCCGATATCTTCCACCATTCACATTCGTCTCATACTCCTTACTTTCTCCGTTCATCCGCTCTACTTGCCCAATACATCTAAGCATCCCTTTCTTAATCTTATTAATTAGGTATGCTTACATCAGCCTCGCATAATTTGTGGATTTTCACAATTTTTACACGATCATACATGGTTTTATGACACACACGCCTCAGGGATCCCATTTCTACAGGATTCAGTCTATTTTCATCCTACCTCTTCCAAATCCATGCCTCACTGCCGTACATCAGGGTAAGCACCAGTACTTCATTGTGGACTGTAAGCTTCGCGTTTGTTGTAACTTTTTGCTAGCGCCAACCGTAATCACTCCTCTGGACTTGCATTTATCCTTATTTTAATATCCGTATCAGTCATATCTTTCGTAAACAAGCGTCCCTTTATCCGTCTCCTGCTGGAGAAGGAAGAACTTAGAGGAGACCTAAACTCGGCCCTTGCTAACATCAAGGTCTTGCAGGCCGAGAAGACAATGGCGGAAAACTATACGAAGCAGCTGCTGGATAAAATTCAACAGCTTGAATCAGATCTGGGCCCAGTAATGCACCGAGTGGCTGATGCGACAGAGGCTAGCCTTTCTTTCGCGGAAGTCACAAAGAAAAAACTACCAGTGCCCCCTCCACTCACTCGTTCCAGCATTAAAATAGGGAAACCTCGACCGTCTGTATGTTTTTTCCCCAAATTACCGGGGGTGGAAGATAGCGGTGAAACTAAAAAAATAATTAAGGACATTGTTAAGCCATCGCAACTAGGAGTGCGAATAACGGGACTAAAAAACGTAAAAAATAAAGGAGTAATTATTCACACTGCTAGCAGCCAAGAACAAGAACGGCTTTTAAATGATCCAATTATATCCAGCTCTGACTTACTAAGTGCCCGTCTTCCATTTAAGAGGCAGCCAAGATTAATATTTTTTAATGTGCCCCGCGAGCTATCGGATGAAAACTTTTTGGAGAAGGCCCTCTCCGGAATCTCTGAAGGTAATGACTTTAAGGCATGTTTATCCAAATGCAAATTAAGTCATACGGCCGGAGCTCGAACCGGACCGTCCTGTCACAGAGTGTACTCGGTGCCCTCTAACATTCGTCACGCGTTGGTGCAACAATGACGTGTATATATACACACGATAGGCTCTTTGCTTCCTGCTACAAATAGGGACCCAAATCTTTTGCAAGTTTATTTCAAGGGGGATTAAGAAGCACAAGTCGAGAAGCACAAATGTAAAAAAAATACAACAAGATCTACATGATCACAACATTATTGCATGAATTAAAAATAGCTAAAGATAGAGTTACTAGCGATAATTACAAGATTATGATACACCGGGATAGTTTACCACGTTATAAAAAAGAAAGAAGATTCAATGCCCCGAACTCAAATAAAATAGCTGCCGTAGTAGTTAGTAGTGAACAAACTACATCTCAGTAAATCGTTGTTCAGGCGCACAATGGCCGACTCACTAGAAGTTCCGGACACTCATAGATTTTATGAATAAATAATCAATAATTTTTTGGAAAGGACAAGAGGGATAAAGCTTTCACATTCCTCAGACAAACCCAGTTACCCAACAAACCATTTCTAACATAACAGTGTCCTGCAAAGAATTTTATGCGTATCATATGTCGCAACAATTTTTAATTTTTGGCTTCGATGTAGACTTCTCCTTCATCAATTTTTGGTGTTTGTGTACGCCAAAATGGAGAGTGAGGGCTTAAGATTTATTGCTTTGAACCAAACGAAAATGTGAACATAAAACTATATTCACTTACAAGACGCGTTAATGAATGATGTTAATTAGTTTACAAAAAATATGTTTGCTTCACGTGCACTTGCTGTAGTAGACGTAAAAATTACGTCCTAATAAAGTTGACAAAATGATAAGTGCGGAGATACCGAGCCCAGAAACTGATCAAAAGCTCTATGATACTCTTACAAAAAATATGATTCACAGGCCCTGTGATGCACTAAATAATTTATTACTATGCATAAGGGAAGGAAAATTTACCAAAAAATATCAAAAGCCGCATTTAAAATATACTAAAAATAAAATAAAAAATTACATATTTTGTACAGGTGTAGAGCAACAGATAGTGGACGTACGATAACTCTAAAAAACCCGAGGTGGAATACACGAAAAATATTGGTTGACAATAGTTGGATTGTCCCATATTCTCCTCTACATCGCAAAATATGCATGTTTACGCAGAATAAAAAAAAAAACATTTTACGTAGTTTATAGAAGTGTATTGCAGTAACAAACTATTTATTTATAACTTTTAAATATTATGAATCATCATAAAAAAATCTCATTTTCAATTTACATACATTACACATAGCATTAACTCTGTCAGTCTTTTAATCCTTCACGCCTAAACCGCAATTTGTATAATTTTTTGTATAAACATATATCAGACCTATTAAGAAAATAGACTACTCGAAATACTAATCCTGCGCAGACGAAGTCGCGGGCTGAAGCTAGTTATCATATATTTGTAGGATTTATAAAAAAAATATATAATCAAGTCTTTAACCTTAAAACATTTTAAAGCATCTAAAGAATATTTATTTTGTTTTATTTTGAATGTACAATATATTATATAGTCGTTTTAATAAAAAAAAATTAATCATTATTTTTTAATTGATAAACTAATGTTTAAAACAAGATTTTTTATGCATAGCACAAAGGGTAACAATTATTATAAGCAAAAATTATTAGCCTGAAACACTCATCCATATTGAAAAAATCTTCCCAGAAAAGATACATGCCACCGACGGGACTCATGAGTGTTTCAGGCTAATAATTATTGCTTATAATAATTGTTACCCTTTGTGCTATGCATAAAAAATCTTGTCTTAAACATTAGTTTATCAATTAAAAAATAATAATTAATATTTGACGAGTTAAATTATTTCACCAAAAAATGTAGGCATCATATGTCTCGACGCCATCTAGTGGGAGAGTTAGCACTTACATGCCTTTCCCATAAAAAAATAAAGTTGGTTGTTTGCAGGTGAAAAAATGTAATAAGCAGTAATTGTTGAATGAAACACTAGGTATATATCGAATCATTTGGCGGGTAGGAGGTAACCCGCCGTAGCTTAATGGTAGAGCACTTGACCGGCAATCAAAAGGTTGCGGATTCGAGTCCCGTCGGCGATATGTATCTTTTCTCGGAAGGTTTTTTCAATATGGATGAGTGTTTCAGGCTAATAATTATTGCTTATAATAAAAAAAAAATAATTTTGAAAATTTGCCACATTTTGGCAACAAAGCAATCCGAGGTTTTGGAAATAGTGCCATAATGTGGCAAAAAGCGCTAGATTGGTTATGTATATTCTCCAAGTAGTGAGATTACAACACAGTAGCCATTAGATATAATATTATGTAAAAACTGTCGGTCGCCACCATAAAAGGAGCGCTCGAGCCACTGCTGATGTTTTATATTAGGAAACTTATTTTTATCTGTGAGAATGTTGGCCAGAAACAGTTTTATGCTCAACACTAGGACCGCGTAAAAGTTGTTTGAAAACGTATTTTAGTCAACCCTTTAAATGCCGAGTGTTTTTTAAATTTATTTTAATCTTACCTAATTAAACTAAAGAATAATCACAGATTTAATACTATTACATAAAATACTGCATTACAAAATTGACTGTCCTGAATTGCTTCAATTAATCAATATCCACATACCTAGATCTTGCCGAAATTTACTACCCTTTTATTTTAATAACACCAGAGGCCCTAGCACGCTTGCTCTATATCGATCGGTAGGATAACTATCGGTAACTTCTCATCGTTCCCTAGGACAACTGCAGATCTCAAACGTACAAACGACAGTTGATATCGAATATATTAAGGACACTTAGTCATTGTCAACTGTCACCTATTCGTTTGCGATCTGAAGTTGTTGTAGGGAACGATGAGAAGTTACCGATAGTTATCCTATCGATCGATATAGAGCAAGCGTGCTAGGGCCTCACAGGACACTCTCTTATCAAAATTCCCCAATACCGAGACTTCACAGTCTCGGAAATAAATATTCTGATCTTAGAGATATATTTCACGTAAAAAACAATCAGTATAATCATTTTTTATTTCAATTCTTTCTTATATTTAAACATAAATAGACGTCTATAATCTCTACAATTTTTGTCTATATTGAATGTCTTTTTTTTGGGAAACTTCTTATATTTTTTACCTATGTATCTAACTTTAATATATGCATTTATTGTTATATTTTGTTGTAGATATATGCTTTTGTTTTAATTTTATTTTCACTGTATTATGCTTTCTTTATTGTTTTAATTTAGTTTTTTTTTAAATAACTGTTATACTCATCTATTTAACTAAAATTTAATAGCCCACAAGGGCGTTTAATAAATAAATAAATAAAAAATAAAAACTATGTTTTTACATTGGTCAAAAAAATAGTAGATCCATTTATTTTGTTATAAGCAGGACAGTTTTTTCTCTTTGACGAATTACAGATTTTATTTTTAATGTTAGTCATCTTAAAATATTTGCGATTCCTGCGTAAATTTATGAACGGAATAAGTACATAATAGATTTAATCTTCTTAGTATTTATAAATTTATTGGGATATTTCATTTAAGATGGTACATTAACTTGTTTGCATAATGCAAGGAAATAACTATAAGACTTTTGGATGAAGAAACATGCTGACGTGAAGTTGTTCTACTTTATTATTTGGTAATAACAATTTAAGTGATTTTGAATCTAGTTCATACTTCATACCTATATAATAATATGCAAGAAATTATATAATATTTTGTATGGAATAAATTATTCTTCTCTTTAATCACAAATAAATACTTCAGTAAAACCCCACCTACATCATTTTATTGTGTTTATAGATATTTATTTAAAGGAAGTGCATATAGTTTTGTAATAATATTTTATTATAATCATCAATAATTTTTATATTTAATTAATTTCTGTTGTTTCACAATAAATTAATTAAAAATAATAAATACTATTTTTGCGGCATGTTCCAGAGTGGAAGATACTCTTAGTATCGCCCTGGTGTAAGACCACCAGTCAGAATTGAAACGTTGCTTGAAATGGCTGTAGCCGTGTTTAGTGACTAGACCTGAATAGCCGGATATTTCCCCACCTTCGTCTTCCCCATCTCCTTCCCTTCCCCACTTACCTTGAGCCTCACAACATACCCGATTGTGGATGCCATAGTCTCAATGACTCCGGACGGGAGCAGTTGGGACTCTTGTGAGGTATTCGCTATAAAAAAAAAATCGTCGTTGATAATTCTTGCATATTGCAATATATTTTTTTTATAGTGAATACCTCACAAGAGTCCCAACTGCTCCCGTCTGGAGCCAGTGAGACTATGGCATCCCCAATTGGGGTATATTATGAGGCTTAAGGTAAGTGGGGAAGGGAAGGAGATGAGGAAGAGAAAGGTGGGGAAGTACCTGGCTATTCAGATTTAGTCACAAAACACGGCTAAAGCCATTTCAAACAACGTTTCAATTCTGAATGGTGGTCTTACACCAGGGCGATACTAAGAGTATCTTCCACTCTGGAACGTGCCGCAAATATACTATATATTATTGTTAGCAGCGCATTCAAATCCTGCCGCCACAGTGTTGGGTTCACTGATTTGCCGCCAGAGGCGTTACTCTCACCTCTGTCGGCCAAGCAGGGACCTAGACTTGACAGGTGGTACGCAGAACCTCCGGCAGAGGCGCTGCTCACATCTAAGTCGGCAAGGCAGGGAGTTACTCTCGCTACCGGCCGATCATCCCCGCCACCAGCGGGCATTCGAGATTGATATTCAAACTGAACAACAAGCGAATTATGTTTATCGTTTTATTGTAACTTGATATTGTATTAGTAACGAGGCAATATATTCACTTTAATTTACTTAACGTGTTTTTACTATTGTTGCTAACATTATTTTAAATAATTAATTGTGAAATAACACAAATCAATTAAATACAATTTATTTGCGCACGCCGGGTTCGAACCCGCGGCCTTCGGAATGGGAGTCTAACGCCCTACCGCTGGACTACGCCGGCCGTCAAAATAACTATGATTGATCGTTAAAAAGACCCTCCGTACAGCTACCCCAAAGAAGACCGGCCTTCAAGGAAATTATTTACCGAAAAACTTCATGTTTACAACAAAAAAAATGGCGTCCAAAGGGTTAGAAGAGTTATTCTAAGTTTTCAAATTAAAGTCAAAAATTGTTATGGTTTGTCTGCCCTGGGTGCAAATATTCTGTTTTAAATATGATAGCGGAGATATTGATGGAATCCCAGTGGGTCTTTGACTTTCGAGGAGGAACTAACAACAGATTAGTTTTTGATATAAGTTTTGGTATTACAAAATTCAAAATGCGATATTTCTTATATATTGTGTCAGTTATTTTAACGATTAATTTCTCCGTTGCACAGAGGATAGGTAAAAATATTTCCATTCTTTAGAAACATACTAACTTTATAATATTAAATTACATACTAAATTTTTTTTAAAGTTTTTCGTTTATGTATTAAAACTGTTTGATAATGCTTTCCGGATAATGAAACACCTGCCACGCCTCATAATATTAGGGAAGTTGAGTGAAAAATATTTTGACTTATAAATACTTTGAAATATGTTCATGTAGATGACATGAAAACTTAAATAAACTAATTTTACAAGTTTGAATTTTATTAAAGCCCGCGAAAACGTCGGCAAGAGCATAAGACAGTGCGACAGTGCTTGATTGTGTGAAATACAAGGGAAAATATTTACAAAACCGGGACACGCTTAATATGGACGAAAAAAATACATTTAAAAGTTGAAGTAGTTAGATATTAACTAGTACTAATCAATTCAGTTACCGGAATTTCGAAAAAAAGTGCTTTTTAATGGTAATTTTTTAAATTTAAAAACACGAAATGTCATTTTTCAACGACCGCTATGTTAGGAACTGTTACGAAAAATTACATTTCGTGTTTTTAAATTTTAAAAAATACCATTAAAATGCACTTTTCTCGAAATTCCGGTAAATGAATTGGTTAGTACTAGTTAATATCTAACTACTACAACTTTTTAAATTTATTTTTTTCGTCCATATTAAGCGTGAAACTGTTTTGTAAATATTTTACCCTATATTTCACACAATCTGGGACCGGGTGACGTCACAAATTCTCCCGCAGGTATTATACTCTAGTCGGCGTTTTCGCGGGCTTAATAAAATTCAAACTCGTAGAATTAATTTAATTATGAAACCAAACTTTAAAAAACAATAAAAAAATATATTAGTATTTAAGTTTGCGTGTGAACATTGATAAAAAAAAGAAAAAAAGGACTCGACTTCCTTATTACACATAACTACTAGTTTACAAATAAACTTTTTTTTAAATTTTTTTTTTTACGAATGATTTAGAGAAAGCATTACTCAGGCAGATAATGCAACGCTTATTTTTGGAAACATTATATGTTATTATTTATTTTTATATAAATACCGCATAAGAGTCCCAACTACTCCCGTCTGGAGCCAGTGAGATTATGGCATACCCAATTGGAGTATATATATATATTTTTTCCACAAAGAGTCATATCAATATTTAGGTAGGTGACTCTTCAATCAATGATTGTTTAAATTCATTAGGGGTTTCACAATCACACACAGATTGGAGGTACTCTGCAAACTTCTGACAAATATATTCCGTGTCCGTTATAAATTTATCTCCACTACTTAGGCCGTTATGTGACTTGGAGTTAGCTTTCTGTGATTTTATGAAATCCCAGAAGCATTTGACATCGTCTTTAATCCCGTCTTGAATTCTGTTAAAATATTGCCGCTTAGATACGACAATATCTTTTTTGAGCTCGGATCGGAACCTTTTGGAACCGGACAGAATGATTTTACACAATGTTGTGAGGCTGAAGGTAGGGAGGGGAAGGAGATGAGGAAGAGTTCCCGTTTTATAATAACTTCTGAAGATTATACCAAAAATCGTTTATTTATTATATTCGGTTGTTTCCTACAGATTTTTAAAAAGAGGGAGCCGCCGATGGGAAAAAAATTGTTGAAGATTATATTTTAAATGAAAAAACACAACTTTTATTTTGAATTAATATTTAACCCGTTTAATCACAGGATACCATATTTGTCCCAGCACACATAGGGTCTCACAGAAATCGTTGTTTCTCCCTTACTATCATATTCAGAAATGTGATCTAAACGGTATTGGAAAGAGAATACAACCATATATTCAAATCTAAAAGAAAACAACAAAAAAATTAAAATTTACCCCTTTCTGAAACCAAAGTTTCCGATAGCAATTTGAAAAAAATTATGGAACTTTGTAAATTTTTTTTACATAAAACGAAAAAAAGTGAGGTGACAGTAAGGTTTATAATTCATTTATCTAATGAAATAAATATGTGTTTAATTTTTTTTTTATTATCAGTAATTTTAGTTAGAAAAAAAGTCAAGTGAGCCATTTTGAACACTTTTTAAAGTTTTGGCAAAAAAAAAAAAATTAAAAAAAATACATAGTTATTTTTAATATTGAAATTTTAAAGCCTATTTCATCACCTTTCGAAAACAGTTTTTAGTTTTCGAATACGTTAACAAATGTTCCATTTTTTTTGGATTTTATTCCAAAGCGGGAATATTTTTAGCCTCTGATAAAATACGCCAATTTTAGGGTTAACAGCCAACCAGGCTTCGCATAGCTCAAGTTTCGTCAAGACTTATCAACTAAAGATATTTACATACAGACACATATATATAAAATAAAATAAAATTATAAGTAAAAGAGACCACACCTTATTGGTGCTAGAAACACATACTAAGTAGAAAAGAGGGAGACAAACTTATTAAAGGATGGGTATGTAAGGGTTGGGGGGGGGGGGGGGGGGGGGGGGGAGGAAATAGTTTCAGCAGAAGTTAACGGGATAAATTAAATATGGGTCTATCAGTTAAATTGATTTGATTATTGATTATATTTGATTTATTATTAACGGCTTTTTTTATTTTCGACGGTTTCTAAATTGTTTAACCTAATTCCAATGCCATTTTATTTTAATATTTTAGTCCCAGAGGTTTTATCAAATGAGTGGTTAGTTTCTAGTAGATGGTTCGCGAATTCTGAAAATCCATTATTATTTAAACTTATGTTTACGATCCGGGCATTTTTTCCGATATAAGAAGTAGTACAATCATTGCAGTTGAGTTTATATATTTTTTTATTAGTAAAAATTTTCTTTTTAACTTTTGAGGGTTATTCCCATCAATGTAATATATCATTGAAGAAGAAGATAACAATAATAAACTAATTTTTTTAAATATGAAAATGAACAAGACACAGAAAAATAATAAAAGATAACGGTCGCAACTGGGATTCGAACCCAGACGTAAGACGTAAGGTTCTGGGTTCGAGTCCCAGTTGCGACCGTTATATTTTATTATTTTTCTGTGTCTTGTTCATTTTCATATTTAAAAAAAATTGTTTATTATTGTTATCTTCTTCTTCAATGATATATTACATTGATGGGAATAACCTTCAAAAGTTAAAAACAGAGTTTTTCTAATAAAAAATATGAATATTCATTTAGACTTTTTTAAAAAGTCAACAGATGTTCTATAAAAATAAAATCGGATATATTTATCCGAGACACTATCTAGGTAACAAATACATTCTTTGAATACTTGTTTCCAATAATAACGGTAGCTGCCAATAATATGGAAAAAAAAAAAACATTAGTCGAAGATAATATTGTTAATTCTGAAATTTGAAATATGAAGTTGACAATTACGACAGTCTCATATAAGATCGCAGTAGCCCAATTGGTAGAGGTGTATGTCCCGGTAAGACGTAAGGTTCTGGGTTCGAGTCCCAGTTGCGACCGTTATCTTTTATTATTTTTCTGTGTCTTGTTTATTTTCATATTTAAAAAAAATTAGATTATTATTATTATCTTCTTCTTTAATGATAAGTTTATAAACGCCCTTCTCTTCTATTTCTATCTCTTTCATGTATTACTTTATTTTCTTTTATATATGTGTATGTATGTAAATATATAATGAGCCGCGACGAAGCTTGAGCTAAGCAAAACCTGGTTAGCTGTTAAATATTAATTCAAAATAAAAATGGTGTTTTACAAAGTGTGTTTTTATATTTAAAGTATTATTTTACACCGCAAAGTAGTTGTTTCAGATTATAATGTTAATTATGAAAATTTAAATTTAAGATTCACTAAAATTACTTGAAAATAAGATGTAACAATGGCTGAATTAGTTAAGGCCTTCGTCCTGGAAGATGAGAGATGCTGGGTGCGAGTCCCAGTTGCGACCGTTATCTTTTTATCTTTTTCTATCTTGTTCTTTTTCATAACTCTTTTAGATATATAGTATTATTTTCTCCTTCAATGAAGTAATTTGTATAAAAATGTAGCCAAGCCTTCCGCCCGCCACAGACATTCTCTTTCACATTCTCTTTAACTATATTACTATATAGATACAGTATTTGGTTTCTCGTGTAAATTTGCCAAAATGGACTTGATTACTATAATGACTCTAAAATAGTGAATTATTTTAAGGGAAGCAAATTAGTAGGCCGAGAAAGAAAATGGATTTAGATAATATATAGGACTAGCAGTAGAAAACCCGCACCGCGGGTTTTTACTGCTAGGTCCTGTAGGCGGCTTTTCGTTGCTTATCATCGCATGTGAACGAGTGAAAAGTGTGAATATTACGGCAGCAGCTCCGTGGAAAATTGCATGTACACAGACGGGTCAGAACGGTTTCCATACAGTGTAGCGTCGGAGATATACTCGGAGTCGGGTTCTTAAATTTGATCCGTACGGGCATCAGCGTATTAATATACTTCGACGTTCGAAAACTCGTGGTACAAGCGAGAAACTGCTGAATCTACATCACATCATATATAACAATTTTTTTTTGGTTTCTGACAAAACACTCGACAAAATACATTATTAAATTTAGACTATAAATAGGTACCTAGTATCGCGAAGCTGCCACATGGCTGCTTGCCAAAAGATTCTGCCTCAGTTTACATTTATATTATTATTATTTTAACATTATTTATATTATCCTTCCTTTTCTTCTTTGTTTATTCTGTTTTTTACAAATATATATATCTTTCATTCATAAGCCACATCTTTACAATTTTCATGCTTATGCTCTCATTTTCTTCAAAAGCAAATTTATTTATCTTATTAAAAATCAGTGTTACACAGTACTCCAGCGTTTGAATTTTTTCTGTACGGACGTGTGCTGTGACTATGTATGGTTTAAATCATTGATTCCCAAAGTGGTCCAGGGGTGCTAGCATTGTCGATCGATATGAAGTTACCAACCGATTGTCGGTAACTTCTCATCGTTCCCTAGGACAACTGTAGATCGCAAACGAATAGGTGACAGTTCACAATGACTAAGTTTCCTTAATATATTCGATATCTACTGTCGTTTAAATTAAATATATTCAGGTGAAAAGTTTTATGACGTCTTAAACAATGGGAATTGGGAACATTTATTTCAATATTGCTAAGACATAGTGTAGTACCAAGATGGCCGTGAATGATTTTATGTAAACATATTAGAGCTGTCAATTGCCTTCTAGTTTTAAGTGTATCAATCTTGAAGTAATCACGACGTACGTCGTATGATCTAAGATGGTCATGTAGTCCACATTTAAAGGATAACATTCTTAGCATTTTTTTTTGGACTGACTCTACGATGTTTTCATATTTGCAGTAATGTGGATTCCAAATAGTGCTTCCATATTCAAGTTTACTTCTAATTAAGGCAATGTAAAGGGTCAGAATTGATTGGGGATCTTTGAAAGGCTTACATATTCTGTGAATAAATCCCATCATTTTTAATGATTTGCACTTAATGTAGTACATCAAATATGAATTTAAAATCAAGAATGATTCCTAGATCTCTTATTGAAGACACTTTTTTGAGAGTAATATTATTAATGACATAGGAAAAATCCTTTATAATTCTATTTCTAGTGAAGTTTAAAATGTTACATTTTTCAACCTTTAAATGCATATCATTGAGAGTACATCAGTTATTGAGCGTGTCGAGGTCATTTTGAAGCAGTTGATGATCGGAAACAGACTTGATTTTACGAAAAAATTTTGAGATCGTCGGCGAAAAAAGCACAATCACATTTAAATTTCGAGCCAAGGTCATTTATGAATATAAGAAAAAGCAAGGGGCTAAATAAATTCGAAAAAATAATAATGACGTTTCTTCGATAGATTGTATAATCTCATATTAAATATATTACGTAAAATAAATGGTTTATAATTAATTGAGTAGGTAGGTACCTCTTACACATCTTGTGATTTCAGAAAAAATAATAGGTTTTCATTTATAAAATTAGAATATTCTATTTTGGACGCGAGGTCTTTTTCAAAATTAGTAGCAGAAGTCCCCGGCGTTGCCCTGGCTTAAAACATTTAAAAAAAATTAGATTGGATTATCAGTAATTTATATTTTTCTTATTTTTAACGTATACGTTTCAAAATTTCACTTCTAGATTTGCATAAAAAATAACGCCAGACACTCTTCTTTTTTATAATGTATAATAATATTATGTAGCAGTAGTGCCTCTCAGAAACATGGACTCTTTGCAGGAATGATAGATTCTCCAACTGATTACGATCTATAGAGCACAGGCGTCAATTGGGAATGCTGTCCTTGTTCTGCCGGTATTATAATGAAAGTTGCTTTGAGCAACTAGCGCCATTGATCCTATCGGCACCGGTGCATAGTCGGGAAACATGCCAAACTCGCCACCAAATGTACACGGTTGATATTTGTCACATAAGAACGAGTAGTTTCTACGCCTCGTCCTTGAGTTAATCCAGCTCGACTGTGGAACGATTTGCCGGCCGCTGTGTTTCCTCCCTCCTACAACATGTTCTGTCCTCCCTCTCTCCAAAATACTCTCCACACGGCATCTTTAAAGATGAAATAGTCCCTAAAAAAAAAAATTTCCTCAGGGCCTCCTGTGTGGAGTTAAAGTTTAAAAAATCAAGTATATAGGCAGGTACCTATCGACCTAGAGAATATATGACGCAAATGTGAATGGTAGAAGAAGTCGAGGACGCCCGAGGAAGAGATGACACGAACAAGTGAATCAGATACTTGAGTCGGGCCATGTCAAGTGTCAGAATAATAGAAGAGCATGTATGATAAGATGTATGAATGTGAATAAGGCGAGAAGTGTGTGCCAAGACCGAGTTGTTTGGCGGTCCATCCTCTCTGCCTTCTCCTGCGGGGAAACGGCGTGATGGTTAGTTAGTTCGTTAGTTAGTCACTTTACCTATCGACCTACAACAGGGTGGGTCACGACTCTACGGGATTTATTTTCCAGAATTGATCTGTGTATTAGTGATAAAAGGATGTTAAACAGAGACATCAAATCACCGAAGTTTTTTTGTAGTTTTTGGAAATCATCTTTTACCTCCGAATTGACATTTCAATTTCACGTACTGGAGAAAAATCCAACCCTGTTCAATCTTATAAAGGAATTTGATAAGCCATTCGAAATGCACTACTTGTTCAATAAAACACATAACACTGGGAATATATAGATTAATTAATTGCAATAATCGATCGTCCAGTTGATTAACATTTCCAAAAACTCTAACACTCCGAGTTGAATATGGAGTTACGTGTAAAAGTGTACCATCTATCTGGTACAATACTCAGATTACTCATAAACACAACGAAATCAATTTCATTGCAATAAAACTTACAGTGATGTCTGGATGATGTCTGGATGACTTGTAAGATATTTCAAAATATCATTCTGATATACCGTACGGTTATGCCTTCCGGTATTATTTTATATCATATTTAATATGCAAAATACAAAAACGTATATACAATTATATTAGGTTTATGGTGAGCGTTGGAATATTGATTTCCTCATTATATCAGAACTTTGTATTTGGAGATGTCTGACTAAAGGAATGATTTGAAACCAAATACTCTCAAAGCACTGTATGTGAATGCAGCCAATTCCTTCTTACTGTCAAATCTAAGATTTTACGAGACTATCTTCGCCTTAATAAGACCTTCTCTTGCAGACTTTGTACTTACATATTATATTAGTCGAGGCTACAGTCACAGTCTTCACATCTCATTCAACTGCTTGAATATGATACTATTGAGAAGGTGTACTAGATCTTTTGATGTTCGTATTTAGTGCGTTGTATATTTTTGGTGCGATGTATGAGTACTGTCTTTGTGAAAAGGTGGTTTTTGTTATAGGCGTTGTGCATTTTGAATGTTCCAGATGTGGATGAGGACTATCTTAATATACAGTTGGCGAAAGTCTAGGACTGAAAATTTCTTGAAAAGTGGCTCTGATGGATGAGAAGGGGAACATTTGAAGATGATTTTTAGCAAAAGTTTACTTTAAAAATTTACTCCTGTATTCTCGAATAGAGTGGATGATAGTTGTTTGTGATCTATGTGTGAGGTAGTCTTTAAACCAGTTCAGGGCAGTACCTTCTATCCCAATCTGTTGCAGTTTTTTTAGGAGAATTTGGTGGGAAATAATATCGAAGGCTTTAGACAGATCTAGAAAACAGCAAGAGGTTATTGCCCTTATCAAGGTTATCTGATATCAGTTTGGTAAGTAAGTTTGCAATTGCATCAGCAGTACTACAATCTTTACGAAAACCGTATTGGTTTTTTGAAAGGATTTTATTGTCCTCGAGGAACTTAAGGGGTCTTAATTTTACTACTTGTTCAAAAATTTTGGAGATAGTGCTCAATAAAGATAAAGACCTGTAATTATTTATGGAAAATCTGTCACCTGATTTTGAAAACAGGGATGATAGAGGCATGTTTGAGTGATTTTGGGAATATGCCGGATTGGACGCTGATGTTAATAATATGTTTGAAAGGGCTGGCAATAAGGGGTTTTAAATGCTTAAAGAGTTTAGTAGAGATTTTATCTATTCCTGTTGAGGGGCTATTTTTTAATGATGAAATGATTTCTGTAATTTCTAATTCTGTGGTAAGAGTGAAGAGAGTGATACTCTACTCAATTTGACAAAAAAGAGTACTATTTGCGCCCGAGCCCTTCATATTATTTTATTAGTTACTTGAGTAAACGACAAATGGGATCAACCTCTGGTCTGTAGCCCAAAAGTACAAACAATTCCTGACTTGGCGCAAAAACGGGTGGTCCGTTCGGTAAATTCTCCTATCTTAACAAACGGATTGTAATCTTTACACGACAGTCGTCAGAGGGAATGCTGTCATTGTTCTGCCGGTATTTCGATGGAAGATGCTCCGAGGAACTATTGTTATTGATCCATTCATAACCGGTGCACAGTCGGGAAACACGCCAATCGCGCTCCAACATTTGTCTCATAAGAACGGGTCGTCTCTATTAATGGTTCATGAGTTCAACAGCTCTGCTGTGGAACGATTTGCAAACCCCTGTGTTTTCTGCTTTCTTCAAGACCCAGGTCCATTCCTAATTTTCCTCAAACACATCCAACACAGAATCCCCAAAGATGGCATAGGTTGTGAGGGAAGTTATTTTGTGAAATTATCTTGTGTGGAATTAACGTGAAAGAATAATTTCGAGGGTCAAATAACAACCCACCTGTAATCATGAACTCATGACTAACTGTGACGGCCTCTGTGGTCGAGGGGTAAATTTCTCGACTAGGACTCCAGAGGTCGCGGGTTCTCTCCTTTATCTCACTTCATTCTGGTATTATGTTGCAGGAGATCTGTGTGTTATTGCCGGGACCATACAGCCTGGTGTCTGCCGACATATTTTAAGGTGCCCCGCCGCCTTGGAAGCGACATTCAATGGAATACCACATCAGGTGAAGTCACATAGATATAATCTCTCAGCATGTCAAGTTAATTCGTAATTCATTTTACCAATCAAAGTTACTATTAGATTTTTTCTGTAGATATTCTACAATTAAAAAAAATGCAGCATAAGAAAAAAATCGATGATTTTATTTATAAAAATCTTGGTAGTTATGTCTCAAAGATTAAATAACAATGCATTGTGGATAATACATTTTTTGACAGGTAGGTATACCCTATACAGATGTATAAAATAATAGGTAATACAATGTGATGTGTTTTCAGGTGTGCGCCAACCCTGATAACCGGCTGATAGTCTGCTGCCCATGGGTACCAGGGCAGGAGACAGGACTCCAAGCCAGATGCCCAGCAAACACAGCTACCCCTAGAGAAGGTACTTCACTTTCATTTCATACAGTTTATTCACCTTCACCTGTTGGTTATGTTGTGTAACTCTGGTGTGTCTGTTTGTTTGAAGATGATAACTGTACGATGGTGGATACAGGAAGAGCGGGAGTGTGCAGTCGATTCGCCAACTGCCAGACAGCGATAGAGGCGGCCAGTAAAGGGATATCCCCCCAGGTACTATCCCTTCCTTTGTAAAATACCAACGTATTTTCACAATAACGACAATTTTACCTGCTATTAATAATATTTATACTTACTGTATCGGAGAGCAGAGTTTATTATTATTATATTTGATGATTATTTTTTAAAATGTTAAATAATAAATTGTTCAATCGATTCTCACACATTTCTACAATGACGCCTATTGATAAGATTTTTATGACCGTACACGTGTCGCATTGCCTTTGCAAGGTTGAATTACTCTCACAAAAAACCGTGGGACCTTATCTGTTGATTTTCGGCACTATAATGCATGTATTGTTTCGTCTAAGTTCCCATGCATTTCTCTGTGTGTAAGATATAATTTTACTATTAACAAGTGTAGAACTGTTTACCTCTTAGCCCAATAAATAGAGATAAAACTGGCTTAATCAGCCAGTTGTCCTGTGACATTCGTGAAAGTCTGTCTTTCATTTTGCAAATCCTTACCCAAGGTATCCTGAAGAGGAAGCCGGCATTTTACAGTCAATGGTACTGGCAACAGCGTCCAATACACTTACAATGATATAACTGTTTGGAATCATTTTTTTTTAAATAGTAGTGTCAGAAGACAACACTGTAAAATTATTAATTTCATGATAATGGTGTGTAATAAACAAAGGTATGATATTTTCAGAATCAGTAATAAATACACGTTGTAGTCTTTCTATAAATATTTTAAATATATAAAACAAAATAGCATGCAACATTTTCACCTACAACCAACAAATCTACGTAAAGCGGCGTCTCCTCCGACGAAAATGTTTACACACTTTGTGGATAGTTAAGTTGGGGCCACAATGTTTTTACTTTGGCCTTAAACCAAACTAAAAATTAATATCCGTCATCTAAAATTGTATGAAAATCGGAACCAATATAGAAAACATATTTTTTTCATCCCGAATCCTTAAGGGCTGTTCCGGCTTGGTCAAGCGTATAATTTTGTTTTCTATGCTCAAGCAGCTTGATGAACACGTCAAGCCGCTTGATCAAAAGATGGATATTTAGTCTTCATTCGTCGGTGCAGTTGGTCAGACAAAGTGAATTTTGTTTGATTTTGTATTTATTTGTATGAAATGGAATATAACGGAGATAAACCATTTTTAATTTTAGCTTTGAAATTATTTAATGAAAAGAATTTAGTTCCAAGAACGGTACAAGAATTCCCATGATTGATCTAGCCGGTCACGAACACGATCAAACTGCGCGGCATAAATATAAAATTTTCTCAAGTTTGTGGGGATAGCACGTAGATGCTGGACTCGAAGCATAAAGCAAACATGGTACCTAAACAATCAAAAGCCTCAAGCAAAAAACTAGATGCTTGTTTTAAGCCACTTGATCATATTAAACGCTTATTTTCAGTTTCTTTTCTCTTTCATGTTCTTTCTTTTAAAATCACAATGAAGATCGAGCCTTTTGTGTTTTCAGATTTGCGCAGTAGAGGGTACTGTTCCGATTGTTTGTTGCCCTCGGCTGACAGCAACTGAAGGTATAGTACCCAGAACTTAATCATCATTCCTCCAATAACATTTCTCTCTTCTTCTCGACGGCCTGCGTAGTCCAGCAGTAGGGAGTTAGACTCCCATTCCGAAGGCCGCGGGTTCGAACCCGGCGTGCGCAAATTAATTTTATTTAATTGATTTGTGTTATTTCACAATTAGTTATTTAAAATAATATATTGTATGTTTGCGGCACGTTCCAGAGTGGAAGATACTCTTAGTATATCTTAGTATTTTATTTATTTGATTTGTGTTATTTCACAATTGCTTATTAAAAATAATATGTAGTATATTTGCGGCACGTTTTAGAGTGGAAAATACTCTTAGTATCGCCCTGGTGTAAGACCACCATTCAGAATTGAAATATTGCTTGAAATGGCTGAAGCCGTGTTTAGTGACTAGACCTGAATAGCCAGGTACTTCCCTACCTTCCTCTTCCTCATCTCCTTCCCTTCCACACTTACATTCAGCCTCATAACATACCCCAGTTGGGGATGCCATAGTCTCACTGTCTCCAGACGGGAGCATTTGAGACTCTTGTGATGTAATCACTTAAAAAAAAAACAAAGGTCATGTTGCTTTTGCAGGCGATCAATGCACGGTAACCGAAACAGGGCGGACTGGCAAGTGCCTTCAATTATCAAAGTGCCCCGTCGCTGTGCAGGCAGCCCTGAAGGGAATGACTCCTCAGGTAAAGCCACAACTTGACACTCTTTTAGTAACCACTGCATGTCTCTCTTCTTTTTTTTATTATTTAAATCTCACTAACGTTGTAATTTCATAAAAATCACAATATAGTTGTCAGCTTCCAGGTTTAATAAATTAATATTAATTAAATTTGTCTTTGCATATTATTAAAAAAAATATTGTTATCAAGTTTAATTTGTAGAATTCCATTTTTAGGTTTTTTTAAATATATATATTTAATAATTTTATTATTTAATTTATAAAATCTGTTCATTTTTAAACAAGTTCTGCTATGTAATTATTATTACGCGTGACAGCTGTTTTACCTTTTGACGGCATTATCAAACAGTGGATAGCCCACTTTTCATTCAACGATTCATTTAAAATATATCTAGATAGGTATTTTTATTTCAATTACTAATACAAAACTGATGGTCTCTTTATCAGGATGCAAATATAAGCTTATTTTTTTATTTATTAAAAAAATCATTATTACATAAAAAAGGTATGCTGTACATCTCACTAGGTCATTCCTGTATCGAAATGTGCAGCTTTAAGATTTAGTAAAAGTACGCGGAAAGTAACCAAAAAACATAAGTAAATTATATACCTATCAATAAATTATGGGTATAAATAATATAACCTAATAATTAAATTAATACCCAATTAAAAACCAGAGTGCTACAAGTGATTTTGTTTTTTTTTCCAAGTGTGTTAGTGAGTTATGTTAAATTTTTATCTAAAAATGGTCACTTTTTTCCAGAAACATGTTACGGGTTTTTTTTAATAATTACGAAATACACCATTACAAAATAAAATACAAAAATGTCATTTTCTCTTTACTTCTGATTTGTTGCTTATACCAGCATGGTTTTTAACCCGTCAATTATTAGTAAATAATACCTACTAATAATAAACAAATATGTATTACATATGACAAGTAATTTAGTAAGTAAATGAGAAGTATATAAATAATAAGAGTAATACATAAGTAAATGACCAAACACAGTAAATATGGATTGTGTCGATATAGGAAAACCTGACATATGACATAAGCGACAGCGTGGGAAACCCAAAGTCATCCGTCATCACTTTCAAGTATTTAAGTTTTGACCATTGTCTTGAATAAATTAAATGTACCCATAGTTTTTTTTTTAATTTTTCACTGAGCATATTATAAAGCAACGGAGCTTTAAATGAAAAAAACTGCTTTATCTAAATGATGTTCTGGTATATACCGGCTGATACACTTGTTGAGCTCTTTTGGCAGTAATAATTTTGTTGAAAAATATTAACTGTTTTTTTGTTTTTGTTTTTAGATTTGCACTTTAGATGGCTCTATTCCGGTTGTCTGCTGCGAGGGGGTGGTTGAAGGTATAGTCATCATTCATTATTAATTACAAATCCAATAGGCGATGATAAGTTTGGTTGTCTAGGCATACTCATCAACAAAAAACTGTTATATATCGCCAAAATGCAGCGAGTTGTTGAGGCGGAATACTAACGGTTCTGAGTGTTTGCAACTTTCTCAATTTTTGAAGATATCTCATACCGTAGATCGGAAAACAGCAAACTTTGTGTAACCCTGGTGTATCTGTTTGTTTAAAGGTGATTACTGCACCATGGTGAACACAGGAAGGGCGGGAGTGTGCAGACCATTCACCAACTGTCAGGCAGCAAAAGATGCCGCTTACAAAGGAATTTTGCCACAGGTTAAAAAATCGATGTTTTAATTGAACAAAAAGTTAAATCGAGAACTTAATTTAAATTTTAACCATCAGTTAAAATAATAATAATGTTAAATATGACCATGCGCTGTTTCAAGTGTACTTTTGCTAAAGAGCTTCGAACACTATCAAGCCGTTATCAGAAGCACGTAATTTTTTGTCTATGGTAGTTTGAGGCAAGCTTTTTGACCATCTCCAAAGCTGGCCTGCGACTTTGTTACAAGCATTGCACAAAAACTACGTGCTGGCAGCAGGCTTGATGCGAAGTTATATATTTTTTTAGAATAGACAAATCAGTGCCTATAGACAAAAACCATTACAATGAGTGGTGATTTTAGATATAACGTATCATTTAAACAATTATACAAATAAAATAAAATAAGTAAAATATTGGTAATATATGTATTTGTTTTTAATTTGTAGAAATCCATCTGATTTTTTAAAAATGAATGTAAGTCAAAATTAATAAAGTTATTACTAACTTCTGCAAGTATTTTAGTTTTTTTTAGTATTATGACAGCTGTTTCGGCATTCAGACCATTTTCATACTGTAGTTAGGCCAAGTCTAGACGAATTATATATACGATTCTATTTAACTCGCCCAATTTCAATATCCATGTGGTCAAAAATGATTTATGATTTATTACTGGTAATGATAATATAATTTATTTTTTTATTTTTTGTTTAATAGTTACGTAACTGATATTGACTTATTTAAATGATATATTGTATTTTAGTTTTTTTTAGTATTATGACAGCTGTTTCGGCGTTAAGACCATTTTCACACTGTAGTTAGGCCAAGTCTAGACGAATTATATATACGATTCTATTTAACTCGCCCAATTTCAATATCCATGTGGTCAAAAATGATTTATTACTGGTAATGATAATATAATTTATTTTTTTATTTTTTGTTTAATAGTTACGTAACTGATATTGACTTATTTAAATGATATATTGTATTTTAGTTTTTTTTAGTATTATGACAGCTGTTTCGGCATTAAGACCATTTTCACACTGTAGTTAGGCCAAGTCTAGACGAATTATATATACGATTCTATTTAACTCGCCCAATTTCAATATCCATGTGGTCAAAAATGATTTATTACTGGTAATGATAATATAATTAATTTTTTTATTTTTTGTTTAATAGTTACGTAACTGATATTGACTTATTTAAATGATATATTGTTCAGGTCTTGTGAACATCTGAGAAATGGGAAATAAATAATTCTACTTGCTTTTTCAATAAATGTTATATTATAATATTAATATATAACATAATAAAATTGCTTTATTATATACTCCATTTCGCACCAAATTCACTTTCGACCACCCAAGAAAGCACCCAACATCACTCGAAGAAATAGACAAATGCTTTCCCGAGCAGCTTGACCCGAACATCAACCGGCTAAGCATAGGCAATGATGGACAATAATACACTATAATAGACAGTAATAGCCGGTTCCCACGGGGCGACTTTTGTCGGTCAACTCGACAGTTGAAAGCTAATCGACACGTGTGAACACTTTGTCAACAAAGTTATCAACTTTTTTTGTTGCTAGCGAAAGTTGATAGCCCGTCTACTTTGTCGTTCAAGTATGACTATCGCCATTTTGGTTTTACTAATCGTTCGAGTTTTACATCGAATCGTCGCGTCTGAACACATGTTTCAAGTCGCTTATCATTTTTAGTTACTCGCGGGAAAAAGTCAGGCGTTTCATTTATTCGGTACTAGTTTCTACCATCATGGAATCCGTTTCAACCAAAAAATATCTGAAATGGTCGGACGATTTAATGTTCAGATTTATGGATCTGTACCAAAGCCATCCCTGTCTTTCGGATCAAAAACAAGAAGTATACAAAAATAGAATATTATTTTTGAAATGTAAATAATATTATTTACATTTCACATTGAAACGTGTGAACAAAATTTTGCTCAACTTTTTTCGTAAACTAAAAGTTGGTCAACAAAAATCGAAACGTCAGAACGCCACATAATAGACATCAATAGTAAAAAAAAATACGTATTTGCCGTCAAGCCACTTGATAGACTCCGAAGACCTTAATCATTGGAGAGATTTAGGTCCAAATTTAAACCGCGTTTATTTTTCTGCGATTGATATCGGTCCAAAATTGGTTCACATTTTCGTACCATTCATAAAACATTTATTGTAATTCTTCGAAACATTTTCATGGTAAGCAATTTATTCTATCAATAGTTGATAAAATAGACTTTATGTCTATGGCCTTATCGATTGTCTTTAAATTCTTTTAGAATGAATTTTGGCCTTTGGAAAGCTTAAGTTCTACAAATGAACTTTAAAATAATTTTCAAACCAAACTTTTAATTTGACATACACATATAAAACCATAGTTTTCTAGTACATATTTGTATCTGTGGTTATCAAACAGGCCATAGATAACATAAAAACTTAGAACAAAATTAATAAATCACAAATTTCGCGCATATAAAAAGTTAAAGAGTTATAAATACTTTTTTATTGATTTAAAAATATGAGATGATTAGTGAAATATAGGTAAATTCATTGGATGTATAGCACTATAATTTGTTAATATGTTTACATACTCAAATGTGGAGTAATGATTTGTTGAATGTGGGCGGGAAATATTCAAAATTCATTTTCAAAAGTGGCGAGCACTCGAGGCGATTTTTTATAATTCTCTTTGTCTCTTTTTTACAATTCTCTGTCTCGCTTCAGTGGTTAAAAAATAATTTTTAGTGTTCTAGTCTAAAAAGCACAATATTTCTCGATATTATGTAAAAAATGCAGCGCATTATTTTTTGGTGCGGCAACACCATAAATTAAATTTTATGACCAGGAGAGCTGTAAAAATATTCGGTTGTACTTTATTTCCCGTTGATATAGAGCTTCGTTCCTATAAAAATATTTGTAGGAATATTTCAAAGTAAATGACGACCTAATATAATATATACGATGTAACATGTAAAAAAATATAATTTACTTTTCAGTAGTTGTATATCTCATTGAGTATGATTTTAAGAGATCTTTCACATGCGATACCACGCAAAAAATCGGTATCGTCCCAAATAACAGTGTAATTAATACGGAGTAGAAATATTTTTGGTTTTCTGAAAGACATATACAGAGACAGAGAGAATAATATTATTCATGATTAATAATCAATGTTGAAGCGCGCAATTTCGTTTCATACACAGACATATTATTCATAGACTTGAGAATCAGGGAGCGGGGTAATAACCATCTGTAGCGGGGCGGAGAGGGATGAGTTGACGGTAACGATATGTGATTCGTTAATCCTTCAATACGACAGTATATAGGCATCACGCATTACAATATCACCATTTAGCTCTTAAAAGTAAAATTTGCTTTTGAATGAATAGACCTTTTTACATGGGAGCGCGAATTGTTCGCCCGGTTTGAACAAACTTGTGTAATCCATATAAAATGAAGAAAGGTTCGCTTGTTTTGAGAGTCGAATATTTTGTTACCGTGTTAAGTTAAGACACTTTTACAAATGTTTCATAATTTACTTATCACAGTAAACTGCAACGTGCACGACGGGACCGGGAATTTCGCTTCATGTCTAAAACTGATCATATTATATGATGTGAATAAGCTTAAAATAATGACAAATAATGCCTGCATATGGAAGGTAATACGACAATTGGGTTTATACTCTTTTTCACTTCTATTTTTACATGTTTTAATAGCACAAGTTACCATTTTTGCCGTGTTATTTCGTAAAATGTACCGATAAGAGCTCGACGCTAGTCCGCACAAGAATGATGACGTCACATTTTCTAGATTCACGCGTACCTATACGCCAGCCCGGCCGGTTCCATGGAACCCAGAATTAAGGAGGGGGAAATAATACGCTTTTATCACTTAGGGCAGGTTTATACATATTCACATGTCTATGGTTTCATACCTCCAACAAAACTGTCAAATGTTTTAAAATATCGGAATAACTCTAGAGCAGGCCGCACCTAGGTCTCCGGGATGTTCCAAAGGGCGTCGGAGGCCTCACTTAAAACATTATTGTTAGATTTAACTGTAGTAATTTGTTTTACTCTTACTTTTACTTTAGCAATAATAAAAGTTTCTGTAAGAATATTTTTTTATAACCTTAATTAGTAGTATTTTATTCTACTTCAATGATATAAATAATAACACAATCGTTTTTGTTTTCAGACATGCGATACAGAGGGCACCGTTCAGGTTGTCTGCTGTCCTCTGGAGACAGTTGTCAAAGGTACGGTACCCATAACGTAATCATCATTAATTACAAATCCAGTAAAGTATACGACGGTTCATTAGTTTCCTAGACTCCCTCATCACCACAATACCGCCAATGCAAAAGGCAGTGAGTAATTACGGCGCAATTCCAACGGCTCTGAGTGTTCGTAACTTTATCACTAGGAATTTTTGAAGATATCTAATACCGTAGACCGAAAAACATCAATACCCAAATAATCCACTGACGCACATTACTTCTGGATTGTGGGTAGAATCTTCATCATTGTGTTGTGTTGTATTGTGTAACTCTGGTGTGTCTGTTTGTTTGAAGGTGATAACTGTACTATGGGGGACACAGGAAGGGCGGGAGTGTGCAGACCATTCGCCAACTGTCAGGCAGCGAAGGAGGCCGCTTATACAGGAATTTTGCCACATGTAAAGAAATTGAAGTTTTTTTTAACAGAAAGCTAAATCGTGCACATAATTTAAATTTTAACCACCAGTTAAAATAATAAGGATGTTAAATAGCACCATGCGCTGTTTTAAGTGTACTTTTGCTAAAGAGTTGCGGACACTATGAAGCAATGAAGCACTGTCATAAGCACGTAGTTTTTGTTCTATGGCAGTTTGTGGCAAGCCTTTTGACCATCTCCAAGGCTGGCTTGCGGCTTTGTCGCAAGTATTGCTCAATAACTGCGTGCTGCCAGCATGCTTGTTGCGAATTTATATATTTTTGAGAATATTCAATTTGGGAGGCGGGTATGGGTACTAAACATTTATATATACATGATAACCATTTATTGGACCGCCAACACCTCTGCCACGTTCGCTAAGTTTGGTGACTAAGCAGAGGTGCCTTCATGGGGTTGGTTTGTCCGGGACTTGGGGGCGGATGCGTCTGCCAACCAACTACCTGGCAGGCCGGATTGGGAAGGATTGGTTTGGGGATACCTTTTGATATCTCCAGCCGGACCCACTCGACCCATTGCCTTGCACAGCGGTAGAATGGCTGGCTTCACACGTCCACCACTCTAGGACGTATTGATCCACAGATTCCTACACACCCCTCAAACATTTTTCCTTCCCAGGACTTCCTTCCCCTTAAAAGTCCCTCCACACAGCATCTGCAAAGCCATAAGCCCTTAGGAAATCTTTTGCCTCAGGGTCTCCTGTGTGGAGCTATTGTTAAAAAAAACACAAAAAACAATAGACCGATCAGTAAATTTAGATAAAAAAGGTGATTATTTTAGATATTACGTATCATTTAAACAATTATGTGAATAAGAAAAAATTATTACGAGAAAGGTATTAGTTGTTTTCGTAAAAATTCTTCCGAATTTTTTAAAATTAACATAAATTAAATGAATTAATGATGTTATTATTAAGTTCTGCAATTGTTCTAGTTTATTTTTAATAATATGACAACTATTTCGGCATTCAAGGCCATTTTTCAACTGTAGTTAGGCCTCGTTTAGACAACTTATTTATATGATTCTATGTAACCCGCCCAATTCCATATCCATGGATCCAAAAATGATTTATTACTGGCAATGATATTGAGATGTTTTCTAGATTTTTGTTTAATAGTAACGTAACTGATATTGACTTACATAAATGTGTTATATTGTTTAGCTCTTGTGAACATCTCAGAAATGGGGCATAATTAGTACAACTTACTTTTTTTAAATTAATGTATTTTAAATTAAAATATTTGAAAAATATTCATTCGATATTGTAGAGGGGGAAGTCTTCCAATTTTGGTAAGGTAGAATTATATTTTTATTCAATTGTTTATCAGTGCTACAATTATTTTTCAATTGTTTGTCAGTGCTACAAAAACTGACTTTTCTGGAAGAAAGTGATGACGAATGCGACCAAATAAGCAAAATTTGCATATTACCACCAGTGAAGGCCAATTCTGACATCACTTGTCTAAATTCTAGTGATAAAAATTTCGTTCGAATTGAAAATTTTCCGGTGCCACAGAAAATATAGTTTTTATTTCATTCACAAGCAACTGAATTTATTTTAAAGAAAACAACGCCACCTTAACGTACCAAAATTGGAATACAAAATTTTCACCCGCAAAAAGTATTATTTAATTATTTTACATATGATTTTTGTTACAAAAGAAAAAAACGAAGTTTACATGATGATATAAAACATATTATTTCATAAACTTTTAAAGTATTGTAAGGCACGTATACTTACGTTCTGAAATTCATGTTTTTCTTTTTTTTTATTAATAATTTTTTTTTTTAACAAATAACGACAACAAGTATGCTGTTTGATGTGTAAATCGTAAAGACTAGTACATGTACAGTAACACAAGCCGTATACAAAGTAAATTACTTTTTTTTAAATTTTTACCTCAACGGAATAAACCTTAAAATATAAATTTTTATATAATATTAGAAACAGGAAAAATCTGAAAAAGATACGGACACACCTGGGACTCGAACCCAGGACCTTCTACTTTCCGGGCAGATGCTCTCACAGTGAGCTAATGTATCCCTTTTCGATTCGATCATATGTAATAGTATCATTCTTCGACTATGAACTACCAACACAACATTACCGTCATTTTCTTAACACATCATTTTATTGGCAGCTATCTTTACTAAAAAGTTTATTTTTATTAGAATATATTTTTATAATTCCTTTTTAGTATTATATTTTACTTCGATGACATAAACAATAATACAACCGTTTTTTGTTTTCAGACATGCGATGCAGAGGGCACCGTTCAGGTTGTCTGCTGTCCTCTGGTGGCAGTTGTCGAAGGTACGGTACCCAGAACTTAATCATCATTCATTATAAATTCAGTAGGAGATGCGATGGTTCATTGATTTCCTAGGCTCCCTCATCACAACAATATTGTCATTGCAGAAGGCAGCGAGTCGTTGTGGCGGAATTCCAAATTCTCTGTGTATTTGCGGCTTCATCACAAGGAATTCTTAAATATACCTCATACAGTAGACTAGCAAACATAAACCCTGAAATACTCAACTGGTGCACATTACTTCTGGATTGTGGGTAGAATCTTCTTCGTCATGTTTGTGATGCGTTGTGTAACTCTAGTATGTCTGTTTGTTTGAAGGAGATAACTGTACTATGGTGGACACAGGAAGGATGGGAGTGTGCAGACCATTCGCCAACTGTCAGTCAGCAAAGAAGGCGGCGAGTAGAGGTATTTTCGAACAGGTACTGTTCTTACCTTTATTTATAATAACAACATGTTTGACTTGCGCACCCCTTACATGACCTTCCTTTACTTACAGAAATGTGACTTAACTGATAACGAGTCGAAGTTGGTATGCTGCACGATGTATGACTGTCCGCCGCTGCTGAAGGGACTTGTCACTCAGCTACCGATTGGCTCCAAGGCCGCGGACTGTGAGTTTCACTAAACCTGAGCTGAAATGTTCTAAAATTGTTTTGATGCCTTTCGACATTCTCTACGTAAAATGCTCTTTTGAAAATCTGTTAGTTTATAAGAGAGAGCATTGAAAAAAAAGTTCTCACTCATTTGTCATAAATAAACCTAAAGCATATTTTGAAATTTAAAAAAGTTACGTATTTTCCAAAATTTCGTAATATAACGATTTACGAAAAAACTGTGAGATTTTCTTTCAAAGTTCTCTCCTTAAACTTACATATTTTCAGATAGAGTTATTTATGTATGTAATGTCGCACACATCATAAAAAATAAATTTATGTTCTCTCTTTATTAAAACCATAATATTATTGTTTTAATAAAGATATATTATTATATTTTTACTGTTGTGTAAGTAAATCATTGAAATCAACAATATTTAAATAATAAAGAGGAAAATCCTATTAAATTATTTCCACTGGACTTCCGTATTGTGTTAAGTTGTTAGGTTGACAGAACTAACGAAGTGAAGAGAAAAAACCTAGTTATCCACATCTGCTATAAATACTAGAAGTATAATCCACTCTATGAGTTACCTGGTCCCATGAATAACTGTAGACAATTGAAACGTTTGTTTGCTATGTGTTTTTTGTTTCCTCTACAGACTGCATTAACCTGGCAGAGAAGATTCACCCGTGCCAAGAAACACGCTCCGGTTGGACTCGGGGGGATACGTGTCCACTTACACCAGACTCTAATACAGAATATAAATTTACTCCATTAACAACTGCAGCAGAGGCCCCGCATTATGTAAGTTACAGACATTAGGTAGCTGTTTATTTAATTTATTTGTTGAAATGACTTTTTTTTACATTAACCCAATTAAGAGGCTCCTGAGGAAAGTAATTTTCTTCATGGAAAAAAAAATTCGGGGATGCTGTGTGGAGGGTCTTTTTAGGAAAAAGAATAAGAGCAAGTTCTGGGAATGAAGAAATATGAGGAGTGAGTTGGTTTCTAGGGATCAGTGCGTCCAGGAGTTCAGCGTTCTGCGGTTCAGGACGATGGGTCGAAAGAGACCAGATGCAGAATTCAGAGGGTTTCCCAATTCACCCGCTGAACCCGAGCACCCCTGCTGAGTGACCAAACGTAGCGAACCACTTGGGGTGACCTGTGGCAGAGGGGTTGGTTATCAAATTAATGGCACCCAGGACGGCGGTACACATGTCTGCCTCCTAACTAACTAACCATCATACCGTTTCACAGCAGGAGTGGGCAGGGAGGATAGACCGCTACAAAATTCTGTCTCAGCACACAATCCTTGCTTCATTCACATTCATATTTCATCTCATATACCATATATACAATCTTCTTGTGTTATTCTAACTTCCATTAAATTCCGCGTCGTATATTCTCCTTACACTACCTTACATTATCTTCATTCATCCTCTATACATCCCCAAACCATCTAAGGGCCTCTTTCTTAATCTTAAGATAAATAGCGTACTTACCTTAAATACTGTAAGTTTTTGATCTCTTAAAAAATAAATGTAACTTTTGATAAAAGTATTTATTTAGATGCCGAGTTGAAAAATTAATAAGAATATGAAATTCTCTCCACAGAAAAATTTGATTATATTGTGTAATTTCCCAATTTATTCTTTAAAAAAAATATATTATTTTAATTTGGGAGGTGGATGGGTACCGCAAACCCGGGAACCATTTATTGGATAAAAACCACCTCTGCTATAGGTCACCCCTGTTGGTTCGCGACGTTTGGTGACTTGGCAGTGACTTTAGTGACTTTTAGTTCGTGGGGTTGAAGTTTATTCAAGTCTTGGCGGCGAATGCTTTGTCCGACTTTTATGGCGGACTGGATCGGGAGAGACTGGTCGAGGGCGACCTTTTGACCGCCTTGTACCGCAGTGGGAGGGATGGATTCACACGTTCGTCACTCCTGAACACATTTACCCGCGGAATCCTATTCTCTCCTTTCTCTAAAAAGTCCTTCCACACAGCATAATCAAAGATGACATCTATTGAATATATGACAATTAATTTTTTTTTTAAATATTGGTATATATTAAATTATATTTGCGACATGTTCCAAAGTGGAAGATACTTCCAGTATCGCCCTGGTGTAAGACCACCGTTCAGAATGGATAAAGCCATATACTTCCCATCTTTTTCCCCTCCCCACTACCTTCAGTCACACAAAGAACCCCAATTTGGGATGTCATAGTCTCACTGGCTCCGAATGATTGGGTGCAGTTTGGTCAGTGCGGTATTCATATAAAATAACGAATCAAAAATTATTTTAGAGCAATTATTAAAACCACACTTACTTAGAGAATAATATGAAGATTATTTATTATTTATTTTGACCATATTTTATACTTCAACCGATTTTATTTTGAATTTGAATTGATTTTATTTTTAATTTATTTATTATATTTTATTTGAATTGATTTTATTGATTTACATTTATATAATTTATGGATTTAATTTATATATTTTTTTATTTCTATTTCTTTTTTTATTATTTATATTGTGTGTGTTGAATTTGAGATTTGGTTTGATTATTTTTTATGTAATTTAATTTAATTGTATTTATTTTATCTTAATTTTATTTTCTGTCTTTTATTGGAGGCACTGCTGAAAACGAGATGCATTCCAGGAGAAATCCTGAATTGCAGCTGAGATCAAAAATGTATATGTATTGTAAAAAAAATATATATTGATGAATAAACGATTTTATTATTATTATTATTATATCGTATTGTGTTTCCAGGGACGTATGGGAACAGGTCAGAGAGGAGACGTTACCTGGCAGGGATATCCTGTAACTCTAGTGAGTGACCGGTTCGTGTTGTGTTCTGCATACGCCATTGACGATATTGAGTGAGTTTATTGTTTATTTATTTTAAAATTGAACTTGTTCTTAACATAATGACCTCAACGATGAAAATAGATAAATGTATTAATTTGATGTTTTTGTTCATGGAGAAAAATGTTATTCTGAAATCCGATCATTTTATTCGTCAAAACGGTTAAAAACGGGACTGAAGTTCTTACGAACAAATTAACAGGGTTTCTATGTTTAAGAACAATTTGTTGGTGTACGTAAATTCGTACGTATACCAACAAATAATTTTTACATTTTCCCGCCAATACACATTGAAACACTGTTAATTTGTTCGTAAGAACTTCAGTCCCGTTTTGACGAATAAAATGATAGTATTTTAGAATAACATTTTTCTCCGTGTATTAATTTGTTATTGGATCGATCACGCTTTAAAAATTTAAGTATCTTTGAGATGTAATCTAAAAAACTTTTAATGTACACCGTGTCTGAAAACTCGTGGTTTAAGCGGACAACTGGTGAATCTACACCAAATAATATTTGACTGAGCGTAGAGAAGTAAAACCTGTTTTAACTCCACCATTTTGAATTTCGTCTGTATGTACATTTGTTTGTACGTTCTTTTTCCAGTTCAATATTGTGGCTGTATAAACGCTTTTTTAAAATTACATTTTGAAATGTGAAATAGTCGTGCTCTTTTTGACTTTAATTTTAACATTTGTTCAATATGATGGTACCTACCAGGCTAAAAAATGTCTGAAAAATGATTTATCATTAAGATAGTTACGTTTCCTTGAACAGAATGTTAAATTATTCTTTTTTCTAAATTTTAGATAGATACATAAAATGTTTAGTTCATAATTAAGTACCTATTTACAAATCTTATGATTTCAGAGGAAATTATGGTTCTTATTTATTACATACTAGAAAATTAGAAACATGCCTTTTTGTAGGTGAGGTCTATTGTTACAGAATTACATACCTACTTGTTGAGTCCTGAAAACCCTAAAAAATATCATGATTTTTCGATGTGATATATTTTTTTTATAACATTTTCTATCCTGCTTTAGAAATAAGTAACTATTATAAAATCTTATTACAAATAATTAGATTTTATATAAATTCCTTATGTTAAAAATAGAGTGTCACTCTAGTCGTTTAATGTTCATATGATATCTAACATTATTGTGCCAGCAAGCAAATCCCACTTTGGACACGAAAACAGAAACTCACTTTAGTCTTGCACCGCAGCGAGAGGGATGATTTCGTACTTCTGTCACTCCTGTAGATTTAAGTATATTTAAAAAAAATATTTACTGATACCAGATCATGCAATATAATATAATTCTTTCGGGAAAATTTAAAAGATTGGATTTCTTCTGCTAGGAAAGTGTGTTGGATCGGGAAATTATGTTGAAATGTTTTTGAAACAGATCTATTCAATGTTTTTATAACCCCTCAGGCTAATTTGTTCGATTTCCGCAACAAATCATATATGTCTCATAGAAATCGTAGTGTTTCTCTTTACTATTATGGTTAGAAGTATGATCTAAATGGTTTTTGAAAGAGTAAAAATTACGTTTTTTTGTCAAATCTAAAAGTTAACAACAACATAAAAATGTTCACCTTAAGGCGCTCCGCCCACTGAGGCAACTGAAAACCAACTAAAACCGGCTGTTTTCTCTGTCTTGATTGGTCAAAAAGCTTGGTTAACCATAGATGAAGAACAATCAGCTGACAGCTGGCAACTATCCATTGATAATCCATGGAAATCAGCAGTGACAGTTGCAAGTCACCGCTTGCGTTACCATTGACAACGGGGTTTTGTGTGATTGTGTAGTGCGCGGGCCATCACATTGTCATACAAAGACAGTTGGCAGTTGAGAGTTTTCAGTTGCCTGAGTGGGCGGAGGCGCTTACGAGTCTAAAGTTTTCGATCGCAATTTAAAAAGTAATGCAACGTTAAGAATTTTTCATTAATTATTTTTACATTTAACGACAAAAAAATGAGTTTATTTATTTATTTATTGACGCCCTATTGGGCTTTTACATATCGTTACATTTTACAAATTTCATTTAAAACAACTGCAAAACATAAATAAAAAAGATTAAAATTAAACACAATATAATAAATATGAATATGTGTAATGCTAAATACCGTTGGATGACTTTAGAGAACTCGTAGGTACAATTCATATACCCACGGGCAAAAAAAAAAAAACACTTTAATTTTTACTTAATTACTCGTTGTTTGCATCTAGATTATGAACAAGAAAAAAAAAACAAACAAAAGAAAATTGAAATAAAATAAAATGATTTCTCATTCATTATTTACATTTAGAAAGTGGTGGACTAATTGAGTACCTACCTGGATGCAAAAACGACCTCATTGCAAAAATCGTGTTTAGAGATATTCGCACTTAAACATTTTCAACTAATATAATTCATCAACTGTAGTACTTTTTTTTTTTTTTTTTTTTTTTTTTTCGTTGTTTGTTTTTGGGGTGTTATGCCGTGTTGTGCTACCTCCTTCTTTAGCCGACGTTTCGGACAGCGTTGCAGTGTCCATCATCAGGGCAGATCCGGCAGATCCGTCGATGATGGACACTGCAACGCTGTCCGAAACGTCGGCTAAAGAAGGAGGTAGCACAACACGGCATAACACCCCAAAAACAAACAACGAAAATGCTTTTGGCCGTGAAAATCTAAAAACGTATCTGTAGTACTTTTGTTCAACAGTATTTTATCTTATAATGAACAAATCTTTCTTCTGTAATATTTTTAATGTTTCGGACAAAAAATTTTAACCCTTTGTTTTTTAAATTAAAAAAAGTAGGTATGATTTAGAGGACTTTCTTGCATAAAACTGTTTTTATGATTATTTACAGAGATAAAATAACTAGATTTTCATTGTTTTTCTTATTTTAAGTGATTAAATAATAAGAACATTGTTGTTTTTATAATAGTTTATTTATAATAAAGTATCTAAAACAATAAAACATGAGTTTTTAAAACAAAAATAAAATTAGTCAAGAGATGTAATTTTTTAAATTTGTTTTATAATATTAATCGTCGGTGTCTGAAGACTCGTCTTCTACAACTTCTGGATTATTAGTGATATTGATAAAAGATAAATTATTCTGAGCCTTTTCGTTGTTTGTTTTTGGGGTGTTATGCCGTGTTGTGCTACCTCCTTCTTTAGCCGACGTTTCGGACAGCGTTGTGTGGAGGTGACGCGAAAAGAAGATGGTAATCTAGGACACACAGTATATAGAAAACCTACGCACACAAATCGGTATCTACATGCCGATTCGCATCACCACCCAGCGCAGAAGAGAGGTCTTATCCATACTTTGGTGACCCGAGCGACCAGAATATGCGAAGAAACAAAACTCGGAACAGAACTTATAAAGCTGACCGATGCACTGGAACGCAACGGTTACCCGACAAGGCAGACAAGGCAAATTATAAGAGCCAAATCTACACCGAAGGAAGTCAGAATTGAACAAGAGTCAAAAGGCTGTGCTTTCCTTCCTTTCGTTCATAATGTGACAGACAGAATTGCCAGGATGTTGAGAAAAGAAAGCATCAAGACTGTCTTCGGAACCACAACCAAAATCCAAGACCTACTGAGGTCTGCAAAAACTAAGTTTCCTCTGGAAGCAGACGGAGTGTATAAACTCAGCTGTTCCGGATGTGACAAGGTTTATGTAGGCCAAACAGAGCGGACGATTTCCAAGAGGATAGCAGAACACTTTCGTGCTTGTAAACTTGGCCATCCTGATAAATCGGCAATCGCCGAGCACTTAATTGAAACCGGCCATTATTTTGGATTTGTTCCTGAGGTCCTGGGAAGACCTAACACTTATAGATCACGCCTGATTACGGAGGCAATTGAAATCTACAAAAATCCAATTAATATTAATAGAGACGACGGAGCTAAGCTCAACAGCTCTTGGTATCCGGTAATTGACGGCTACACCAAAGCTAATCGCAAAAAACCATGTCTAAGTATACTTTAATAACATATAATAATTCAATACAAAAGTATAAAACCATTTGTTTATACCTTGATATTGGCTACATTCGCTTCAGATTGGTTTTTTCTATTTCTAGAATTCGCCACAAGATGACACTACTTTCGTTTGGAAATTTCGTTACATTTCTCCGTGGACGGGCCCCAGGCTAACGTAAATACTGCGCTTTCACCAAATTTCCCTTTCAAAGTAGTTCACTTTCTTCTGAAATAAAGCTAACGGCACGGTATCGCTTCCAACTAAATAAGCACACACTTAACACTACAAATTCACATCGACGGATCTGCCGGATCTGCCCTGATGATGGACACTGCAACGCTGTCCGAAACGTCGGCTAAAGAAGGAGGTAGCACAACACGGCATAACACCCCAAAAACAAACAACGAAAATGCTTTTGGCCGTGAAAATCTAAAAACGTATCTATTCTGAGCCTGAACATAAACCTGAATCATGAACTTCAAAAGACTCAATAAGTCGTCTTATTTTGCTTTTTTGATTTCGGGTTTCTTCGCATCAATCCAATTCAGGTTTTCATATGGTTCAATTTTTTTTTACATCTAAGTACCTACTCAAATTTTAAATACATTTCATTGAACGATTGTGAAGCCAGCACTTCACCTGAAGGCAAGTATCGAAGTAAACAATATTGTTGGATGCTGAACTGGTATCCTTTTAATGTCGATACCTTCAAAAACATTTTATTTAACTTCGACCAATCCTTCAAAATGCAAGCAACCAAAATGATAATGAAAGGTTTTTTTCTACACTGTTCAATGATTTTTATATTTTCGTCTAAAGATTCTGTAGATTCTTCGCTTTTAATCAGTTTTGTATTTGGTATAGTAGTAAGTTAATCTAGGATTTCAACCCACTTGACGTTTTATATTCAAAAACGACTCTCCAAGTAGGACAAAACAAATGCTTATAGCACAATCTGACTTTTAATGTGTCCAAGTTTAAATTAAATATGTCAGCGACCTCAGTTAGTTCATTGGCCAACCTATGTATTTTTTCTAACACATAATTCACAGCGAAGTTATTGTTGTAGAATAAAATATTCCGTCTGGTATATTTTGGAGGTATATGTATAGATAGCAAATTTATAGCTTCAGGGCAGTCCAACCTTGAATGAAAAATTTTATATAATAAAAGGATATGAAATATTTTTCGTCTTTCTGATAATTTTGATAAATTAAGTTTACTGCGTAAATTGACATAATTGATTTCAATAATAGGAATACCCATTTTAAAATTAATAAAACGCAAAAATTTATTTTGAATTTTTTCAATTTGTAAAAAATGAAAGTTGAAATGCGGACACCAAATGCTTGAATTGTATTCAACCTGACTTCTAACCAGAAACATGTAAAGTAATTTAATGGTTTTTATGTTATTAAAGTCTTTAGCGATTCTAGCGAAGCAAAGGAGGTAGTTAGTGAACTACTTTTCGCAGTGCAAGACCCCAACAAAAAATTCAGTAAAGACCAACAAATTATTGTGACAAATAAAGCTACGAATATACTAACGTTATTAGGTCACCTGGCAATTGAAATGTCAGAAGATAAAAATAAAACAGAAATCGCTAATAGAGATTAAAAAAAAAAAGTTTATCTAGGGTTATCTAAATTATTGAGTATGTGGTGTAAAAAACAAATACGTAAAACGGCGTAAAACTCAGCCCAGTACGGTCCGGTTTAGTGATAAGGGTTAATATTACGGCAACAGCTCCGTTAAAAATTTCACGATCATAATAATTCATAATGGTTAGGTCAGAACGGTTTCCATACAGTATGGCGTCAGAGATGTCATCGAAGTAGGGTTCGTAAATATCAACCGTACGGGCATCAGGATATTAATATACTCCGATATGGATATATTTAGCATTACAGAATCGTCTTTTGTTTCAGATCCAATAATGTTCATGTTCAGTTTGTCGGATTGGGTGGGACCTTTACGCCCTCGTATAATCCAGATGAGATATATGGTGTGATTAAACAACACACCCACCCGCTATATGACAATAATTACTCATACGGGTACAACAGCATTGTCCTACTTCAGCTGGACAGGGAGTAAGTATTTCATAATTATTATAATAATATAAACTAACTTTCAGACCTGCTGTATTTCTCCATTCCATTTTATAAACATGTAAGTACTCATGTATATTTTATTTTATTAATATTAAAAATCTGACGGCCTCTGTGGTCGAGGGGTAAGATTCTCGACCAGCAATCCGTAGGTCGCGGGATCAAATACCCGCTTGCGTAAGCAAATTTTATTTGATTAATTTGTGTTAGTTCACAATTTATTAATTATAACAAAAACAAAATATAGTAGGTACATTTACGACAGGCTTTAGAGTGAAAAATACTCTTAGTATCGCCCTGAGGCCCAATCACGCTTGCTCTATAACGATCGATAGGATAACTATCGGTAACTTCTCATCGTTCCCTACGACAACTGCAGATCGCAAACGAATAGGTGACAGTTCACAATGACTAGGTGTCCTTAATATATTCGATATCAACTGTCGTTTGTACGTTTGAGATCTGAAGTTGTCCTAGGGAACGATATGAAGTTACCGACAATCGGTCGGTAACTTCATATCGAGCGATCGTGCTAGCACACCTGGTGTAAGACAACCATTCAGAAATAAAATGTTGCTTGGAATGGCTTAAGGCGTGTTTGATGACCATATCTGAATAACCAGGTACTTCCCTACCTTCCTCCCCCCATCCCCTTCCCCTTTCCCTTCCCACTGCCTTCAGCCTCATATACCTAATGTGATTATTTATTATTTTTCCCTAACCGGGACACCGAAAAAAAAGGTAGTAACTTAATAATAATAATAAATTTGGACAACTCGCCTAGAAATTTCGCCTCAAAAGATGCTAGAATTCATCTCGCAGCTACCAATCGAATGGACAATTGGATTTCTAGACCCTTGTTCCAAACATAAAGAGATTTTTTTTATTAATAAACAAAATAAAGCAACATGTTACCGTAAAAATGCTTTTGACTAAAATAAGTAAGGATTTACTTTACTATGTAGGAGGCTAGATCACAACTCGTCTTGCAGGCACGGAGCGCATAGAATATTGGAATTCTAGCGATAAATAATAATATATAAGCGAAGAATAAAATATCTTATAAACTTATTCGTTTTACGAGCCTCACTTTAACCCGGCTGTATCCACGATGTAAAGATAGTCTACCACGCTCTTTCAAACTTCAATAACTCCTTGAATACGTTAATCATCAGATCAACATTTTAGGTATTCGTAAAAAATATATTTTTGCATCCGTAAAAAATATTTAAAAAATTGTGACAATTCTGCATAAATTAATAAAAAATGTTTTCCTAAATACCGACACATTTCTATGTCAGATGAGACATAAAATTTAAATTTTCTGTGGGATTGACAGAGAAACCAATATATTCTGTCATAATAACTTCGTTAACCTACGTTCAATATGTTGATCTCCTTTTAGTTATTTGTGCGAAAGAGAGATGTAACTTAAAACGTAAAAATCTGTGCCTATCTGTACACACTACTTTACTGTTCTAAGTTGACATAATATTATGGGTGAAGTCTCTTTCTAGCCCATTAGTTTTATGTGCCTAAAGCAGAGATGTCAATATTAATTATCTTACTACAAAAAACATCATTTGATTGACTTTCCGATTTAATTTGAAGGGCCGAAGTCGGAAGATTCGGCTGTCGTACCAACTGATCCTTAAACCGGTGTCATTTGTTTAACCTCCTTCAACACGTGTCCTTCAAATTGACTGCATAATCGGACAATTCTAGACAAACCGTACGAGCGGGAATATACAAACCCATATTTTTTGTCAGTTTTTAGTATTATGGGGGTCACACCATTATACAGCTTGAACATTAGTTCCGAAGTAATAAATTTTTTTATTATCTAATTTATTTTGACCAAATTTCGTAATGAAAAATTTGACTTACAAGAATGCATTACAAAGCAGTGCTTATGTATGGCAATAAAGATGAATGTAGACAAAATAGCTGTAGAAATGAGATCGTGTTAAATTTGTGGCGGTCCGGAAAAATGCAAAGCTGATATGTGAGCGTAATGGATAATAATATTAGTAATGGTCATCGTTTTATAACGCCGTTCAGTGATAAAATCACCTCAAGGGCACTTAATGAAAAATAATAAAAAAATACTAATGATTGGGAACTGTACAACGATTAGACAAAGAAAAGATAATGTATGAAGCGGAAGCAAATCAAATATTTGGATCGATGAATGTTAAGAGTTAGAATAACAGAACAAAACAAATCTTTTTTTACAGAGCACTTTTTTTTATGTATTTGTACACACTGATAGAGTTTCACACTGGTTCAGACTAGTTTAGACCACTCGACAACAGTTCCCTTATACCCCACAGGTAGTCCCCCGTTAAATTACATATGTGAGACGATGTATGAATTTAAAGGAAGCAGTGCGTGCTAAGGCAGAGTTGTGTGGCGGTCTATCCGCTCTGCATCTCTCTCTCTGGTTTCAATCCTGGGATTGGTTTGCAGCAATTTCCTTTAGTTTCTTCTTCCATTCTTCCCTATCTTGTGCGGCTCTTTTGAATTCTGCATATGAAGAGCAGCGCATGTCCACCAGCAGGTCCTCCAGGTACTCTCGGCGTGGGCGTCCCCTGGAGTTTGTCCCCTCGGTCATACCCTCCATTATGGCATGCAAGAGGCCTTCTTGTCGTATTATATGGCCAATCCATCTTGCACGCCTTTCGGACAAGGTCTTGAGCAGGTGCCTTCCTCCTTCGATTCTTTGGAGAACCTCCTCATTTGTAATGTGGTCTCTCCAGGAAATTCCTAATAGTCTTCTATAGGACCACATCTCAAAAGCCTCTAGTCTCCGTTTATCTCTTTCGGATAGGCACCATGTTTCGCAGCCGTACGTCAAGATACTCCATACATAGGTCTGCATATCCCTTTGTATTACCGGGGTGACGGCGGGTTAGGTCCATGTCCAAGACAAGACGTCAACCACAATAATTGCAACCTCTTTGTAAAGATTGTAAAAATGCCCCCGAAGCACAAAAGAGATTTTTTTTCATTCATGAACCGATTTCCTTTCTGAGCCTACCACCATAAAACTATTACTTTTATGTGGGTACTCTACGATATTTTTAATCTATCCTAGTTTATTTCTGTACCCTCATAAAAAGCATTATTTTAAAAAGGGATCTTTCACACCCCAGAAACAAAAGATTAGTTTCATCTTTACAAATAATTATAACATTAAAAAATAAGTAATAATAGATAAAGATTTTTAGCTTTGACAATGGAAGATGTAATAAATTGCCATGGATGTTGAGATCACTTTATTTTAATGGATCCAACGGATTGCAGTTCTTCGCATTAGTTTAAATTTCTAAAATATTTTCCTTTATAAATGCTGTACCCCCAGTTCATTACTTCAAAAAAAAAAAATTATTATTTTTTTATTGACAAAATTTTTTTATACATACATTTACATACATAATAACGTAAATGAAGAGAGTAACAAAAAAAATCCCACAAAGCCAGTGCGTTGGTATTATAACATGTGGGTATAAAAACAGTGGTGGTTAAAATCAAAAGATTAAAAATATAGTAGGTAAATATAATATGTGTAGTGGTAATTGATTTTGCAGGAATTTCTGTGAAAATTTTTATTAAAATTTTAAAAATATTTTTGTATTCTTATATATAGATGTATATTTATTAATTTTGCAATATAATACGTAAACATACATGTACACACACGTATATATACATATATCCATATACACACATTTATATATATATTTTTTTAAATCTAATGATTCGGAAAGACATGGCATATTGTAGTAATTTAATATGTAGATAGTACAGATTACATCCAAGGGATCACGCGTACCAAGTTCTAATTCTTAATAGGTACAGTTGTAATGTAGAGGTCTCACCTGCAACAAGCGTTCCAAGTGAGCAATTTTTCAGTGCAGCAGAAATTGTTTATGATCCTCTCGTAACAGACTTTTGGGGGACATAGCTGCCAAGTTACTGTTTTTGAAATACAATTTACCATTAATTTATTTCAATTATGATTAACAATTTTTTCAAGTTCCTCTAATTTTCACTGTGTTTACTCGTGTAATATAATGTTTACACTTTATGTGGTACGCAGTATTAATTTGCTTTATTAGAATAATCATTCAATGAGAATTTATTTTTGGTTTTCTCATTAGCTCATACTTATAAAAGTGATCTTATAACTTTCTATCATATTGATCTCATAATTATAAAGAAAAACGAAGACAAATTTTGGTTTTCTCGTTTTCTTATATTTATAACGGTGGTGTTATAACTTTCTATAATATTGATCTCATTATATTGATAGCTGATTTATTAAATTTGAATTATGTACTATTGGTACGGTAACTTAATACATTCAGCAAATGATTAAGCATAAATAGGTGACAACGTGTATTTTTTTTTAAATATTTATATGGCTGCTATCTCAATACTATGCTACGTATACTTTTTCGTTTTAAAATCCTGTAATAAATACATAAAATTTCTGTAATAAATAAATTAGGTAGAAATATTTTTTTTCATTAACTATTATAATTTCTTATGTTTTTTTCGCATTTTGAGTGCTGCTTATAAGCAAAAAATAAACAATGTTAGGTACCTATACGTAAGATTGTTTAAACATTATTTTTATTCAAATATTGTAGAAGTATTGGGTATGCATTTCTTATAATTTTTTGTTTCCTAATTTTCTATCCAAAAATTGTTACCAAATAAATATATACATTTAGTTACAATCATTATCTGAAAGCAGTAGTGAAACAAAATTATAATAAAAATCTCATGCCTAAAAAGTTTGTTTATATTTGTTTTCAAAGGAGACCATCTGTACTTTTGACCATCTGTATATGGAACGGTCCACAGCTCGAATCCACCCTCCGTAAGATTGCCCACTACCGCATTCCATAAACATGTGCGGCTTGCTCGGCGGATGACGCCAGCAGCACAATCACAGAATTGCGAATAATATTTTATTATTCAATTAATGTTTTTTTTTTTATTATTTCAGTTTTATGGACAAAACCAATACTTTTTTTAAACATGAAATTAATTTAAGCATATGAAAAATGATGTGAATAATGATGTGAATGATTTTTTTTAAATTATTTCAGTTTTATGGACAAAACCAATACTTTTTTTAAACATAAAATTAATTTAAGCATATGAAAAATTATTCACATCAATATTTTTGAAAAATGAATAATAAAATCCAAAACCACCAGTAACACTGTTTAACACGGCGGCACGACGAGGGTGTTTTTAGCATGGTATGGGAAAGGTTAATACAATAGAATGGACATCAAAGTAATGTTTTTTCGTGTCATATTAGAAGTAAGCTATTTGATATGTGTGAAGTACTGTTATTCCGGGTAGTATTGATCACGATTTAATTCTTGTTTACTCTTGGATAAGGGGGCCAATATCTCCCTTATCTCTTGAATACGTTTAGAACTTTCAATGAGAGTCTTGTAGGTACTTCATACACTTTAAGACACATTTATTGGTAGATAATAATAATACAAGATACAACTGAGCCCTTGCCCGGAATAATGTTGTATCCAACAAAACTATCAATGTTGAGTTACTGATGGAATAATATTGGGAATATTATTATCCGTCTTTTAAGATAGGGATTATGGTAATGAAATTTTTTTTAGACCTGTGGAAGCATTTTAAATGTAGGTTTGTGGAAGAATTTTGTAAAAAGCCGTTTATCGAAATCCCGGAGATTGGTTTAATTCATGGGAGTAAATGGAGACAACGAACGTTTTATGGTTTCTACTAAATACACCTCAACTGAAGAATGCATAAAAGTAGAATTCGTCCAGAAAAAATATTGTTAAGGCTGCTTTTTAGCCATTGAAACAGTTTCGTGGAATAATGTTGCATGTTGATCTCAAGACAAAATCTCGATTGTAAATAGTTACATTTATTCATACATTTTTTTTGGCTTTTTAAGCTCAAATGCATTAATCACATATTTAAATTGATGATAGAAGAGCATGGTGCTTTCTTGAGGGTCAGCTAAGTAAAAAAAAAAGTTTTGTGGAAAAATGTTGTATGTGAAATTTTCATATACAACATTTTACCACGAATTCAGCAAAAATTCTTGCAATAAATTCTAATTCAATAGCCCTTTTTCACGACTTTTCCTTCAAAAGTCTTAAGAATTGTATGCTTATTGTATTTTAAATATAAAATGTTATGAAACATAACCGGTTTCGTTTTTTACATTTTTCTCGAAACAGGAATATTGTTGGATACAACATTATTCCGGGCAAGGGCTCAACTATTTCTAGTATCTAGAGGCTGACGGCTAACTACTAGAAGTGACGTTCCGCACACGGAACTGGGGGCCTAGTCTATATCTCTCACAGCGCCCGTAACGCGGGTTTAGCTACGTCACGAATCCGTATTAACCCTCCTCTGACCGTGCTAAAAACTTTCTCGCGCTCCGATGCTGTACACCCAGTAAATATTAGTGTAATGTATTTATTTAATCCAATACATAAATGTATTGTGGAGGAATACCTAAAATGTTAACTCTATGTTTAGTATATTTACAAAGATATTTCAGTAAATACAAACCGTGACCGCTTAGTTGACAGCACCGTCAAGAAAGGTTAAACGGCAAACGTGCTTGTTTGTGAAACCGAAAGATCGAGACTAGGCCCCCAGCTCGGTTATATCTAAACCATCGGGTAACTCCGCCGACACTCGGCAATACCCGAACCTATACACTACAATATGTTTGTGTGTTTTAAGATTATCGGTATGTCTGTGTAGTGAGAAGATGTATGAATGTGAATGAAGCAAGGAGTGTGTGCCAAGACCGAGTTGTTAGGTGGAACGTTCTCTCTGCCTACCCCTGCGGGGAAATGGCGTAATGGTTATTTATATGAGTAGGCGCATAAAACGCATTAGCTCTTAAATATGATTTTATGTTAAGTATTTCAGGTGTTGATTTGAAGAACGAATTAAATTCTTGGCAGAATTTGTTCGAATTTACTGTTATAATTAACATCGCGTTGAGAACATCTACTTAGAACTGTATTTTTCATTCGCCCACAATTTATTCATAAGAAAGAGAAAGTATATTCAATAATTCGCACCCCCGGAATTACAATGGCACAACTCTAAAAACAACTTTTTTCAGGAGAGCAGTATGAATATTTCGTTTTAGTGTATTAAATCAGTTTATTAAAAAAAAACATTCTTTTACGAAATTTGGGTAACCGTTATGCAATTTCATAACATATCCGAGTTTTTAATATTTCTCCCATTTTGAAGGCATTTAAGGCAAATTTCAAATTTGTGCCGTTATTATTGCGGAAATCTTTTTAATTTTTCAACTAACGCCCCAAAGCACATTTTAAATCAGTCATAATGTTGTTTAAAACAGAAACATTTAATATTTTTATTTTTATTTTTAACTTAAAGAGTTAAACCTCAAATTATAATATTTTAATTAATGAAGATAATATTAGCGAAAGTCAATCGAAAATCTGAAACAGAAAAATCAGAAAAAGATACGGATACATCTGGGACTCGAACCCAGGTCCTCCGGCAATCCGGGCCGACGCGCTAACCAACTGCGCCAACGTATCCCTATCCGATTCGGTCATTTTTAACTGTATCATACTTCGACTGAGAACCACCAACATTATTTTCATTTTTCTTATCGCATATTTTTATTGGCTGCTACCTTTATGTGTGATTGCAAGATTCAACTCGAACTAAATGCCCTCTAGATAGTGTCAGGATAAATTTTATCACTTTTTATTAATATGCGACATCTATTGACTTTATCTGCAAGTCTAGGATGAAATATTTCTATTTTTATTTTTAACTTAAAGAGTTAAACCTCAAATTATAATATTTTACAGCCAATAAAAATATGCGATAAGAAAAATGAAAATAATGTTGGTGGTTCTCAGTCGAAGTATGATACAGTTAAAAATGACCGAATCGGATAGGGATACGTTGGCGCAGTTGGTTAGCGCGTCGGCCCGGATTGCCGGAGGACCTGGGTTCGAGTCCCAGATGTATCCGTATCTTTTTCTGATTTTTCTGTTTCAGATTTTCGATTGACTTTCGCTAATATTATCTTCAGAAACATTTAAATTTTTATACTTTGTTTTAATAGGCAATAATAACAAATAAAACATAAAAAAACAAAAAAGAATTCTTCTTCCTCTTACACAGTACAGAGTGGTTACAAAAAAAAATTAAAATCAATTCTAACCAGTTGTAGCTGTTTAAGCATCTGCAATAGTGGAAACCGTTGATTTGAATAAAATCTATGATGGATACACAATTTACAGTGGTTACAAAAAGAAATCTGATCAACATCATCAGCTGTTGCTAAATTATCATCAGCAATAGTGGAAACCTTTAAATTTGTATAAAACTGATGATAATGGCTTGGAATGAGTTGTGCTTCGCAAAGTGAAATTAAGTCATTGATTTTAGCTGAAGGAATAGCTAGTGAGAGAAGGTATGCTGGGGACAGAATTAAAGACTGACCGGTCAGTGGTTGAGTGGACATCGCATTTGGGTGTCACCCAGGCGTTACGTGTTCGATTTCTCGGCTGGCTAAGTCCTCCATCACAACACAAGCAGCATCTTCCGCTTAGTGTGGTGGTAGTAGGAGATTTTCAAATGTTGTTGGGATATTCGTAACCCGGGAATGTTTGTCTTTCTTTATAAAAAAAAAGAAAAAAAAGCATCTTCTCTACCTTTTTGGCGTGTCTTAACGTTGATTGTTAGGTAATCTCCGTCAAAATGGTTTTACAAAATACCATAAATGGACTTAACATAGTTACTTTTAACTCTTTCATATTTCGCCATATAACAGTTTCATTATTTTAATCAATATTGAAATTCTTACCCACCAGGTTTGACAAATTTTTCAGTGAAATAATTTTTCTGAAATCTATTCCTTAACCCCATACATCTAGATGCCTTTTTTGCCAATTGAACAACAGGAACCCATTGAGCTGGTACAAAAATTGATCCTAATTTAAATGTCCTTTTTTGTTTCTCAACAACATAATGCATCGCATCACCCTCATTTGAGTGTTAGAAACTTTGAGACTGATGCTTAAAATATTTAATTCAGTGACACAATGTATTAACTCACAATGTATTTATTTTTATTTTGGCCAAAACAATTAACTGCTTAAAATATCAACTCTCTTCCGGTACAATAGTTTTTTAGGAATTCGAGAATACACGAACCGATTTCGTTAATTCCACGTTTTGCCAACCCATCATGCCACATGTAAAGTAAAATGATGAAATTTTCTTTTGTAGTAAAAACTATTAACTTCACTACAAGGGGTTAGTTAAACGGTTTGTAGGTCGAAGCTGATGATGATGACGAAGTGATGCGATTTCCAGTAATAGCACTTGCTTATTCGTTACACTTCGTTTAAGTGAAATAATCTTAACAAAATTAAAATATAAAACGCATATTATATAAAATATACAATTAACCATGAGGTGGAGAAGGACAAGTTATTCACAAAAAAATAATCACCTAAAATAATTATTAGCATTTGGTAAAACACTTCGTCATCTAGTGGTATTTGTATATTTTGTGTCATTTGTAGCATTCTTTTGTATTTGTACATTTGGAGGCGGGAGTGGGTACTGCCGCCCCGGGAACTATTTATCGGATAACCGACACTTCTTCCATACGTCACCCACAGTGGTTCGCTTCGTTTGGTGACTTGGCAGGGGTGAGGTTTGTCTAGGTTTTGGCGATGGATGATCTGGACACACTGAACCCCGGATTCCTACCCAGCCTTCATACCTTTTTCCTTCCCAGAACTGCCTCACCTTCCTTTCCTTAAAAATACCCTCCACACAGCATCCTCAAAAAGACAAAGGTCCTGAGGGAAATTATTTTTCCTCAGGGCCTCCTGTATGGAGCTACTGTAATAAAATACAAATTTCTCACAATCCTGGCAGCCAGGCTGGATCTCATTATGTATTATTTATTGTCTTACGTAACTGAAAACACCACAAAAATAGCTTTGTGTGTCCAAAATAACCGCGCTGACGGAAAGCTAGTCGAACTGATTCTACGAATTAGGACCTTAGAAATCCAAACACATTCGCAAAAATAGCGGCACAACTCGACGTTGACGCGAAGTTCGCTCAACGTCGTTTATTATGTTCCGCGCTAGTTTATTGCTGTGTCTGAACATAGCTTTATGTGTTCCGCGAAAACAATGGCACAATGATCATTGTGCCACTATTTTTGCTTGAATTTGAGTAAAAAATGAAAATATCACAATGACATTTTCGCTTTAAAAGCCTCTAAATATTTTTAAGAATTATGCGGTTTTTTCTAGGATAAAAAAGACATCCAGGAAAATTTCTGCATACTTAACTTAAAAATGCCATTTTTGGACTTGTGCAAAATTTTTGTGATTCCAATTTTTGTAGCAAAAGCGTTTGAACAATTTAATACAACGACTTTCGGACGAAATATTCTCAGTTCCGAGGAATATAAAAGTCAGAAATATTTGACTTCTTACCCCTTCAGAACTCCGCGTGTTTTTGGTATTATCTGCACGAGGAAAGTAGCGCCAAAGTTTTTTTTTTTATGAATAATTTTACAAGAATGAAAAAAAGTTAGTCAATGGATCGAGTTAAAAATAATCTTAGCCATAAAGGGGTATTTTTTAAAAGTTATCCATTATATAACTTCATATATGTTTTAAGTCTCTGGAAATTGTTTGGTTTCGGTTTCCTCCTTACTGTATTTTTATGTTTTTTAAATGTTTTTAATGTCCACTCAGAATTATTCTTATTTTTGCGCCTGTTTTATACTATATTTTAGTTTTAATGTTTTTGTTTTGTCCTGTGCTATAATAGCGTTACTTTTTACTAATATTGTCCTACGCTATAACAGCACTCTTATTGTTAATTTTGTTCCCTTGTATACTCGTATACTGTATATTCTTTATTTAAAATTACTTTTCAATACTTTGTAAGCACTGTAGGATTATTTTTAAATTTTGTTATAGTTAAGCGCACTTCAAGTGAAACATCACAAAACTGCGCTATACAAATGCTTTGTTATTATTATAAATGCTAGAACAATTTATTTAGTACTTTGTGCTTATATTTTTTGTAAAGTAATTTTGAATTTTATCTTATTTCCAATAAATTGAAAAGGTAGGAAAAGCTTCAATGTATCCATAGCATATTTTTTCATATTCATTATGTAAGCCGATTCGTAGTAAAGAGTTATGATATATGTGATATCAAAATAGTCATTTGGCGTATAACTTCATCTTGTCACTTTTGCCAGTGAAATGTGTTTAGAAATAAGAGAATACTTGTCAAATATTTATGTATCTTCAAGTCTTCATCAATTAGTACCAGATTCTATAGCCAGGATTCTTATTTGCGCGCTTTTTTAATTTTTCAAAATTCTATTGCGAGTTTCTTTCTTTTCGAAAACCGGACATTTTGGCGTCCCGAAGCTGTGTTTGTGATCACCGGGGCACGCTGCCTGAAAGCGGGACCGTCCGGTGCAAACGGACAACGTTAGACATAATTTTTGTGCTATGCATAAAAAATCTTGTCTTAAACATTAGTTTATCAGATAAGTTTTTAGATTTTCACGGCCAAAAGCATTTTCGTTGTTTGTTTTTGGGGTGTTATGCCGTGTTATGCTACCTCCTTTTTTAGCCAAAGTTTCGGACAGCGTTGCAGTGTCCATCATCAGGGCAGATCCGGCAGATCCGACGATGGGAAATGGTTGTGTTGTATGTCCAAGTAAATAAGCACACACTTAACACAACAATTTCACATCGTCGGATCTGCCGGATCTGCCCTGATGATGGACTCTGCAACGCTGTCCGAAACGTCGGCTAAAGAAGGAGGTAGCACAACACGGCAAAACACCCCCAAAACAAACAACGAAAATTAGTTTATCATTTAAAAAATAACATTAGACATAGCCCAATTTGGTATACCACAGTTTCAGTTGAGAGCAGTCCCCGGCCTTGCCCAAACTTTAAGCAGAATATTTCAAATTCTAATGTAGACAGTGATCTCCCCTTTGTTTTGATGGTCGAGTGTGCAAAATTTCATCAATATCGGAATATATCCGTAGATTCCATCGTCACAGACACTCTTCTTTATATAAATAGATACATACCTAGCGTAGAAATGTGAAAAATCAAGAATTATCCGAATTCTCAATAAAGGGTTCCAATTTTGAAATAAGTTTCTGTTAAAAATATAATATCTTCTATAGTATTATTGTCCTGGTGCCCGACAGGTAAAATTTGAGAATCCCACTTCAATGACATCTCTGACGTCGCGGGTTACCAAAACCCTCTATTCCATCTCTGTACGTGAAAGTTTGGGACAAAACTACTACTATGATTTATCATAACGCCTATTCGGTTGAATTAAAGAACCCCACTCTAATTACATTTCTGACGCCGCGCCATATCTGAACCTCTCTTCCATCGCTGTGCGTGAAAGTTTGGGACTAAGCTGCTTTAGTGATTTGTGGTCGCCCGCTCGCATGCTTGGTTTCGCGTAACTGCCGTATGGCGTTGGGCGTATGGGCGCTGCAGTCGCTGTCAGCGGATTGTCTGGAGATAGTCGATCATATTTATGTGGTCGATATTCCTGTCACGGTTACTTCGATTTATCATAAAAGTTGAATACATTGTAGGTGGATATTTGCTTTTATAGTTTTTTGGTAAAATCATAATAATAATAATAATAATTGGATAATTTGTATAGCGCCGTTTTTGTGAGAAATCACCTCAAGGGCGCTGTAATATTATAATATTATTTCAACCAAATAATTTAGTTAATATGTAGATTTTTTTTATATATTTAAAAAAATGCATTTACTTTGATAATATTTTGGTAAGAGTAAGTTTAGCTAGGTTTCATGTAAAATTATTATGTTATTATTATATATATATATTTTAATTTCCGTGAACGTTTATATAAATTTTACAATTTTATTTAGATAAAAAGAAATCATTTCAGAGGTATTTTTCTTAACATTAGCTCGACACATGAGACCCTGAGGAAAACAATTTCCCCTCGGGGCCTATGTTATCGTTGGGAATGCTGTGTGGATGTTCTTTTTAGAGAAAATAAGGAGAGGAAGTTCTGGGAAGGAAAAAATATGAAGGGTGAGTAGGAATCTGTGGGTCGATGTGTCCAGGAGTGACGGACGTATGAATGCATCTCTCCCACTGCGCTACAAGGCAATGGGTTGAGAGAGTCCTGTTGAAGAGGTAAAATGTCTCCATCAACCAGTCTCTACCAATCCGAACCGCCACGCACTAGAGGGCAAACGCATGTGCCGCCAAAATATAGACAAACCTTACCCTATGAACCTGGGCACCCCTGCTAAGTCACTAAACGTAGCGAACCACTTAGAGTTACCTTTGGCAAGGGTGTTGATTATCCAATAAATGGTATTGGTAAGATACATTTGTCTCTTTCATTCATTACTAAGAAGATACAATTTATTATTCGTGTTTTTGTTTTTGATTTGATTTGATTACTACATTATTTATTTTGACTATATTTTATACTTGACGATTTTATTTTGAGTTTTAATTGATAATATTTTATTCGAATTGATTTTATTATTTTTTGGAGTTTTAATATTAAGATTATTGCCTTTAATTTGAATGCCGATTTACATTATTAATCTATTTTTACATTATTCATTTATATATTTTTATATATTGTATTGTGTGTATTGAATTAGAGATTTGATTTAATTATTTTTATGTAATTTAATTTAATTGTATTTATTTTATTTTGATTAATTTATTTTATTTTACTTTCTGTTTTATACTTAAGGCACTGCTGAAAACCAACTGCATTCCAGGAGAAATCCTGAATTGTAGCTGAACAGTGACCTTTACGCTAATAGAATCAATGATTAAGAACAAAATGTGTAATGTTGTAATAAATTTTTTGTCATTGACGTGGATGAACGAGATTTAGATATGCTGAGTTGATTCTTTTCCGATATTCTACTCACTGTCCGCGGTCTTATAATACAGAATGTCTACTATTATATATCCACATATTAAATGTAGGTATTTTGTAGTTTTATATTTACAGTTGTTATTTTTGCATAAGGGCGGAGCCTTATAGATGGTCACCAACACTTGGCGAAATTGGGCGAAGCCCGAACAAAAGCCGCCCGCAGGGCCTAACAGCAAAAACCCGCGGAGCGGGTTTTTAACTGCTAGTGGGTAGGTTATTGCTTGTCTGGATTCTTCAAAAAAACACTTGATAGTTTGAAGATGATTACACCTAAATTCAAAGCAGGTGCTCTAGAGCTCATTGAACTTAAGGTTATTGGAAGACACTATCAGTATTGCCCTGGTGTAAGACCACCATTCAGAATTGAAACGTTGCTTGAAATGGCTTTGGCCGTGTTTGTTGACCAGATCTGAATAGCCAAGCACTTCCCCACCTTCCTCTTCCCAATATCTTTAGCCTCCCAACATACTTACTCCATTTTGGGAGGCATACTGATTCCAGCAGTTGGGACTCTTGTGCGATATTCATATATAAAAATAAAAAATAAACTGGAGTTACAGCCAGACAGAGCCACAACCGAAATTAGCACCAATTTTTGATAATTATTTCAATGTTGCTGTCAAAAATACGTGGAAAAAAAAAGAGACCATATTTTTTACATATATCACGACTATGTCCGAGTTAAGTCTTCCCCACAGGAAAAACCAAACCCTTCAACTCGCTTTTCCAAAAATGAACATCTAGTCAATCCACGCTATGCAATTGCTCTATATAAGTATAATAAATACAAAACAATACAATAACAACATGTCCACTTTGCAGAGACCAAATGGGAAAAATAATTCAACGACTCCAGATATTTTCGTATCAGAGGATTCAGCTCGGTAGAACTCCTAACTGGACCTATAAATCCCACTGATCCCTCAATATTAATATTTAAAAAATCTTTCGTAAACCTACAGGTATATTATGATTCTTTGACAAATATAATAAGCCTAAGTTTTGTATGAGAGATCTAGGTGTAATGCCAGTAGCCGAAATAATAAATAATAATAATTTGTAGAGTCTGAGAATGCCAAATTCTTTTAATTTCATTTCTTAAATCTGTATATATTCTTATTTTTTCAGAAACAGATATTTCAATATTACAGGAATTTGGAATAATGATAATCGATGATATAAGTTACTTATTTATTTTATGTACAAAATAATACAAGAACAACATGTTAACCTACCAGACAATTAAATAAGATTTTTTTTTTACATTAACTCCACACGGGAGGCTTTGAGGAAAATAATTTCCCTCAGGACCTATGTCATCTTAGCGGCCGGCAAATCGTTCCACAGCCGAGCTGTTGAACACAAGAACGAGTCGTAGAAGCGTCCCGTTCTCATGTGACAAATGTCAAGTGAGGAGATCAATGACGCTAGTTCCTCGGACCATCCTCCATTGAAATACCGGTAGAAAAAGGATACCATTCCCACCCTACACCTGTACTCTAAAGATTGCAATCCGTTTTATAAAAATGGGAGAATCTATCAAGCGGACCGCCCGTTTCTGCACAGAGTCGAGGTTTTTTTTTTCAGGTACATTGGGGTTCCTGACCAGAGATGGCTGCCAAATTCAACCGTGGGGCGTACTTGCGATTTGTACAGGGTTAGGAGTTGTGCCTATTAAAGTATCTGCGGGCCCTGTACTGTACGCCCGTAAATAATCCCGCGTAAATAATTTACCGACTCCAGATATTTTCATATCAGAGGGTTCGGCTCGGTGGAACTCATAATTTGACCGATAAATTCTACTGATCCCTCAATATAAATATTTAAACATGGTTTTTTATTAGGTATATTATTTATTGTTACTTTTTTATTTACAAAAAAAAATATTTCCAATGTCAAATGAACCGGTGACAGGGACCCGTGTGGAATGTTCACGTGTGTCATGCGTCATGACAGAATATCGGCATAACGCACCTAAAGGGTTAAGGAATATGATTGACTCGCAATATCACCTCAGAGTTTTTTTCTAAAAATAATAATGGTTATAGTTATATTTATAAAAATATATGTATCTAGGCTTATACTATGCAATGCAAACATCAATTACCTTTATATTGTAATCCTCTTCTATTAAAAATACATGTATATACCTTAAACTTTATTACTGTTCTAAAATCTTTTCTAAACAAACAGCAGTAATATTCATGTAATAATTGCTTATTTTATTTCTTTTAATTCTCTTTTCTTTTTTATTCATATTCATATAATAGGCAATTCAAACACCAGTTTATTGTGATATATTTAAATCCCTGTCATTAATATATATATACTTTTTATAAGATCATTTTTTCAATAACATTGATAAACAAACAACAGTCTTATTCATGCATAATAAGTTATCTTACTTTATTCTTTTTTTTTCTTGTTCCAGTTTTTATTCATACAAAATATGTATGAAAGACCATAGTTTGCAATGCAAACACCAATTAGCTATTTTGTTTTAATCCTTTGTTTTTAAGTAGAAAAAACTTTTATTTTTTTTTTATTTTTTTTTTTTATTATTATTTAAATAATATTGATAAACAAACAACGGTTATCTTCATATTTTAATTGGTTATTTATTTAATTTTATTCTGTTTCTTCTCTTTTTGTTTTCTTCTTCTTATTTTATCCAACACATTTATATAGGACTTTTTATTATTACTTTTATATTATTTAAATATCTGTGTTCCATATATCATCCTAATTTGAAAAATAAAAATCTCATCCTAAAAAAAAAAATAAAAAAATATCTAATTAAATATTTTTTGATTTCAGGGTGACCTTCACAGGCAGAATTTTACCAGTCTGTCTCCACACCGGCACCCCTCTACCCAACACTGGTTTTATACTAACTGGGTCATCCAATGAACACAAGGTTAGAACACTTTCCTCTACCTTCATAATGAACAATAACCATAGATGTGATAACGACAAGATTGAGAGTCAAACAATCACGCCGTTTCCCTAAGGGGGTTAGGCAGACGAGATGGACCGCCAAATGAATGTGGTTAGACACAAACTCCTCGCTTCATTCACATTCGTACATCATCTCGTACATAGGCATTCTTCTGTTGTTCTGAATCTTGAGATGACCCAACCCAAGTAGTCGATGATTCATTCAATGATTCACTTGGTCATGCCATGTCTTCCTCGGGCATCCCACACTTTTTCTACCAATAACTTCTACTTCTCATAATCTCCTGGCACACTCTTCTCTGCACATCTGCTCTACATGTCAAAATCATCTGTGCATCCCTATTTAAAACTTTTTCACAACTTTTTTTTATTTTACAGTAGCTGTTTTTGGGAGGCCCTGAGAAAAAAAAAATCCCCAGGGCCCATGTCATCTTTGGGATTCTCGGGTGGAGGGTATTTTGGGGATTGGAAGGAGAGGAAGTTCTGGGAAGGAATACGGAGTGAGGAGTGGGTAGAAATCTGGGGTTCGATGTCTCCTAGTGTGACGCACGTATGAATGCATCCCTCCTTCTGCGATGCAAGGCGATGGATCGAGAGAGTCCAGCTGACGAGGTCTAGGTTAGGTTAGGTTAGGTCTACCTAAACTAATCTTTACCGAACCGGCCCGCCCCGCATAGATGGGCAAATGCATTGGTCGCTAAGACCTAAACCTCATCCCATGCTCACAACCGGGCACCTCTGCTAAGTTGTCAAACGTAGCGAATCACTTAGGGTGGCAGGGGTGTTGGTTATCCTCTGGAGCGACGCAAAGAATTATAATAAATCGCCTAGAGTGCTCGCCACATTCGAAAATTATTTTTTTTTAAATTTCCAGCCCACAAAAAATCATTTTCCTCGTAAACATGTATATGTAAACATATAAACAAATTATAGTGCTATACATCCAACGAATTCACCTATATTTTATTAATTGATAGAAAAATTATGAACAAAATCTTTAACTTGAAAAATGCGCGAAATTTGTGCTTTACTAATTTTAAGATTTTAAATTGCCGCCAGTGGATATTTGAAATATCTATATTTAATATTGTTCTACGTTTTTATGTTTTCTATGGCCTGTTTGATAACCACAGATGCATATATATACTAGAAAACCTTTTGTATATGTGTACATCAAATCAAAAGATTGGTTTAAAAATTATTTTGATGTTCATTTGTACAAATGAAGCTTTCCAACCGCCAAAACTCATTCTAGAAGAATTCAACGACAATCGATAAGGCCATAGACATAAAGTATATTTGATCAACTATTTGATAGAATAAATTGCTGGCCCTGAAAATGTTTCAAATAATTACAATAAGCGCCTCCGCCCACTGAGGCAACTGAAAACTCCCAACTGCCAACTGTCTTTGTATGACAATGTGATGGCCCGCACACTACACAATCATACAAAACCCTGTTGTCAATGGTAACGCAAGCGGTAACTCCATGGTAACTCGTAACTGGCACTGCTGGTTGCGGTGGTCGGCCTTGCTAGTTGGCAGCTGTCAGCTGATTGTTCTTCATCTATGGTTAAACAAGCTTTTTGACCAATCAAGACATAGAAACCAGCCAGTTTTAGTTTGTTTTCAGTTGCCTCAGTGGGCGGATCGCCTAAATGTTTTTCAAATGGTAGGATCAACAGCAGAAAAATAAAAGCGGTCCAAATTTGTACCTAAATCTCTCCAGTGGTTTTCCAAAAAATGGTTCCTGGGGCAGCGGTACCCATAACCGCATCCCAAATTGCATTATTTCTAGATTTCCCCATAATTGTGGTTTTTCTACTAGTCTAAGAGGTGCAAATAACAAAAATGATTTAATTTATTAAATATTAAAGTATTCTTTTCGACGACCCCTGTGGTCCAGTGGTTAAGATCCTGGACGAAGAATTCAGAGGTAGCAGGTTCAAATCGTAACGTGTAATTTCACAATAAAGTATTAAATCACTAAAAAACAATGTACGATTGTGGCACGTTTCACAGTGGAAAGTACTCTAAGTATCGGCCTCTGAGGCCCTAGTACGCTTGCTCTATAACGATCGATAGGATAACTATCGGTAACTTCTCATCGTTCCCTACGACAACTGCAGATCGCAAACGAATACGTGACAGTTCACAATGACTAAGTGTCCTTAAGATGATACCCGGTGGTGCAGAAATAGATTTTACTAAAATATTGCTGTCACTGTTGCTCGTACTCCACCGGATACTGAGCGAAAGGGACAATGCACTGACACCTAACTAAAATGGAGATTTTGTATTCCCCACTTTTCTCCTCCAAAAGTGGACTGATTTTCAATTTTTTTTTACCAACTACATAAGAAAAAACTATTCTATGTCTGTACGTTTTGTTTTTTTTTTAAAAAACATTGTCTGGTTTGTATACTGAACATCTTTTGACGGCGTTTAAACCAGTCAATTTTATTGATTTTTGGAAGGTCATAACTTCTATAAAAAGTAACTTATCAAAAAAAACAAAAGGTACCAACACGCTAGTAGTTGATATCTATTTTATGCAAAAACAATATTTTCTCTAGGGTTAAAATCCAGAGAGATAAATAGGGAATACGTTTGTATGGAAAAATCACCGCCGGGTATCCTCTTAATATATTGGATATCAACTGTCGTTTGTACGTTTGAGATCTGCAGTTGTCCTAGGGAACGATGAGAAGTTACCGACAATCGGTCAGCAACTTCATATCGAGGGACCGTGCTAGCACACCTGGTGAAAGACTGAAGAAAGAATGGCTTTAGTTGGATTTGGTGACCAGATCTAATTTGTTAGGTACTTTCCCACCTTGCTCTTCCCTATCTCTTTCCCCTTCCCACTTCCTTCAGCTTCACAACATACCTACATTAGGGATGCCATAGGCCCACTGGCTCTAGACGGTTATGAGCAGTTGGGAGACTTGTGCTGTGTTCACAATAAACACATATTTCTTTAAGGTGAGACAATACCACGTTTATCGAGGGTTTGCCCTAGGCACACATTTTAATTTATTTCGGCGAATTCGTAATTGAATTACCAAATTTTTTTTGACGCTCCCCGAGGAATACAAGTTATTTATATTTTAGATTAAAAAAAACAGTACCTTACCATACATTTTTTTAACGTACAACGCCTTTGAAAATTGTAATACGTTGTACAACTACATCTTTAGCGGTAAGGTCAATATTATTTTTTTTAACGATAAATTCATGTTTTACCGAGGGTGTAGTAGAAAAACATCTAAGATTTTATTAATATGTTCATCAGAAATAATTAAAATCTACCACTAGGTAATGTGCAATTTCTGGCCTGACAATGTAAACTCAACCGTAGTACGTCAATACGCCGCAGCGCCAGACATTATTTTCATTTGCAGGGAGAGAAAGACTTACGCTGTTATTATTTAGTTGCCGATAGAGATTCGGCATGTGAAGACGTCAGCTCCGGCCCGACGCACAGTGGGGCCGAATCCCCAAAACGTGGCCAAAACCCCAAAATGACGTTTAATTCAAACAAAACTCATCACTCGTTGGTTTTTGAGGTCGCTGATTACGAATTTGAAGTTAAAAATTGTCCAAACAAAATGGCGGATCCAATATAGCAACGAGACGCATGAAAACCCGTCGTAATTTATGAATGGAAGCATATGTATAGAGAGTTGGAGATCAATAATTACAACAATTAACATATTGAAAACGTCATTTGTTTAATAAACAAAATAACAGAATGGCCGTCAAAAATATATCGAAGAATTTTTATCCTCCGATACATTTTCGACGAATATTCTGTTATCCTGTTATAGAATTACAGTGTATAAAATACGGTCGGTTGTATGATCCAAAAAAGCTTGTAGCTGAACTTCAGCCATGCTTTCTGTGGTGGTTATAGCAGTATTAGGTTGATAGCAACGTGTTTTTCTTCTGCCAATTTCTTGTAGGAAGGATACAGCTTGCAGTTATTCTTCTTACTTATTGTTCTTAATCCCTGATATTGATTCTTTGTTAATTTGCACTCAACATATAACGAAAGTGCGGCTTCGGCGGACAAAGTTTTTCTCGCTTGTCGATTGGAAAGCCTGTCGATACTTCGAAACTCTCGATGGACTTGTCATTGTTATTCCATAAACAACCTGACAAACAGGCCCATTTGAGTAGCGTAAGCTAACTCTTGTGGCGTCAAAGTTTCGCGAACTGATTGGGTTCTTCTGCGTTTCGACCTCTTGTTCAATGATTCAAAATCCCCAGAAGGACGTCCACTACAGGTACTAGTCGATGGCAGATCACAGTCAGCCTGATAATTGCCACTAATAATAGGTGCCGGAAATGAAACGGGTGCATTCAGCCATTCATTATTTCGTTTCAAGAAGGGATCCCTGTCCTGTTAGTCTTTTACCACCTTGTTCTCATTTGACTAAACAATGAGGAGAGCAAGACTCTCATATCCCTCAATCTCAATTTTCCCGGAAAGTTGTTCCTCCAGGTAAGGGATTATTTCAGGTAGGCCATCATTCAACCGGTGTTTAACGATGTTGAATATTTCTGGCCGAATAAATTTCACACATTCTTCATCCGAACCTGTGTGAAGAATATTACTTTAGCATTAGCAACAAATTAATTACAGAAAAATAGTCAAATATCGTAAGCGTGCTGCATGGGAAAAATAGTTCTGAAGCCTGCCGCACCGCGCGCCACATCGACCGCGGCGCGCCGCCATGCTGTGATACGTTATTTGGGACGCACAAGCTCGAAGAAAAAATCATTATACAAGCGAATAGGCAGATTTAGGCAGCTGATTTTTATCAATTTCATCAGATAACTGATCAATCTACAGTCTGGGACTTATAATTCCGCATCATATTGCGTTATATGCTACTTTTGCTCTCGTTGAAAATACAAGTTCAGAAAATCATGCAATTTTTGTACAACCGTCGAATGAGGTGTAATATGAATAGGATAACCATAAGATTTAAACCTTATCAGTGTATGGATATTTTTTACATACTTGTGGCAATCGTTCTCATTTTGTAGAATTGTAATACTTCACTTCACTACTTAATTATCAACTCACTAACCGAGCGTAAATTTGACTAGTTTCGACAGCGACATGTGTGCTCTTGACAAAGGTCAACTTTGAACTGAAATAATTCAACGGGTATCGAAGGTAGGGACCTATCCTTTCGAGGTGAGATGCACGAACTCTTCACCTACCCGACCTATTCCTTAAAATACCACGAATCGAAGAATCATTTTTTGGGGTTTTGGCCACGTTTTGGGGATTCGGCCCCACTGTGCGACGTTTCAATGACTTTTTTACGTATTTATTTTATTTAATCAATCGAATACTTTTAAATATATTAGTGAAATCTTTCGTTTATTTTAAATATTACTACTTCTACAATTAAGTAAAGTCTTTTTTGTGTGTTTCCAAAATTTAAAGGAATATGTATTTTTTAGTATTAATTTGTATTTAAAATACGCACTGTGGTGGAGTTTCAGAGAAATATGGACAATATATATTTTTTAACTGTCTTAAAGATTATTTTCTAGACTTATTTTTTCAATTCGTTAGTTTTTTTTCTGGACTAAATTTTTTGATACAAACATACATAATAACTTAAATGAAAAGAGTAACAAAAAAAAATCCACAAAGGCGAAGCCTGTGCGTGGGCATTATAATATGTGGGTATAAAAACAGTGGTGGTTAAAATAAAAAGATTAAAAATTAAAAATATAGTACATATGTGTACTGTGAAGAGATAATTGATTTTGCAGGAATTTCTGTGAAAATTTTTATTAAAATTTAAAAAATGTTTTTGTATTCTTATATATAGATATCGAGAAAATTATTCTACATGCATATATATATATATATACATACATACACATACGCACACATATACATACATACACATACACACATTTATATATATATATTTTTTTTTTTTTTAAATCTAATGATTCGGAAAGACATGGCATATTGTAGTTATTTAAAATGTAGATAGTATAAAATTATAGGAAAAAATTATTTACTTCCATATTTTTTACCCAACTTTTAATATATTTTTTATATAAGTTCAAGTTTTGGCATGTGTTGATGGAATTGGGTACGGAATTGAACAATTTTGGGGCAAAACAGTTAATGTGCCTTTGGGCCAGTATTTTTTTTTGTTAGTTTCTTTGCAACATTACCCGTAAAAATTATTACATGGTGGATCTTTGTTACTCAAAAAGAATTTAGAATTAGGTAATCAGAAATAATGTATGCATATTGTTTTACAATTTTTTTATTATATTGTAGCTGTAGGCCACATCAGTTTTTGGGAGTAGAATGCTTTCATAAGTTTTTTTTTATTTTTATCAGCATTATTTTTTTACATTTTCAGTTCAGTTCTAGCAACGTCTAGTTCTATATTTACGAAAGCATACTCCGTGAAGTGTCATTTATCTCGGTTTAGAGGTAATTTTTTCTTTATATATTTATAAGGAATTCAGACTATCCCGTGATTTTTCACGGTTCTGTCCTAGTAAAGATAATTTACAAGGCAACCGTTGTAAAGTTTTCGATTGGCGGCGGATTGCATTTGCCCACCTATTGCGTGGTGGGCCGGATCGCGTGAGACTGGTTGAGGGAGACCTATTAATTTCTCCAGCAGAACACTCTCGACCCATCGCCGCACCGCAGTGGAAGGAATAGATTCATATGTCCGTCACGGCTGGACTCACTGACCCCATATTCCTACCCACCCCTCGAACCTTTTTCTTTCCTCGAACTCCTTTCTTTCCCTAAAAAGGCTCTCCTCACAGCCTACCCAAGATGACATAGTCCCCGAGAGAAATTGTTTTCCTGAAGGCGTCCTGTGTATGTATTTTAAAAACAAACAAAAAATAAACGTGTTTTTAGTAGCAGATGTACCCCACCAACAATGTCTCCATAACTGTTTACCATATGTTAATTACTCATATATTAAATTGTACACCACTACACAAGCAAGAATCCCTTTAAAATGATTTACCCGATCTCAGATGACCGTAACCGGTTCGGTCTATAAAAGAAAAGTAAAACGAACTTAAAAATTGTTTTATTATCGCATTACAATGAAATTCCACAACAAGTAATTAGAAAAATGTATTATCAAAATAACTAATAATAATAAATGAACATAAGCTATTATATTTTAAACATTCATATATTTTTTTTAAATTTATTTATTTTTTATTATTCTTTCTATTATTTTTATTTCCTTCAATTCTTTTGGTTTTGTACTAACATGTTCTGTATATTTTATACATCATCGTAATTTGACTGCCCTAAAACGGGATTCCTCCTAGTTGGGCAGTCAAAACACTTAAATAATGTATAATATAATATGTATAATCTTTTACTAAATAATAAAATATATATTTACCGGAAAGAAATAAATTAGTTCATAAATAAAATATATTGCTATTTTCAGATTTTATTGGCATTTATAGTATATTTACAGAAACAAATATTAAATATTTCTATTCAGATTTTATTGGCCTTTAAAAAAGATTTACAACAAACAAATATAAATAACCTAAGGAAGGAAATGTGATATACGATTACATGGGATCTCTTATATTTTTGCTGATGTTGTAGGTACCGCGAGTTTCTGAACACCATGTAAAATATTTTATTACCTGATTACTGCTAACAATAATGTTTATTATGACAAGCGTAAACAAATTTAATGCTGAAATTTATTTAAATTTGTCCAAGATAAATTGAGAACTGTTACACTGTGCAATGCCGGTAGAAGTCACCCGCCCTGTGACTTTTGGTCGACAACGCCCCCGGCCGTAGGACACGCCCGGGACCACGCCTGTTTTGGATTTTTATTTTAGGCATCATACCGCCTTAATAGTTCACTTCATATACCGGCCAGTGGTTGAGTGGGCACCGCGTTTGGGTCCCACCCAGGCGTTTCGTGTTCGATTCCTCGGCTGGCTAAGTCCTCCATCACAACACAAGCAACATCTTCCGCTTAGTGTGGTGGTAGTAGGAGATTTTCAAATGTTGTTGGGTTATTCGTAACCCGGGAATGTTTGCCTTTCTTTAAAAAAAAAATATCCATCTGCTCCCGTCTAGTGTGGTAGTCGAAAAGCATGTAAAAAACTGTATACAAAAATATTTCATGCATAGAAATAAATAAAAAAAATAAAAAATAGGGATATTTTAAGAGGCCAAAGGTGGAAGGGAGGGGAAGAAGATGGGGAAGAGGAAGTTGGGGAAGTTTCAGGCTATTAATATCTGATCATCAAACAAGGCTATATCAATTTCAAGCAATGTTTCAATTCTGATTGGTGGTCTTACACCATGGCGATACTGAGAGTATCTTCCACTATTGGCACATTAGTTCTCACTGGATAAAACAATCAGTTGGTACGTTTTTTAAAATTTCAGACGACAATGCAGATAGTGTCGGCGGAGGAGTGCTCCAGAGTTATTGCCGCTGACAGCTATGGGTGGCACCCTGACGGCATCAAACATGATCAGGAGATTTGCAGCCGTCCAGTCAACACAACTGGGGGATGTGAGGTATGTAACACTTGGGATGCATTGTAAACCAAGCTTATTATAATATTGATTTAATTTTTTTTTTTGTTTTTACTATATAAAACATTGATATTACAAGAAATTTAATAATAACAAAAAAATAGTCACGCAAAGCTGCTGAAGACATGTGACATTCATTATTGGCGTGCGCCATAGAATGAAGAAGAACACAAGAAATGCCATGTGGGCGTGTTTTGTGATCCAAAAGTCTGACCATTCTTTGCTTAAGATATTATTTTACTTTTTTTTTTTAAATATGAATACCGCACAATAGTCCCAAATGCTCCCGTTTGAAGATGGTGAGACTATGGCATCCCCAATTGGGGTATCTTTTGAGGCTAAAAATAGTGGGAGGTGAGGAGATGGGGAAGAGAAATGTGAGGAAGTATCCGGGAATTCAGATCTGGTCGCCAAACACGGCCTTTTCCACCAAAGATTCCATTCTAAATGGTGGTCTTACACCGGGGCGATGCTGAGAGTATCTTCCACTCTGGAACGTGCCTCAAATATACTATATATATAGTATATTTTGCTGCCGCAAGGACTCGCCGCGGCCTTATCACGGAACAATTAGGACTTGGTGCTCCCACTACCAATTTTTACATTAACGAGCACCTGACATTAAAAAAGAAAATCCTATTTGCGAAAACACGAGTCGCCGGAAAAACCAACGGCTATAAATACATCTGGGTGCGGAACGGCAGTATTCTGGGGAAGAGGAACGATCTCTCTCGGGTAGTCACCATTCGTCGTGAAGGAGACCTTCATAAGATCACCACTCATGATCAGCAAAACATGTGACGCCTAATACGAACATGTCACTGCCGTCTTCGATGCCCGCTTTCCTTCAGTATTCTGTACCCTGTAATCTGTTTCTTTCTAAGCTACCTTATATTCTTGTTTACTGCCCAATATCCCTATAACTTTACACTTTTACTGCGTTTCTTACATATTCATTCACATCCAAAAATGTTGAAATATTTCGAACTCTTTATTCTATTAAGTACTCTATGTTTTATTTGTATTTTCGAAGCCTCATATGCCCTATATAATGTATCACTCCCGCGATTGTGGAATATGTCAAAATACCCTCTTACTTTAGTGAAATGATTTTCTCATCATCAATATCCGTTTATTACCAAAACTGTGGTGGTATTAGGTCCAAAACCCAGGAGCTACTCATTAAGAGGCTAGACTTTGAACGACACGCGGAACACCCGCGTCTGTCATTCTGTCCCGCTCACAATAAGCTCACGCACATTTACAATACATGCGAATGCGAAATGTGCGAATGAGACAACGCTCAAATTTACCTACAGAAATCGCTCGAAAAGGGGTTTATGGAGAATACACTTTTCTACACCGAAACTATCACGAAATTGAAAATTTAAAAAATATATATTTTTTAGAAAGAAGAAGCTACGTCGGTAGCTTTTTATAATTTTATAATTCTTTATGAGAGTTGAGTTAGCAGCACTTTTTCTTTAAATAATATTTTTTGATAAATCGTACATGTTTGACAGTGAATGTTTACGTTAATACGAAACGCATCGAAAATTCGAAAACATACCGACATAGTTTTTACCCTCTAAAAGGCATTATAAAAAAATATATTCATTTTGTGCAATTTTCGATGTAGAAAAGTGTTTTTTCCCGGGCGTCCTTTTTGTATGGGCCGAAAAGCGAAGTCTATCGTCTTAATATATTATCGAATAACTACGACGTTATAGTTCTAGTTGAAACGTGGCTTGTAGCAAGTGTAAATACGGCTGAATTCATAGATTCACGTTACACGGTGTTCCGACGAGATAGGGACCGTATACTTACTGGTAAGATGGACGGAGGCGGTGTGTTGGTAGCAGTCCGCAAGGAGCTCGCAGCTTCCCGGCTCGACGACTGGGAAAACAATCAAATCGAACAAATCTTCGTATCTATTCCGGTAAAGTCTTTCAATCTAATACATGCCTCCTGTCTCACCACCAACATCCTATGATATTTTCTCCAAGAACCTGCAATCTGCATTTTCATCTGAACCAAATAATATGTTTTGTGTATTAGGAGATATGAATCTACCTACTCTCACTTGGTCATTTTCCGAAGGCTGCAGTCAAGGTATCGCCTCCTCAAACACGGCTGTATCGAAAACTTTGCTTCAAACAATGTCATTGATGAACTTGCTCCAATATAATTGTATACCTAACCGTAATGAAAAATACTTAGACCTCATATTCTACAGTCGCGAAACAAATGTTACACGTAGCAACAACCTTCTCCTCTCAGATGACAGACACCATCCAGCCCTTGAATTTTATATATCCTCCGTAATTCAACCAAAAATCAAAAACAAAAAAGAACGTAGGCGCAATTTCAGGAAAGCTAATTATACTCAGATTAATAATTACATTAATTGTATTGATTGGTTATCTGAAACCGCAAATTTAACAGCCGAAGAAGCAGTAGATCTATTCTATTTAAAAATAAACAATATAATTGATAAGTTTATTCCAATATTGGCACGACGCAATGACAAATTTCCCATATGGTTTACTCCCGAACTTATTAGGTTATCACGGAAAAAAGATAAAATCTGGCTCAAATGGAAGACATATAAAGGTCTCTCCGACTATCGTGAATTTTCCTTCTTACGTGCTGCATACAAAAAATTGACTAGTGAATCTCGAAAATTATTTTTCGACAACATCGAGAGTTCATTTCAAAATAATATCAAAAGCTTTTGGTCATACATATCCTCATTAAAATCGTTTGATGGATACCCTGCTGCTATGTCCTTCGAAGGGCGCAAATCGAATAATGCCCAGGAAATCTGTAATATGTTCTCTAAAATCAACATTTGAACCCTCCTCCATCAATGACACAATTAACATCGACCAACTTGAGGCAGATCAGGATTCTGGCCTTGCACACATTCACACCATTGAATTAACGGAAAAAGAAGTGCAATTGAGTTTAAAATCGTTAGACATAAACAAGGGCGCGGGTCACGATGGAATACCGGCGTTTTTCCTCAGATCTGCTGCGTCGTCATTATGTGTGCCACTAACCATAATTTTTAATAAATGCCTGAGTGATGGGGTTTTCCCTGATAGGTGGAAGTTGGCCTATATTATACCGGTCCACAAGGGTGACTCTCGTCATCGAGTGGAAAACTATAGGTCAATATCCATTCTCTCGGCGATCCCTAAACTCTTGGAAAGACTTGTCCATGACAATATATATCCCCAGCTTGCCGCCATAATCACAGAACAACAACACGGTTTTGTAAAAGGCAAATCTACCATGAGTAATTTACTTATTTACTCATTTTTTTTATTTACTAGCATGGACCGAGACCACCAAATAGATTCAATATACTGTGATTTCAAAAAAGCTTTTGACAAGGTCGACAACCTCATTCTTATTAAAAAAAATTATGTACAACGGAATTAGGGGAAATTTACTACGTTGGTTTGTCTCATATTTAACCAAAATACAACAATCTGTATCATTACGAGGACACACTTCTACATGGGAACCAGTTACTTCTGGCGTGCCACAGGGGTCGATCCTGGGTCCGCTGTTATTTATACTTTTTATCAACACCGTTACTAAATGTTTTATGCATTGTTTATTTCTTTTGTACGCTGATGACATACAATTATTTGCTATTGTTAGGAATTTAAACGATTGTCTACTTATCCAAAGCGACTTAGTAAGGGTTCGAAGCATTTTGCAATGAAAATAAAATTTACCTCAGTTACAAGAAATGTAAACAAATAAGTTATACTAAAAATCACAATGCAATCATACACAATTATTGTATTGGCAACTATTTACTCGAGCGCGTTTACTGTATAAGAGATCTAGGCGTGCTTTTTGATTCCAAACTCCATTTCGATGCGCACATTGATAATATTGTGAATAAAGCTTACCGCATGCTAGGATTTGTTATCAGAAACAGCCGCGAATTTCGAAAACCTGAAACACATCTTCTTCTTTACTACACGCTAGTCCGTTCACAACTTGAATACTGCACCTCCATATTATGGACTCCACTTTACGGTATCTATAAAAACAATATTGAAAGTATTCAAAAGAAATTTTTGCAATTCCTCAATTACAGAATGAGCGCACCAAAACAGGGGTACATAAATATTCTCTCAAAATATAACGCCTCCACTCTATCTAACCGGCGAACATACCTTGACCTCATGACTTTGTATAAAATATTCTCATTTATATATTTTTTCCTTATTATTTATAAGTAAATTTATTTTTATCTGTTTTTATCTGCTGTCAAAGTCAATTAGTGAGAAATAGTTTGGATGCAGGTGAGTTCTCTAGTTGTTGTTTTTATGAATTATGAATTGACATCTGTATCTGTATTTTCTCCTAAATAAAATTTAAAAAAATATATGTATAGATATATTATTTTAATGAATTAATAAATTAGTCGTGAAATAACACAAATTAATCAAATAGAATTTATTTGCGCACTCCGGGATCGAACCCGCGACCTTCGGATTTGGGATTCGAGAGCCTTCACCCTCGACCACGCAGGTATAATATTGAAATTCAAATGGTAAGTCGATATTCAATGTGAGACAGAGCGCGTGCTAAATGGGCTAGAACTAAAATGTACAAAGTCTGTGGTGACATTGGTTTCTATTTAAATCTGCACGGAGTGTGCGGAAATAAGATTTAAATTATTGTTCTTGTTTGGCACATAGATATTATTTAAGTGAAATTATTTTATTTAATTTCCAGCCCGTTCCAGAGTTGAAGATACTCTCAGTATCTCCCTGGTGGAAGAGCTCCACTCGAATTGAAATGGTTCATAATAATATAGATAGGTATTTATTTATTTTTTTATTTTTTTATTATTTAATAAATTTTTACAAGTTACAGTTTTTGACATTTTTTTTAACTACCATACTAGGCTACTGCCCGTGTTGTGGTAGTCATACATAATGAATATATGAACTAAAAATACTTTTTTACATAAGCAGATAATAAAAACTAGGTAATAAATAATGAGAAATAAGAATGCAGAAAAGAAAAAAAAAGATATTTAAAGATAAATAAAAGTAAATACAAATATTAAAATAATAGTGAGCTGAAAAATAAAGAGAGATAAATATTTTAAAGAAAGAAATAGAAATTATTATAAAACAAATAAAAATTTTTATTATATTGTTTTGAACAAAAAATTGTGCGCGCAAGTACACAAGCAATATAAATATTAACAAAAAGTTTTGTCAATTAAAAAACTCAAATCTTTTAAGAAAGGCTAACAAATACAATATTTCATCAGTGATTCAATCCAAAATTGTTTTTGTTAGCCTTTCTTGAAAGATTACAGTTTTTAAGTGACAAAACTATTTATTGATATTGTGTGTGTGCTTACGCGAACAATACATTTTTTTTTTAAATATTTATAAACATAACTTGAAAAAAGCATTAATAAGTAAAAATACTAAACGCGCGCCATCTACGAAAGCGTAGAATATGAATTCTTTTGACATTCACCTTAAATACCTTCTTACAAATCTTTGGAGGCAATATGCGTGTCTCCCGTGATGAGGAGACTATGTTGGGCCTCACATTAAAAAAGGGAGATATCGGTGAGTCGTGATATCTCCGCGTGCTGCAGGTCGGAATAATAACACTCGGGTGATTGTGATGATGATGATTGTATTTACAATTACTATTTAGAGATGAAGAGTATTTTACATATTGCACTGTATTTTAAAATTGCATAATATTTTTCCGACACGCGAACTGCAGGGATGAGCGCGGCCGATGAATGAGTGAGACTTTACGAATGACTCACTGAAAAAAACTGACTGACTTCCTCGGATTGCTGACTGGCCCGAGCCTGGCAGGTACGAGAACGGCAGGTAAAATGCTCCCACGCAGGAACATTCCCGAAATTTCGGCGCAGCGCTATGTGTCACGTATGCCTGTGTGGTAGGTACTTAGGTACTTAGGCAGTAGACGTGGGTCGTTACGTCATTTTAAAGAAACGTAACGAAACCAGTTTCTTGGTCGGCGTAACCTGTTTCAAAACAGGTTATTTTTTAAACTAGTATTTTCATTCAGCTACTGTTATTGTTTGCATAAATACCTCCACGAAATATACAGTTACACACGAAACGAAAATAAATTAAATCACTATGTTGTATCTAAGCGTTTGTAGCTATGCAGTGAAATCATTATATACTACATTAACTTCCCTTCATACTTTATTCAGACTTAGGGCTGACTGGATTAAATGTATTTATGATTAGTTATGTCTATCTAATTATTACGTCTATCCTCTCTGCTAAGCCCTCTTTAATTACAGTCGTCACCCTCATACAAACAGATAAAGCAACGAAGCGCGTAGGCGACTGAAACGAGGTAGTGTTTGTAAGGTGATTTATGCAATGTTATGAAGCGGTGTTAAGCCTTATTTAAAAGTTATTATTTAAAACACCGCTTCAGAACAAGTACCATTGTTAGTATTAATTTTGAATAATAATTAAGAGCACGGGCTGGCAACACACAGAGAGGGCCGGGAGTTTATGGTTTTTTCCGGTTCCGTTGTCACTCTGGGACTGATCCACGGACCTGGACAGCGATGGAGCGATAGCACAGTGTAGCCTTCAAGAGGAGCTATACGAGCCATATTTATTTTATGGGATTTGTAAAATTAAAATCACGCGCCCCGGACTGCCCCTGCTCAAGCCATCTGCCCGTTGCGCTCTGCCATGGTCATCAATGGATTTCGTTTCATGAACTGCGATCAGCTACCTTGCTGGAGACGCTGGACCCGTCTTCAGGATACATTATTCACGGACTGAAGCTCTGATGGTACCAGCTGGGTCTGTCAGGATGCGACCAGATTACTACTGGCTAGATGGAAGGAAGTTCACCCGCTGACACACCGTTATTCCGTATTTAGTCAAATTAGATAGATTTATAATCCATTTATGATCCCTGGGGGTAAGTGCAGTACTCAATTAATGTATTTTGTAATCATGAATAATATATTGCATCTTTTTAGATTACAAAACTATCATCTTTCATTTAGCCTCACTCAGCATAACCTGTAATCCAATTATGCCCACGCTCTGGAGTTGGTATCATGCTCTACCCACCACGAACATTACTCGGGGAGGACCGAGTATTGGCGCGCAAACTTAACTGCAAAGTTCTTGATGGTATTTTACTCTTAGAAAAATCCTAACACATGGCTGCCCTGCATAGCAGCATAACAATCCCTACGTTACGTTTAAAACGCATCACACCCAACACCAACAATCACAGTTACCAGTAATAACGCATGTATAAAAATAACTACTTGTAATTTTATCGAAACTAGTTATATCCGTTACATTAACGAAACTAGTTATTAAATCTAGTTACGTTAAATAACGCTCACTCCTATAAGGCACTGTCTGGCTGTGTAACTACCTATAGGTAGGTCCTGCTATGCAAGTAGATAGCGAATGCAGTGCGAAGATAGTTGGCTACAGGACCCCCTTTCCAGCGATTAGCGTGAAGGAAAAGGGTGTCTAAGGAAAGCATGTTGAAAATGCAGGTTCACGGTGGGAGGTGAAGCTCGACGCACAATGGGCGGAGTGTTGAAGTTGACATTGTTGTCAGCTGGTGCGAGCTGAGCTGGTGCGGGCGCTGGTGGTGAAGATCACGGATCTTCCGTTCCTCTAGGCTGGTATGTATCACGGCGGGATGCGTGTTGGCCACATCACGGTGGGATATGGAGGCTCGACGCGCGAAGGGCAGAGAGGTGTTGAAATTGTTGCTCGACGCGCGATGGGCGGAGGTTTGTTGTTGAAGTTGTTACTCGACGCGCGGTGGGCGAAGGTGTGTTGTTGAAGTTGTTCCTCAACGCGCGATGGGCAGAGAGGTGTTGAAATTGTTGCTCGACGCGCGATGGGCGGAGGTTTGTTGTTGAAGTTGTTACTCGACGCGTGGTGGGCGAAGGTGTGTTGTTGAAGTTGTTCCTCGACGTGCGATGGGCAGAGAGGTGTTGAAATTGTTGCTCGACGCGCGATGGGCGGAGGTTTGTTGTTGAAATTGTTACTCGACGCGCGGTGGGCGAAGGTGTGTTGTTGAAGTTGTTCCTCGACGCGCGGTGGGCGGAGGTTTGTTGTTGAAGTTGTTACTCGACGCGCGGTGGGCGAAGGTGTGTTGTTGAAGTTGTTGCTCGACGCGCGGTGGGCAGAGGATTGTTGTTGAACTTGTTGCTTGACGCGCGGTGGACGGAGGTTTGTTGTTGAAGTTGTTACTCGACGCGCGGTGGGCGAAGGTGTGTTGTTGAAGTTGTTCCTCGACGCGCGATGGGCAGAGAGGTGTTGAAATTGTTGCTCGACGCGCGATGGGCGGAGGTTTGTTGTTGAAGTTGTTACTCGACGCGCGGTGGGCGGAGGTTTGTTGTTGAAGTTGTTACTCGACGCGCGGTGGGCGGAGGTTTGTTGTTGAAGTTGTTACTCGACGCGCGGTGGGCGAAGGTGTGTTGTTGAAGTTGTTGCTCGACGCGCGGTGGGCAGAGGATTGTTGTTGAACTTGTTGCTTGACGCGCGGTAGACGGAGGTTTGTTGTTGAAGTTGTTACTCGACGCGCGGTGGGCGAAGGTGTGTTGTTGAAGTTGTTCCTCGACGCGCGATGGGCAGAGAGGTGTTGAAATTGTTGCTCGACGCGCGATGGGCGGAGGTTTGTTGTTGAAGTTGTTACTCGACGCGCGGTGGGCGAAGGTGTGTTGTTGAAGTTGTTCCTCGACGTGCGATGGGCAGAGAGGTGTTGAAATTGTTGCTCGACGCGCGATGGGCGGAGGTTTGTTGTTGAAGTTGTTACTCGACGCGCGGTGGGCGAAGGTGTGTTGTTGAAGTTGTTCCTCGACGTGCGATGGGCAGAGAGGTGTTGAAATTGTTGCTCGACGCGCGATGGGCGGAGGTTTGTTGTTGAAATTGTTACTCGACGCGCGGTGGGCGAAGGTGTGTTGTTGAAGTTGTTCCTCGACGCGCGGTGGGCGGAGGTTTGTTGTTGAAGTTGTTACTCGACGCGCGGTGGGCGAAGGTGTGTTGTTGAAGTTGTTGCTCGACGCGCGGTGGGCAGAGGTTTGTTGTTGAACTTGTTGCTTGACGCGCGGTGGACGGAGGTTTGTTGTTATAGTTGTTACTCGACGCGCGGTGGGCGGAGGTGTGTTGTTGAAGTTGTTGCTCGACGCGCGGTGGGCGGAGGTGTGTTGTTGAAGTTGTTACTCGACGCACGGTGGGCGGAGGTGTGTTGTTGAAGTTGTTGCTCGACGCGCAGTGGGCGGAGGTTTGTTGTTGAAGTTGTTGCTCGACGCGCGATGGGCGGAGGTGTGTTGTTGAAGTTGTTGCTCGACGCGCGATGGGCGGAGGTGTGTTGTTGAAGTTGTTGCTCGACGCGCGGTGGGCGGAGGTGTGTTGTTGAAGTTTTTGCTCGACGCGCGGTGGGCGGAGGTGTGTTGTTGAAGTTTTTGCTCGACGCGCGGTGGGCGGAGGTTTGTTGTTGAAGTTGTTGCTCGACGCGCGATGGGCGGAGGTGTGTTGTTGAAGTTGTTGCTCGACGCGCGGTGGGCGGAGGTTTGTTGTTGAAGTTGTTGCTCGACGCGCGGTGGGAGGAGGTTTGTTGTTGAAGTAGTTGCTCGACGCGCGGTGGGCGGAGGTGTGCGAAAAATGGAAACTTACTTTTTTAGACGCAAGGTCTACTTACTGTTGACAGAACTACTAGAATTAGGTTAGGTTAAGTCGACCGCACTGAACCGCTATTAGAACCAATGACCATGAATGTAAGCACTGACTATCTACCCGTATTATGGGCGAAAACAAGGGCGAAATTCCACTAAATGGATAAGTTTTTTATCCGCTTATATCTTTGAAAATAACACAAAGGTTTATATTTTACCGTTGTTGGGGTATTATGCCGTGTTGCGCTACCTTCTTATTTAGCCAACGTTTAGGACAGCATTAGAGATCGCTTTGATGTTGGACTCTGTAATGCTGACCGAAACGTTGGCCGAAGAAGGAGGGAGGGCAACACGGCAAAACACCCCAAAAATAAATAACGATAATACTTTTGGCCGTGGAAATCTAAATTCATAACTGATGTTATGAATTTTTTTCACAGTACTCACCACACCCCAAAAAATAAAGCACCTATTGTCTGAAATTAAAGGCTACTGTTTAATACGATTCTTGAAACTGAAGATAAACTCCTTTAAGTAAATTAATGTATAGTCAGTGTTGGGCCATTTAGTGGTGTTTTATGTAGAAAAAAATGACGGATTTTATTTTATTAATCCTCAACGCCCAAATGGGCTTTTACATATTTATACAGTTTTTGTGATTTAGTGTAAACAGATCAGGTAAAGTTTTAGATAACAGAAAAAAATACAAAGATGGGTATTACAAGAGGTAGGTGTAGAGGTGCAATTTTATATATATGTTTTAATAATATAAATACATATAAGATAAAGAAAAAAGAAACAGATTTAGATCTGCAGGTAGCATAAAATATAACATATAATAATAATATGATGCGAGTTCTTAATACAATATTTACAAATGCCAAACACATAACAAGAAAGATAAAAAACATTAGCACTACATACATAATACATACATAATACATACATAACCACTTTACATAAAATAAATTATTTTATTATTTGCAAATAAATTGGTTTTCACTTTGGCACAAATCATTACAAAAAATAACAATTTGCGCATCTCCAGAATTATAAGGAAGGATTTATTACCCGTTCTGCGGGTTTCACATGCTTTAATTTTGACAAAATATTCTTCCACACAAAGGACAAGAAGATAAGAAGGGGAAGACTTGTATCATATATTTTAGGTATACATATACTTACAAAGAGATTGGTGTACAAAATTCATATAAAGTGATCGGACGGCAATGCTTTTCCCGTCATTCAAATAGGACCGGACGTAAAAGGTAGAACTGCCCCTCCCACCGGAAGTGTGTCCAAAAACCTATTAAAATAACACTAATTTATAATCTGCCATTTGGAGTGTTCACCTTATTACTTTATTTGTTCTCAGGGATGGTATTTAGGCTCCCCGCTGACTCTACCCAACAGCCACAGGGTGGCCTGCACCCACCTGCTTGTGGGGTTGAAAACCTATAGAAGCTATTCATCCTGCATAGTCACCAACAACCGTATATCTGCCTTCATCCCCTGGATAGAGAGTATTGTATGGCCTGAAAGCGGTGTTGTATAGGATTTTTTTAGAGATAATTTTTTTAAATAATTTTTTGTTACACCCTTACATTTACACAATGATAATCATAAATAAAATAACATTATAGAAAGAAAAAATAAATATGAATCGAAATTTTTAATTTGTTTTTTTTTTTATAGAGAATACCTTACAAGAGTCCCAACTGTTCCCGTCTGGAGCCAGTGAGACTATGGCATCCCCAATTGGGGTATGTTGTGAGGCTGAAGGTAAGTGGGGAAGGGAAGGAGATGGGGAAGAGGAAGTGGGGAAGTACCTGGCTATTCAGATCTAGTAACTAAACACGGCTAAAGTCATTATTAAGCAACGTTTCAATTCTGAATGGTGGTCTTACACCAGGGCGATACTGAGAGTATCTTCCACCCAATTGCATTAATGTTAATTGAAAATAGCATAAGCAATATTTGTGACACGTTCCAGATTGGAAGATACCCCCACTGGTGTAAGGACACCATTCAGAATTAAAACATCGCTTTAAATGGCTTTAGCTGTGTTCGGTGACTAGATCTGAATAACCAGGAACTTCCCCATCTTCCTCTTCCCTTCCCACTAACTTCCAGCCTCACGACCTATCCATATTAATGATGCCATATTCTCATGGGCTCCGGGCGTTTGGGAGTAGTTGGGACTCTTGTACGGTAATCACATTAAAAAAAACATGTATAAAGTGTAAACATGGTGTCTGGAAACATAAAAAAAACAAAAAATAACTTTTTATTTGATCTGAGTCAATGTTTTTAATTTTTAATTTTTAATATTTTACATTTATGGAACTTCTGGGGCCTATGCCTATATTAACAGTTGATATTAACCCCTGAGCGACCAATTTCTTGAAAAAGCTACATAAAAATTTCCAACTTTGGACTTAAGTCAGTGGTTCAGTGGGCATCGCGTTTGGGTCCCACCCAGGCGTTCCGTGCTCGATTCCTCGGCTGGCTAAGTCCTCCACCACAACACAAGCAATATCTTCCGCTTAGTGTGGTGGTAGTAGGAGATTTTCAAATGTTGTTGGGTTATTCGTAACCCGGGAATGTTTGTCTTTCTTTTTAAAAAAAAAAAAAAAAATTACCCGAAAATGAAAGCTCAAATCAAAATAGTTAGCTTACAAAATCGAAGTATATTAATACGGTAATGCCCGTATGGTTCAAATTAAGGAACCCGACTCCGAGTAAATCTCCAACGCCACACTGTATGGAAACCGTTCTGAGCCGTCCGTGAACGTGCATTTTTCCACGGAGCTGCTGCCGTAATATGTACACTTATCACACGCTCATATGCGATTTGCAAACGGAAGTGGTGCCATCTATAATACTATATTTAAGGAAAAAAGTATGAAGAAGAAGAAAAATTTTTCGCTTTCATTTAATAATAAGAAGATTTATGTTGGGGTGAAGAGTGTTTCTCTCATTTTTCACGGTCTCAATGTAATAATGTCTACTATTATATATCTACCTATTAAATATAAGTATTCTGTAGTTAAATGTTAATAGAAGTTAGTTTTTCAAAAAGCCTTATAAATAGTCACCAACACTTAAACTGGGCCAAGCACAACGAAAAGCCGCCCGCAGGAGCGGGTTTTTCTAATACTAATGTCATAGTTTCACCAGTTTCCCGTTTGTACTCCAAGTTTCCAGATAACAGAATATATAACAAAACTCCCACACAGTCAAGGTCCGTGATTCGCTATACTCGTGATTAGTTTAAGGTAGTTCAAATCGGCTTATTATAGGATGTAGGTACATCCAGAGATGATTTTTATAATTTAATAATTTCAAATAATATTAACCATAATACGAACGTGTGTCTAGTGTGGTAGTCCGAAAACCATGTAAAAAAACTGTATAAAAAATATGTTACGATAAAGAAAAAAAAAAAAAAAAAACGATTCAAGTATTTTTTTTTATAATAAACATGTTCCAATACGTTTTGTAGAAGGAAATAAATATTTTCATAATATTGTTCCGTGTACAAAACTTACAACAATTGTATAAATATATCACTATTCACTTTGGACCGGCGTATTATGGAAAGTCTACGTCTACAGTCAATTCTAAAACCTGTTATTTCTAGACAAAAACACCGCAATAAGTAAGGTAGGAATGATGGCTGTACTGTGTGTTTAAATGCTTTAAGAATATATTATATAGTGTTTCGTGAACACCTTACTAAGAGAACCTACTATGATATGTTTTTCTGTGAATTTTTAGTTGTTATATTCATAGATTGAAAAATATTTTTTGAACATTGTGCATCATTCAAATACAATATGTAATATGGTTTTTTTCCTATGTTTGATGTCAATAAATTTTTGAAAACCTTGTCTACCTTTTTTTTTCTTCAACTTCATTGGTGTATTTTCTATTGCCAATATATTGTGTCGATGTTCGGCATCAACCTCGGATTCGACATCGGATTTATATAGGTTAATGCATATTTTAGCCTTTTTTCCCAATCGTGTATATTTCGTTAGTCAATTTGACAGTTCTGAGTCCCTTCAGTCAAGCAAACTAGCATTTGAAGGCGCATCCATTAAACAGAATATCTCCCTCATCTCAATATATTTGCACAAGTTACCAGATGCCGTAAGAAAATTGGAAACAAAAAATCTTCCTCCATTTAAATCAATAGAAATACTGGAAACAATGATTGAACTCGCCAACGCCCTTTAGAATTCAATATCAGAAAAGATTCTGTATTTTGCTAAAAAACCCGAGTCTTGAAGACATGAAGAATATTAATGATGACATCCCGTCCATATTAATGTTGACTTTAACAACACAGGTCCATACCATTAATAAACAAATCTCGTCCATATTGATGCTGACATCAACAGTACAGGTCCATACCATTAATAAACAAATCTCGTCCATATTGATGCTGACATCAACAGCACAGGTCCATACCATTAATACACCAATCCCGTCCATATTAATGCTGACATCAACAGTACAGGTCCATACCATTAATAAACCAATCCCATCCATATTAATGCTGACATCAACAGTACAGGTCCATACCATTAATAAACAAATCTCGTCCATATTAATGCTGACATCAACAGTTCAGGTCCATACCATTAATAAACCAATCCCGTCCATATTAATGCTGACATCAACAGTACAGGTCCATACCATTAATAAACAAATCTCGTCCATATTAATGCTGACATCAACAGTTCAGGTCCATACCATTAATAAACCAATCCCGTCCATATTAATGCTGACATCAACAGTACAGGTCCATACCATTAATAAACAAATCTCGTCCATATTAATGCTGACATCAACAGTTCAGGTCCATACCATTAATAAACCAATCCCGTCCATATTAATGCTGACATCAACAGTACAGGTCCATACCATTAATAAACAAATCTCGTCCATATTAATGCTGACATCAACAGTTCAGGTCCATACCATTAATAAACCAATCCCGTCCATATTAATGCTGACATCAACAGTACAGGTCCATACCATTAATAAACCAATCCCGTCCATATTAATGCTGACATCAACAGTACAGGTCCATACCATTAATAAACAAATCTCGTCCATATTAATGCTGACATCAACAGTTCAGGTCCATACCATTAATAAACCAATCCCGTCCATATTAATGCTGACATCAACAGTACAGGTCCATACCATTAATAAACAAATCTCGTCCATATTAATGCTGACATCAACAGTACAGGTCCATACCATTAATAAACAAATCTCGTCCATATTAATGCTGACATCAACAGTACAGGTCCATACCATTAATAAACAAATCTCGTCCATATTAATGCTGACATCAACAGTTCAGGTCCATACCATTAATAAACCAATCCCGTCCATATTAATGCTGACATCAACAGTACAGGTCCATACCATTAATAAACCAATCCCGTCCATATTAATGCTGACATCAACAGTACAGGTCCATACCATTAATAAACAAATCTCGTCCATATTAATGCTGACATCAACAGTTCAGGTCCATACCATTAATAAACCAATCCCGTCCATATTAATGCTGACATCAACAGTACAGGTCCATACCATTAATAAACAAATCTCGTCCATATTAATGCTGACATCAACAGCACAGGTCCATACCATTAATAAACCAATCCCGTCCATATTAATGCTGACATCAACATCACAGGTTCATACCATTAAAGGTAGCGACATACTCGCAGCTCACATCAAAAAGTTATTTATAACACAATAGCGCTCGCCATACAATCCCATGAGACCCGCCAGACGTAAAAAGATGATGCGCTGTGATCGCGGTTTGAATCTTCGCTAATCGGAATTATTTTTCGTATTCGCTACAATGGCGATATCAGAAAAGTTATGCGACCCCCTCTCTACCGTAAACAGGAGAGGGGGTCATTTTTAATACACGGAGCATGCACGGAGCTGTCAAGTTAACATATCCAGTACAAAGAAATGATATTCTCTCGACCGCTTCCGATTTCAACTGACCCCTTCTCCTGCCGTAGGAAGGAATATTTTATAACGTTATAAGTATCTTTTCTACCGACCAAGTATCTTACCTAGTATATTTTTTTCCGTTGTCGCCCGCTTTAAGCGGGCGACAAACGCGAAGTTCACATCAAAAAGATACTTATAATACAGTAGCGCTCGCCATACAATCCCATACAGACACGCCAGACGTAAAAATATGATGTGCCGTGATCGCGGTTTGAATCTTCGCTAATTCGCGTTAAACTACAGACACACATGCACATTTGAAGCCAAAGAGCATGCTACCTAGTAGCATGTGTGTCAGTGACGTTGCTAGTAATGAGCATGCTCATTTGAAGCCAAAAGAGCATACTCTCAAATCGACAGACGTTTGATTTGTGAGCGTGCTCATTGGATTATCGGATGGAAGGGGAAGCCTCTAAGCATGTGTGGACAGGCTGGCTTATGAGCATGCTCATTTCAATCCGATCTCAGTTCGGAATAGCATTCCGCATTTGAGTATCTCGTTTTTGTATGCAATTTTAGAGAGTACTAAATACTGCGGAGGGCATTCGTAAATGATTTTTATATCCGTTGACATCTCGCATTTCTACTAACAAATGATTACTTGCTCCAAGGTTTGCTCTTCTAGTGATCCGATTACGAACCCAAATCGATCTTTTAATTTTCTTATCCCTTCAAAAATTTGGCGTTTTTTGTCAGAGGCTAAAAATATTCCCGCTTTGAGATAAAATCCAAATGATCATTGTGCCATTGTGTTCCGCGAAAACAATGGCACAATGATCATTGTGCCACTATTTTTGTTTGAATTTGAGTAAAATATTATAATATCACAATGACATTTTTGCTTTTAAAGTCACTAAAACATTTTTAAGAATTATGCCTTTTTTCGAGGATAGAAAAGACATCCAGAAATATTTCTGCATACCTACTTTACTCAAAAATGCCAGTTCTGGACTTGTGCCACTCTAATCGCTCGGGTGCGGTATGTACACTTATGCATTCTAACTGTCAATAAATGTATTTCAAATAAATAAACCAAATAAAAGAAATGATATACTCGTTCGAGGCAAGATTTTTAAGTAAACTTCATGCATTGAGAAAGTGATCAAACTCTGATAAAGCATGAAAAATAAAACATTCAGCTAGTAACGGTAAATTTAAGTTGTTTAAGAATTTTAGGGGGCCCAGAGGCCCTAGCACGCTTGCTCTATAACGATCGGTAGGATAACTATCGGTAACTTCTCATAGTTCCCTAGTACAACTGCACATCGCTAACGTACAAACAACAGTTAATAATAATAATAATTGGATAATTTGTAGAGCGCCGTTTTTGTGAGAAATCACCTCAAGGGCGCTGTACATCTTATTATGACTTCTTAGGCTCTACCTAGAACTATTATTTACAAATGGACACAGAGAACATACTTACCTGGCAGGTCACTTCCGATAAACACACTTTAATTAGAAAGTTTATGCTTGGAGGAGATAC